>JAQFVV010006331.1:895013-1360547 GCA_028023455.1 Epiperipatus broadwayi
GAAAGGCATAAAAAGTACCCTTGTCTTTTTCTTTAGCTCGAGTAATGTCTTGGATAGTAGGCCATTATTAATTGAAATTTAAATTGATTCATTAAATCTTTGAATTAATATTTATTTATTTATTATTCTGGGATTGAACCATAAGGTAATTATTTATGATCGTCAGCCAAGATATCACTCATTGGTTCTATTTACCCAGCAAGTATTTATTAGGTAACTTAAATTTCTTATTTTGCACAAGAGTTTATTTTAGAAATCCCTGAGGTTGTTTACTCTGTTGCCTTATTAAATATAATTTAATAAGATAATCTTTCACAATCAATGTATCATTTATTTTTATTCAGAGTGTGTGTGATCTGTTGGTAGGACTATTCTAATAACTGTTAGTTGATGATTTAAATAATGTTTTGTATGGTTTAGTAGTAGATTATTAATATGCCATAATGGTCATTATGCACTGGCATTGGATTTAGTCTCCTATCTGATTGTACATCTCTAAATCATCATCTCCTTTTTTTTTTTAAATTTTATTGTAACCCCACAGCTGAATTGTTGAGAGTCTCTCATTTCATTTTGTTTCATATCATTCCTTATCTCATACACATCTCTTCTATCATCTCATCCATTTCAAATCATTTATTTCTTCCTCTCCTTCCAACTTTTTCTACCATGTAGTATTTTATCGTATTTCATTTCTTTTTATCTTTTCTTTTCTCTCTCTTTCATTATCATCTTACTCTTTAATTTTATTTCTAAACTTTTCTTTTCCCTTCTTTTCTTTTCCTTTCCCCCCTCTCCTTTTTCCTTGATGGTTACAATATATATATATATATATTCTAACCTACGAAATTATTTATTTATAATTTCATTTTAATTATTTATATTATATTAGTTGGTTATTATTCTTTCCCAACATTAACAATTAGTTGGTTGGTTTATCCTGCACTTGTGCCACTAATTTTTATCTGGTTGGTTGCTATGGCAACCAAAATAAAAAGCAACATATCTATTAATTTTCCAATATGATCTCAAATACTTTTCATATAATATACAATTAGAAGTTACAATTCTCTTAAGCTATGCCACGCTTGTAATATTGATCATAATTGATCACTCCTTAATTTAAGAGCACTTATAATAATGACATTAATCTCAGGGTTCTCTGTTATATTTAAGAAAAATGCTCGGCAGTATTGTGTTGTCGCATATGACTGACATTCTGGTCGGCTATAGGAAACATTTACCTTATTTAAATTCCAGGTATCTTCATCCCCATATCAACTATTATAATATTTAAAGAGATGATAACCATATTCAATAACAACGCATAATTTTGAATAATACAGCCCTTTTTATCCAGAATCTCAGTCGGAATGATGAAAAGACAAGGGTGCTTTTGTGTCCTTCCATCATCCATGACAACACAATAATTTAACTAAGATTTATTACTTAGACACTTCACTTAAATGTGTACGGAACAATGTGCAACCAAAGCTAGTAGTTTGGGAATAAAGTCATTTTTACACACACATAAAATAAAATGTCTTGGTCTGAAGTTTTCAATCCCATAAATAATTCTTATTAAACTAAAATATAATGAAATATTCCAATCTGCTTAAATTTATCTGTCTGGTGTATTGAGTTTTAGGAGTTTAATGATTTCGGACTCAAGGAAAGTATTGCAAGTATTATGCAAATACACTTTTATTTAGCACACAAGAAAAATGACTCAAAACAACTTGTAACAAGACTATAATTTATTATTAAATTTTAACAAGATTATAATTTATTATTACAGTTTAACAAAACTATCCTTTATTATTAACATAATAAACAAACATATATAATTTATTCGATCCCATATGGATAAAACAAAATATACCTAACATTAATTTGTCTATACTTTTAGACCTGGATTCGAATTACTTCTTCATCTTCTTTTTACATTTATGCAAATTGAATACAAAAAAATAATACATATTATTATCGATACATCAACTCATCCATTTAGTGTATCTTATATGAACGGCTACTTAACTTTATTAACTAACGATCTGTTTTAAAACAAAAACAATCTGATTCTAGGCAATACGTACAAACGATTTTTATTATCATATCTTTAATTAAATGATAGTTTTTATTTAGATAACTTATTATAATTTATGGGTTATTTATCAGAAGTTACACTTATTATTTTAATGTTTACCTTAATAACAACTGAAGTTGTTATACACACTGTATTCCTCAGTATAAGTTATATTGTGAGTGCTACTTAATCATTAACCCGAATTAAACCTAGTATTTGAATCCTCCATTGGCAAATAAAATTTCTAAATCACGCAATTTTAAACTTACTCTCTCCATTGACTTACGTGTGAATTACCAGCACTATTCCGCCGCACAATCCAGATATTGATCATAGATACTAGCACGCTATTTATACTAAATGGATCTTGAGGAATTAACCTCCAATATACCCGTTATCTTGCCATAACTTTCTAAACAAAACACAATAATCAACACCTTCCTTGGTGGAATTATCTCTATTCTCTCATGAGGAACATGGAATAACACTGAAGGTCTGTAGAGTTAACTACTACATTAAAATATTTTGGTGGTTCCTTGCCTCTTACTTGGGCATAATAGGAACACACACCAAATATAATCCTCTCCTGGGATTTTAACGAATGAAATACACTAAATACGATATAAATTCTTGATCGTCCTAACTCTGAGAAGCGATCACTTGGGCTATAAACATACCCGAATATTAGATTTATCTATTCCCCTCATGGAAAATAAAGCTTTTGGGGAGATCATTTTCCATCCCACAAAATAAATACATTACAATTATTACTTATGCGAATATTAAGCATATACCAATGCTATATCGGGGCAAGACAAGCAAATACACTAATTACACTAAATTTATGTTCCGGGGTATACTTAGATCAACGTCTGAAATCAATGGATATCACAGAATAAAACCATAATAATTTTCACCTTTGCCAAAGAAACATTCAACAAGTAATTGGTAGCATAGTATCTTGAACTAAATCAAGTGAATGCATTAATAAAGAATAATTGGGAATAAGTTCCTCAATTAACATAGTATAAATTTGTTTCAAACTTTAAATAAGTAATATCTTGTATAGCACTTCTCTTTAATTACTTCTGATAATTTTAAATATATATTTTACCTATTAAATCTCTAATATTTTTCTTCTTTTACGCATCTAACATATAAATTTATACCCATAATTGCATATCATAAGTAAACATATTTTATAGATTTTTTTTTTTCGCGTTAAATATAAAATTAACCTAGAATAATTATATTAAAACATACCTTTGACGTTACAAGGTTATTAAATATTACTTGACCATACAAACTTTAACCTATGTTGATCTAATACAAAAAAAAATACATATAATTTTACAAATTAGTAAAAAAAAATCATTAATTAACAAATGCATATTATCTCATTAGAAAAATGTTTTTCTGTTGAGCAATTTGTCCAGGTGAAGAGCTTTATCCAGTCATATTTTACGAAGCATTTTAAAACAATAAACGCATTTTATTTAACTTTTTCCTTAAGTAAAATTTTTCTTTACTTTGTGCTTCTAATAAATTAGATAAAGAAAAATATAGCAGAATTGAAAATTAATCCTCGCTTGAATTAAACTACCACAATTTTGGGATCCAATCAAAAAAATATAAATATTTTAACATAACGAATATTTGACGATAGACGATCACATATACAATTCTTTTCTTTTTACTATTGGCGATATGTATCATTCTTATAAGCTAGCTTACATATAGACGGAAATGCGCATTTTACAGAGAGATTGTTCTGATAATAACTGCAGCTGATTTATTTGTATAGGAAGTTTTAATAACTCCAATTAATGTATAATATGATATATCATTTATTTTATCATTAAGTCACTAAGATATTTGGTTTTGTTCATACTTTAGGAATTATAATTTTTTTTTTTTTTAGCAGTAAATTCTCTGTAAGAATGCACGCACATACTTTTTCCTATATTCACTTGGAGAAAGTTTATATATTTTTTTTTTCTTAAAAAATATACAAGTGCCTAATTTAATCTTATTTATCCTTAGTATTATTTCCAGACAATTCTTGGTGAATAAAACATATTTTAACGTATATGATTTCATTATTTGTAAAGGCAGACAATATTTATAAAGAGCGCGAAAATGCTTTTAGTTAATTTTCCTTGGTTTCTTCATATTTGTTTCAATTATAACTATTTCTTTCTATACCAAGAAAATATTAATAAACAACACAAAGTTAATAAACAATTAATTATTGCTTGGAAATCACTTCTTTTTCTTAATTGAAATATGATAAAATTGTTCGTGATTCCTTTAGTTGAATCTGTCATTTTGAACTTTAGCACAAGATAGTATATTTTTGCGTATAAAAAGCTTTAAATAGGTCGATAGCAAAAGAGATCAGGATGTCCCACCAAAAAGGATTAGCCACACATGATATTATTAAAATTTTACTTGACTTATATTTATTTCTGCAATTAAAAATGAAAAAAAAAATTTGTTACCGAATTTCAGCACTGCTTCTTCCTTGAAAAACTAATGTCAGACAATCTTTCTTCAAAAAAAAAAAATTGGCGGTCTTGTTTTAGCGACCTCTTACAGAAAAATAATCATTTAATTATACCATAAATAAAAGAAAGGAAAAAAAACCCATTACAATCATATAGTTTTCATATTATTTAACCTGGATTACAAAGTAATTTGACAATATAAAAAAATTAATAAATACATTAAATTAATAATTAGTGATGTATATTTCTTTTAAATATGATTTTCTACAAAAATAAATTATCAGAAGTTATTGTGCTTTATGATAAGACACTCATCCACTCTCCCCTCTACCCATCCAAAAATCAATTACTGTTTATGATATGTGCTTTTATACTATATTAAATTGCTCTTATTGTTAATATTTTAATTAAATTATTCATGCTCTTCTTCAAAATGACATTGAATTACTAAATTTATTAGTTATTTGCTTAAAACACGTTAAAGTGAGTAAATAGCATATTTTATTAATCACTTAATATTATTATTATTTTATTTTTTTTATTTTCTAAAAAAGGATAGCATTGTTTTCCTGTGGAAATAATGCCAAATAAACCAAGTGTCAATAACACTAGGTTACAATTCTCCCACCGTTATAAATAAATAAAAAATAAAATAACACATACATTATTAATATTTCTTATTGTATTGCTAGGTCTATATCATACTTCTCTTAGAAGTTAATAAATTCAATCTTACAGATTTAATTTTGTTTAGGATATGGTAGTAAGCTTCGGGCATTATAGGTACCTCTTGTTCCATCAGGGGTTGAGACCAAAAAGGCATTCTCACCCACTTGTTTCACAATTTCATAGGGGCCTTCATAAAGATACATGAATTTTCTAAACATATGCTTCCGGAGATTACTCACATGGGGAGTTCTAATTAAAACAAAATCATGGACTTTAAAAGGATGTGGACTGGTTTTGGAATAACCAGTGCGTTTATCACCCATCTTTTTAAGGTTAATTCTGGCCATCGCTTGGTCATGTTCCACATTAATATTTTCCACTATTACGGGTAACGGTGTTTTGATTAGTAAAGGTTCAGGTCTACCAAAGTGCAGCCGAATTGGAGACATCCTAGTAGACTCATTAATAGTTATATTTATATAATTAATCACCTGTGGCAACTTATTGACCCACTGTTTGTGATCCCGTTCTATATATACTCGGAACAACCTACTTATCTCACGCATGATTCTTTCACTTGGATTGGATTGGGGATTTCTAATCGAGCACATGATATGTTGAATATTTTGCTTCTTACCCCACTTTTTCCATGTACCAGAAATGAATGCAGTAGCATGGTCGGTAAGTATTGAAGCTGGTTTTCCTATTAATGGAATTTGATAAGTTTCCAAGCACTTAATAACATTTTTAGCATCTGTTTTTGGAACTGGGTAAGCAGAGACATATTTGGTAAAAACGTCATACATCACAAGAATAAATTTTTGACGGTTGAAAGGTGGAAGTGGTCCATAAAAGTCCAGTGCCAATAATTCATTGGGCTGACTGGGCAGTATGGGTTGAAGTGTTCCCACATACGATTTATTTTGAAACTTAGTTTTTAAACAAATCTCGCATTCCCTAAGTCTACGGGCAATGGATTCAGACATCTTATGAAAATAAAAATGCTTCTTAATAATAGGTTCAATTTTCTGAATTCCATAGTGTCCATATTGGGTGTGAACTTAATCTATGAGTTTATTGACTAAACATAAAGGAATAATCACTCTCCAAGAATTTTCATCTCCCCTTTTTACTTTCTTCATTAAAATTCTATCTTTAAACCTATATCCCTCTTTAATTCTATCAGCATATCTACTTTTCTGACCTAATTTAGCTGGATCTGATAAGAAGTGCACTATTCTCTCCAGCCTAGCATCCTGTGCTTGCAGTAATTCTAAATTTGTATAATCTCTAACTATTTCTTCCTCTAACAAACTAGACACATTACAAATAATTATATTTTCAGTACTGGGGTTCTGATAATTAACAGAAACAGGATTGCGGCTAAGAATATCTGCAATGACATTATCCTGTCCTGAACAATATATGATTTCATACTGATACTGTTGGAGATAGAGGCTCCATCTGATTAATCTTTCATTATTAAGGTAACTCCTATTGAGAAACTCTAAACTACGATGATCAGTTAATACTATAATTTTTGATCCCAACAAAAGCTGTCTAAGTTTTTGAAATCCCCACACAACAGCTAATGCCTCTTTTTCTGTGGTGGTATAGTTAAGTTCCGCTCCCCTTAAATGTCGGCTTAAGAAATATAAGACTCTAGGTTCCTTATTCTCATTAAATTGGTATAGAATCACCCCTAAACCAAACCCACTACTGTCGGTTTGCAAATAGAACTCTTTATTTAAATCTGGATAGGCTAAAATTACTGTTTTTAAAAAGTTATCTTTAATAATTTGAAATTCCCTTGTATGTTCCTGGGTCCACCTCCACTTTTCACACTTTTTTAATAAAACAGATAAGTGCATAGTATCATATGAAAATTTTTTTATAAAACCTGTGATAGTAATTACACAGTCCCAAAAACGATCTCAAGTGCTTTCTGGTCTTAGGGACGGGAAACCTTTGAATGGCGGCAATTTTGTCTGGGTGAGGTTTGACCCCTTCAGCACTAACCAAATGACCAAGAAAAGAGATTTCTCGGGCAATTAAAATACATTTTTCTAAGTTGATTTTTATATTGTTATCTGAACACTCACAAAGAAACATGCTAAGATGCTGTAAATGATCATTTAAATTTTCCGAAGCAATGACAATATCATCGATATATATAACTAACAAATTTTTCAGTTCTTTTGAAAAGACCATATTCAAGCATCTGATAAGGCCAGCCCCACTATTAATTAAACCAAAGGGCATCCTTTGAAAAATATAAGATTGGCCCTGGTAACGGAATGCCGTATACTTTTGATCATTTTTGTGGAGTGGGATTTGCCAATAGCTGGCGGTTAAATCAAATGTGGAGAATATGCTCTTCCCTTTGAACTTCGTCAATAATTCCTGAATAGGTGATGGTATGTCATGCTCTGGGACAGTATGCTGGTTAAGGGTACGTGCATCCAGACAGACTCTAATGGATCCATCTTTCTTTTTGACTACTACTAATGGATTCACATAAGACGAAGGGCTGGGCTTAATTATTTGCCAGTCAATCATCTTATTAATCTGCTGTTGAACCTCTGCCTGGTATTGATAAGGAATAGGATAAGTACGCTGCTGGAAAGGCTCATTATCCTTCAAATTGATTCTATGGACATACCCTTTTAATATACCAGGTATTTTGGAGAAAACACAATGATACTGGAACAACAACTGGAAAAATGGTTTATAGTATTCTGTGCCAATAATACATGAACCATCCAACTTAACTTTAATATTTACATCAACTGTTGTCTCCTGTATGGTCATTAATTGATTCATCTGACTATTACAATTGACTATAAGAGGGCAAATCTCCTCTTTACATCCAAAAGTTTCATCTCTGTAATTAATATAACAATTATTTAGAGTCATGAAATCCGAACCAATTATGGCTTCATGAATCAAACCTGGCATGATTAAAAAGACATGCTCAAATTTGCACAAATTAATTTCTAATGTAATAAAAACCTGTCTATTAGATAACTTAGTCTTCTTTCCATTAGCAAGTATTACCCTAATCACCTTAGTTGGTAAAATTGGAATAGATTGGTCAGCTGACTGAATTTTCAAGTAAGTTTCTTCAGACAACAAGGAAGCTTGACTGCCTGAATCAATTAAGGTGTTGACAACAATTCCTGAAATGATAATCTTTATCATGGGACAGTTGTACAAGATAGGTGGCTCAGACATTTTGCCAGGTTCCAAATAATCAATGTCAAGGTCTATGTTATTGATAATCCACATCATGCTGTTCCCCATATGTTTAAAAATAGGGCCCCGAAGTGAGGAACATTCCTGCGAGGTCCTTTTTAATTTAATGCCCCGCTATTTTTACTACCTTTTATATTTTTCTTTGGCATCGTTGGGATACCACTAGTAGAAGGTTGATTCTCATTTAGAATCCTTCTCTTCACTGTCGGCCTACTGAGGTGGCTATTCGGTCTACTATAGGGATTCGTCCTATAATATCCCTTTTCTCTACTTAACTTCCTCTTTCCCACATATGACCTATCTGTGAAATTGATATTGTTTACCATAGGATGGGTGTCCCTATTTACCCTAATCCTATTATCAATATTCCTATCACTGGTTTCTAGCGAATCTAAAATTTTGACTACCTCTTCTATGGTATGTCTGTCAGCAGCAATCAAGACCTGCTCGATATGCCTCGGTAAATTATGGCGAATTATTCGCACAATTTGGGTCTCAGGTAAAGGATAAGCTGTCAACGTTTTCAGTTTGACGGCCTGACTCCTGAAAAACTGAGTGTAACTGCCCTTATTTACATGATATCTTTCCTGAGATATCTGATATCTCAGGTTATCTTGGTGGTCTTCCCCCCAAAAACTGGCTAACATAAGATATTTAAAGTCCCCATATGTTTCCGGTTTTATAAATAATGATTGCCACCAATCTTTAGATGCCGCACACAAATGGTTTGTGGCAATAGCAATCTTTTCTACCTCAGATAAATGACATAAGGTGAACAATTCGTCTAAATTCTGGAGATATTCATGTGGATTCTCCAGGTATTCTCCTTTAAAGAATTTTATTTTGAGGAATTTTAAGGCCATGGAGCTATTACTTTCGGGCTCTAACATGACTTTATGTCTAGCCTCATTCAATGGATTGTACATTGATTCTACTGGACTAAGCATTGTATGTAACTCAGAGATTACGGGTTTATTATGACCATTATTGATTTCCTTAACCTGAGTTTCAGATACATTTTTACTATGAACAACTTTATCCATATTAAGGTCCATAGCTTGCATACGACTTTCTAATCCTAACTTATAATTTTGCCATTCACAGTCTATTCTTTTAGAACTGTCCTTTAGGCCTACATTTAAATGTTTAATTTGTTGCTCTAACTGGTTAATAGTTTCATCTTTCTCTAACTCAAGTTTATCTTCTAGCCTTTGATATACTGTACTCTCACACTGAGTCATTAATTCCCCTATTTCCTCTTTGAGATTATTATGTAATATTTGTGAATTATTCTTTAATATCTCATTAAAATTTTCTACTTTTCCTATAACTTGAATTAGCTCACTTTCTAGATTTTTATTAATCTCACATTGGGTCACCTCTTGAGTTTCTAACTTAGCTATTCTGCTAGTAATCTGGCTCTGACATCCTTTTACTACATTGTCAGGTTCAAGAGTTATATTTTGGACTTCTTCTTTTAAGTTTCTAAACTCACTCCTAGCACTATCTAATTCTCCCTTAATACATTCTATTTTATCCTGAACTTCACTGTTTAATACTACATATTGACTTTTGAAGTCCTGCTGAATAGCCTCGATCATATTTTCAGCCCTTTCCGACTTTATTTCGATTTCTTTCCTAATTTTTATTTCTAGTTTTTCGGAGGCCAATTTTGACTCTTCTACATGGTTTTTTAACTCTTCCCTTAGGTCTTTGATCTCCTGTACATGATTGTCTAATTTACTGTCCAAATTTTGAATTTGATTCTTTAATTCACTTTTTAATTCACTATTGGAATTTTGTATTTGACTTTTTAATTCATTATTTGATTTTTGTACTTGACTTTCTAATTCACTTTTTAATTCACTATTTGAATTTTGTATTTGACTTTTTAATTCATTATTTGATTTTTGTACTTGACTTTCTATTTTACTTTCTGAGTTTTGGATCTGACTTTTTAATTCACTTTTTAATTCACTATTTGATTTTTGTATTTGACTTTTTAATTCATTATTTGATTTTTCTAATTGTTTCAAGAATTCCTCCAATGTATTTCTCATTAATTGATCTGGCTCATTTTCATGTTTTCCCTTTATTATTGTGGCTTCTTCTGGGTTAGCTATATCTAAATCTTCCCCTTCCTCTTTTAATTGTACACTAAAATATGGAGTCTGTGTATCAGGGGATTGAAGCTCTTGGGATTCTCCCAAATCCTCTGAAATATCCTGACTATCTTGGTTTTCACTCATATTTAAAATTTCACTCTTTCTGTTTTAACAGTACTGAAATATTAGCAATGAACTATTAAAAAATTTATCGATAAGAAATTATTGACAAGACATCCTGCCTCCATGCCTCTCCCATCAAAAACAATCTACACCAAAAAAAACTATGCTCTGACATTTAATATCCCTAAAGTCCCAATATTAACTACCGAATATTCTTTTCTCATATGCTACTTGGTCCATAGAAATCTCACCAAACTATTATGTAATATGGTATAAGTGCCAATCACACCACCAGACAAGCAGATCATCATAAATGATAAAATCATTACAATATTTTATGGAATTGCTTACAGACCACAACATCATAAACTAACAAATTTATTTATTCAGTGGCAAAAGATTAGATCATATAATAGATATTCACATAATATCTTATGGCTAAAACAATTCATTATTGGCAAATATTTTTAATCAATGAATAACCAATCCATTCAAGTGCAAACAATATTAATATTGACTTCTAGAAAAGTTTACTAAATTCCTCGTAGCCAGCTATAGCCATCGATAGCCCCATGTTGGGCGCCATTTCTAACCTATGAAATTATTTATTTATAATTTCATTTTAATTATTTATATTATATTAGTTGGTTATTATTCTTTCCCAACATTAACAATTAGTTGGTTGGTTTATCCGCACTTGTGCCACTAATCTTTCTATCTGGTTGTTGTTAAGGCAACCAAAATAAAAGCAACATATCTATTAATTTTCCAATATGATCTAAAATACTTTTCATGTATTATTATTATTATTATACAATTAGAAGTTTCAATCTCTTAAGCCATGCCACGCTTGTAATATTGATCATAATTGATCACTCCTTAATTTAAGAGCACTTATAATAATGACATTAATCTCAGGGTTCTCTGTTATATTTAAGAAAATGCTCGGCAGTATTGTGTTGTCACATATGACTGACATTCTGGTCGGCTATAGGAAACATTTACCTTATTTAAATTCCGGGTATCCTCATCCCCATATCAACTATTATAATATTTAAAGAGAAGATAACCAGATTCAATAACAACACATAATTTTGAATAATACAGCCCTTTTCATTCAGAATCTCAGTCGGAATGATGAAAAGACAAGGGTGCTTTTGTGTCCTTCCATCATCCATGACAACACAATAATTTAACTAAGATTTATTACTTAGACACTTCACTTAAATGTGTACGGAATAATGTGCAACCAAAGCTAGTAGTTTGGGAATAAAATCATTTTTACACACACATAAAATAAAATGTCTTGGTCTGAAGTTTTCAATCCCATAAATAATTCTTATTAAACTAAAATATAATGAAATATTCCAATCTGCTTAAATTTATCTGTGTGGTGTATTGAGTTTTAGGAGTTTAATGATTTCGGACTCAAGGAAAGTATTGCAAGTATTATGCAAACACACTTTTATTTAGCACACAAGAAAAATGACTCAAAACAACTTGTAACAAGACTATAATTTATTATTAAATTTTAACAAGATTATAATTTATTATTACAGTTTAACAAAACTATCCTTTATTATTAACATAATAAACAAACATATATAATTTATTCGATCCCATATGGATAAAACAAAATATACCTAACATTAATTTGTCTATACTTTTAGACCTAGATTCGAATTACTTCTTCATCTTCTTTTTACATTTATGCAAATTGAATACAAAAAAATAATACATATTATTATCGATACATCAACTCATCCATTTAGTGTATCTTATATGAACGGCTACTTAACTTTATTAACTAACGATCTGTTTTAAAACAAAAACAATCTGATTCTAGGCAATACGTACAAATGATTTTTATTATCATATCTTTAATTAAATAATAGTTTTTATTTAGATAACTTATTATAATTTATGGGTTATTTATCAGAAGTTACACTTATTATTTTAATGTTTACCTTAATAACAACTGAAGTTGTTATACACACTATATTCCTCAGTATAAGTTATATTGTGAGTGCTACTTAATCATTAACCCGAATTAAACCTAGTATTTGAATCCTCCATTGGCAAATAAAATTTCTAAATCACGCAATTTTAAACTTACTCTCTCCATTGACTTACGTGTGAATTACCAGCACTATTCCGCCGCACAATCCAGATATTGATCATAGATACTAGCACGCTATTTATACTAAATGGATCTTGAGGAATTAACCTCCAATATACCCGTTATCTTACCATAACTTTCTAAACAAAACTCAATAATCAACACCTTCATTGGTGGAATTATCTCTATTCTCTCATGAGGAACATGGAATAACACTGAAGGTCTGTAGAGTTAACTATTACATTAAAATATTTTGGTGGTTCCTTGCCTCTTGCTTGGGCATAATAGGAACACACACCAAATATAATCCTCTCCTGGGATTTTAACTAATGAAATACACTAAATACGATATAAATTCTTGATCGTCCTAACTCTGAGAAGCGATCACTTGGGCTATAAACATACCCGAATATTAGATTTATCTATTCCCCTCATGGAAAATAAAGCGTTTGGGGAGATCATTTTCCATCCCACAAAATAAATACATTACAATTATTACTTATGAGAATATTAAGCATATACCAATGCTATATCAGGGCAAGATAAGCAAATACACTAATTACACTAAATTTATGTTCCGGGGTATACTTAGATCAACGTCTGAAATCAATGGATATCACAGAATAAAACCATAATAATTTTCACCTTTGCCAAAGAAACATTGAACAAGTAATTGGTAGCATAGTATCTTGAACTAAATCAAGTGAATACATTAATAAAGAATAATTGGGAATAAGTTCCTCAATTAACATAGTATAAATTTGTTTCAAACTTTAACTAAGTAATATCTTGTATAGCACTTCTCTTTAATTACTTCTGATAATTTTAAATATATATTTTACCTATTAAATCTCTAATATTTTTCTTCTTTTATGCATCTAACATATAAATTTATACCCATAATTGCATATCATAAGTAAACATATTTTATAGATTTTTTTTTTCATGTTAAATATAAAATTAACCTAGAATAATTATAGTAAAACATACCTTTGACGTTACAAGGTTATTAAATATTACTTGACCATACAAACTTTAACCTATGTTGATCTAATACAAAAAAAAATACATATAATTTTACAAATTAGTAAAAAAATCATTAATTAACAAATGCATATTATCTCATTAGAAAAATGTTTTTCTGTTGAGCAATTTGTCCAGGTGAAGAGCTTTATCCAGTCATATTTTATGAAGCATTTTAAAACAATAAACACATTTTATTTAACTTTTTCTTTAAGTAAAATTTTTCTTTACTTTGTGCTTCTAATAAATTAGATAAAGAAAAATATAGCAGAATTGAAAATTAATCCTCGCTTGAATTAAACTACCACAATTTTGGGATCCAATCAAAAAAATATAAATATTTTAACATAACGAATATTTGACGATAGACGATCACATATACAATTCTTTTCTTTTTACTATTGGCGATATGTATCATTCTTATAAGCTAGCTTACATATAGACGGAAATGCACATTTTACAGAGAGATTGTTCTGATAATAACTGCAGCTGATTTATTTGTATAGGAAGTTTTAATAACTCCATTTAATGTATAATATGATATATCATTTATTTTATCATTAAGTCACTAAGATATTTGGTTTTGTTCATACTTTAGGAATTATAAATTTTTTTTTAGCAGTAAATTCTCTGTAAGAATGCACACACATACTTTTTCCTATATTCACTTGGAGAAAGTTTATATTTTTTTTTCTTAAAAAATATACATGTGCCTAATTTAATCTTATTTATCCTTAGTATTATTTCCAGACAATTCTTGGTGAATAAAACATATTTTAACGTATATGATTTCATTATTTGTAAAGGCAGACAATATTTATAAAGAGCGCGAAAATGCTTTTAATTAATTTTCCTTGGTTTCTTCATATTTGTTTCAATTATAACTATTTCTTTCTATACCAAGAAAATATTAATAAACAACACAAAGTTAATAAACAATTAATTATTGCTTGGAAATCACTTCTTTTTTCTTAATTGAGATATGATAAAATTGTTCGTGATTCCTTTAGTTGAATCTGTCATTTTGAACTTTAGCACAAGATAGTATATTTTTGTGTATAAAAAGCTTTAAATAGGTCGATAGCAAAAGGAGATCAGGATGTCCCACCAAAAAGGATTAGCCACACATGATATTATTAAAATTTTACTTGACTTATATTTATTTCTGCAATTAAAAAATGAAAAAAAATTTGTTACCGAATTTTCAGCACTGCTTCTTCCTTGAAAAACTAAAGTCAGACAATCTTTCTTCAAAAAAAAAAAAAATTGGCGGTCTTGTTTTAGCAACCTCTTACAGAAAAATAATCCTTTAATTATACCATAAATAAAAGAAAGGAAAAACCTATTACAATTATATAATTTTAGGATTATTTAACCGGATTACAAAGTAATTTGACAATATAAAAAAAAATTAATAAATACATTTAATTAATAATTAGTGATGTATATTTCTTTTAAATATGATTTTCTACAAAAATAAATTATCAGAAGTTATTGTGCTTTATGATAAGACACTTATCCATTCTCCGTCTCTACCCATCCAAAAATCAATTACTGTTTATGATATGTGCTTTTATACTATATTAAATTGCTCTTATTGTTAATATTTTAATTAAATTATTCATGCTCTTCTTCAAAATGACATTGAATTACTAAATTTATTGGTTATTTGCTTAAAACACATTAAAGTGAGTAAATAGCATATTTTATTAATCACTTAATATTATTATTATTTTATTTTTTTATTTTCTAAAAAAGGATAGCATTGTTTTCCTGTGGAAATAATGCCAAATAAACCAAGTCTCAATAACACTAGGTTACAATATATAATATCAAAACTACCCCAAATCTAAAATTAAACCAGACCAGCATAAAAATAATATTAAAACACAACCTAAGGTTTCACTGCTACAAGCAGACTTCTCAAGTGTAAAGAACTACAAAAAAACCACACATTATATATACTATTAAAAACTACCCACAAATCCATTCACTTCCCATCCACCCTTAATATTAAAAGAACTCTTAAATAAGTTAATTGCTTCAGAATAATAAATTTTCAATAATAAAGACTCTTTAATTCTTCTTTTGATTTCATTTCTCTCAAAGAAGACAACCTTAGCTTCATCAAAATCAATAGTGTGGCCTGTATCTTTTTCATGGACATACAAAGCAGAACTAAGATATCTATTTTTAACTCTACTTTTATGAACCTTTATTCTTTCAATTAAACTCAAACTACTCTGACCTATGTAAACCTTCTTACAAAATAAACAAGGAATAAAATATACCACACCAGGAATAGTCTTTCTATCAAAAACTTCTTTTGTATTATTTAATAAATTATTCAATGTAACACCCCTTTTCCAAGCAATTTTCTTATTTCCAAACAATTTACTATTTCTACACACAATTTTATAAGAAGACAATTTAAATGGCAAAGAAATAAAATCATATTTTTCTTAAACTTTACATCCTTACAAATATTACTATTAAATAAAATACTTTTAACAAATTTATCAGAGTATCCAACACTCAAATAATCTTTATAAAATTGATATTTCTGAAACAAAGCTACCCCACTAGAATTATTTAATTTAATATTCCTATGACAATAATTCCTTAAAGCAGCTACTTTATGAGATACAGACTGATAGCTATCAGGTTTAATTATAGATCTTAATTCTTTACTTTTAACTAAATGACTGCACAATAAACAATTAGTTTCTATATTTCTAATCACCAAAAGATCTAAAAATTTTAACTTACCAAAATCTAACCCCCCTCCTTCTAACACAAATTTTATAGAAGGATCAAAACAATTAAACTCATTTACAAATTCCTTCAATTTATCATTCTCAACTACAAATAAACAATCATCAACATATCTGACAAATAATTTTACATATAAACAATTCTTTTTAATAATAATTTCCTCTTCCATAAAACTAATATAAACTGAACATACTAAAGGAGAAATAATATAACCTATTATCCACCCTTCCTTAATCTTATAAAAATTACCTCTATAAGTAAAATACATAGAATCTTCCAATAACAAAAGCAAATCTTTAATTACCTTAATTTTATTTTTTGATAAAGAACTTTTCTTAATCAATACAGATTAATGTTTATATATATATATAATGTAATGGCCATATATTGTAATGGCCACACATGCTGTTACATTCTAATAAATAAAATTAGAAATTAAAAATAAAATGTTCGCAAATAAAAAATTGTTTTTAAAAATTAAAAATTGAAAATTAAAAGTCATATAAACTCGTATATATATAAAATCACACAGATGAAAAATTATTAAAAGAAAACTTTATTAAAAAAAGAAAAAGTTTTAAAACTAAATTAAAAAAAAAACAACTTAAAGATATTAAAGATAAAAATATAGCTTTAAGAATGTAAAAAAAAAATTACTACTATTGTGTAAAATGGAAATGATTATTTTTAATTAGTCTTAGGTAAACTAACCCTTCAGCATCTCACAATTTTTAATTAAAGGTCAGATAGGAGAGAAAAACAATAGAAACAGAATAGCCAATAAAAAAATCCCTCAGAAAACAGACCTCAGCAAAAGGATCATCATCATCATGATGCCATGTCCAGTTAATCTTAAATTTTAGTATAAAAAGGAAAAAAATAAGAAAAAAAATATTAAGGGTGTGTTATATGTGTTAGTGCCAAGAGAATTGAAGGAGAAGGGATTGAAAAGACACACATTCAATCGCTTTAGTTTTCCCAAAAAAAAAAAAAAATGGAAGTATCATTTTTTATACTGCAGACACTGGAGTCCTGTGATAAGATCCTGCAAAGCTATACCAAATAGAACAAAGGACCTTTGGATAAATACAAACAGAATGTCTACAGCATACCTGTCTCCTCCAGGGCAGTGGGGGAATTAATGCTATATCCAAATTACAAGCAACTAAAAAGTGTGGACTTACTCTTTTAAAACCATAAGAACTTTAGATAATTCATGAAAATTAAGTATAAAACTTTCCCAGTATTTAAATAAAAATAGAAGCTCCTATCTGACCAAACTAAATAATTTATTAGTAATTATTTTTATTGAATGTATTTTTTTTAAATCATTTCCATTAATTTAATTTTTCATTCTTTTAAGTGTTTATTATGTTTTTTGTTTTTTTTCACATTAAGCTAAAACTTTTAATTAAATCATATTAAATTAAAGTTGCCTATGGATGGCTGCATAGATTTGTAAAGTTATGTTAATTTACAGGAGGATAAATCTTAGGTTATTTGTTTCACAGTTAGATTGGGTCAATGGATTGAATGTATTGGTGTAATTAGAAAATGTAGCATGAAGATCTGCTACATGCAGGATCACATTATACACTGCACTTGGGCAAAATAAAACTCATTTCTTACTGACCATCAAAAGCAGATGGCATTCCCTGCTCCTTGGATTACCCCTTTAGACTATGGAATGGGATAGTAAGATGGCAAAAAAGACCAGAATCCCTTCCCATGCAGTTTTTTTTTTGTATTGTTCTTTTCATCGGACAGACATAGCCTTCCTGCACTGGATGAGGGACTTTTTTTTTCTAAATAACTTTGCTGTTCAGATGTATATATCTGACAGTGTGGTATTGTGCTGTCATATTCGTGCTGCACTGAGTACATTGATAAATCAGATAGGTTGGCATTAGTTTGACTGCAAATTTTTGGCCTGCGGTTAAATAAGAGATACAATATATTTTCTTTTTCAAGAGCAATCTATGTACTCTATCCATACCCGACACTCTAATAAAATATTAATTAATTCATCTGTGAAAACTTCTAAAATAAAAAGTTAAAATGTAAATTAAATTCTGAAGTAAAGTTATACTAAAATAAATAATTCTGAATTTTATATATGTGCAAAATAAATGTTTCTGTGTATTGTTAATCTGGCAGTGGCTTATTCTTATTTTTTATCTTTTTTTCTTTAAAAATAAAGTATGCATTATCATCTTTGCTGCTCAATGAGCTAGTGACTGGGGCTAATGGTCTATAATAAAATAAAATTGGATCTTAACTTAAGTAACTGTCTACTATATAAATTTTCCAGGTTCAAATGGCCTAATGAAAACTCAAACTCATGCCAATTATTATAAGTGGTGCCTGAGGGAAATAAAAACCTGTACTGGTCAGTTTACCTCAAGTCCAATTATGTGCAAGATACATAAGTCAGGAACATTCATGAACTCTGCCCTGTTTGCCTATTTTCCAGATCTACTAATTTATGAGCAACAATTCCGATGATACCAATCTAATTTATTTCTCACTGCTGGCATCACAGAGCAGTGACACACAGAGACACATTGGAAATGGACATTATTCATGTATATAATATTGTTAGCGAGATTCTATCACCTAGTAAATTAAACCTTTTATATAACATCAAATATTATTACTATTTAATAAACGAAACAATGACTTTGATATTTAGAAATATATATAAGATTTATTAAATTAACTTGAGATATATATGATTGATTACGTTATTTGTGTCAAAATACAAATAAAAATGGGTATTCATCTCCCTTAGATAACATTAACCCCTCTTACAATACTATAAAACAAGCATACTCATCAAAGTTATGCTGCAATAACAAATAATTTATCGCTTTCTTCTAATGCAGCTATTTATATGTCAATAATTAATAGATTACATGGCATACCTAAGATTTTTAATAGTGCTGGATTACAGTTATTTAAAGTACTTTAAATCCACCATTAATATCACAACAGCACTCAGACCAATACATAAGATTATTGAGTTTGATGGCAATGGTAATTATATTTAATTAATAAAATAGTATTTGCATTTGCGAAATAAGAATGTATGTGGAAAGCTAATTTAGGAAACAATAATTGTGGCAGA
This sequence comes from Epiperipatus broadwayi, assembly GCA_028023455.1. Classification (NCBI taxonomy): domain Eukaryota; kingdom Metazoa; phylum Onychophora; class Udeonychophora; order Euonychophora; family Peripatidae; genus Epiperipatus; species Epiperipatus broadwayi. The sequence continues at coordinate 914,803 of JAQFVV010006331.1, forward strand.
AATAATGCATATAAAAGTATGAATGATAATACAAAAATGGCAATCCATTTAGCAAAATCATAACAGTAAAATTTAGGAGTATTGATAGGCTTTAGCGAGAATGAAATATGGAATAGCAGTAAGTGCATGATGGCAATGAAGAGATCCATTTTATGATCCAAGAAGGTGCTTCAATTTATGGCTAAAGAAGGTCACTCTGCAAATGCTGGCAGGGCCAGGTCACAAAAAATGAAGATTACACTTTATCAAATTGCCATAGGCTGGACTTTTCCAGAACAGACCCTATGCAATAATATCTAGTGCCAAAGAAGTCCCAAGGGGTTTACAAAAATTGTTCATGGAATTGGAAGTAAAAATAGACATGATTCGGATTTTCTGATATGCCCGAGAAATGAAGCACAAAGATGTATAAAACTAAAGGCCAGTATACACATAATATTTGAATTAATGTAAATATACAAACTTAAAACTAAGAAATAAAGAATTATCATCTATCTTTATTGATAAAAACCCAGCATACTGGTATGATTTGATTTACTTCATGGATATGGGATAAATAAAATTAAAGCTAATATAATAGCTCGTAGAACTAGAGGATTTTCCCCCTTCCTTTTTATTACTTTAAATTACACATAAAGATTCCCACAACATATAATTAATACAAATCTTTGTTTTTATGTACTTTCATAAATACCTTACATATTATTAGATACATATATAAAGTAGGTGGTGGTTAATGATTTCAAGAAAATAATATTGATTTAATTTATATAAGTATATTTAAAGTTTTTAGAAGTTGGCACTATTATTTAATTAATAAAAAAAAAAACATTTGTAAGAAAACAGATTTTTGCTGGTTTTTTTTTTTTTAAAAAAACAAAAAAACATTATACAATAATTATCTGATTGTCTTTTATTTTACTCTCCCAGACTGGCAAACATCCATTACAATAAGAATAACAAACTAGTTTTTTTTCTTTTACTAAAAACTTGACTAATCGCCCTCTGAAAAGAAAGGAAGGGGTTTTAAAAGAGATAGCGTCAACATTTGCGAATCTGGGGAAAATTATTGAGATATAATTTAGTATATGAAAATATAAAATATAATAATGAAAATAAAAATATTGCTGCATAGAAGTGAAATTAAGAAATAATCATTGTTCAGGAGAGGGTTAATGTAGGAGAGATTACTGCAAAGCTATATAGAAAGAACAATGTACATTCGACTAACAAGGTAAGAATTTACAAATTGATTAATTCATAATTAATATTAATTTTACAAGAAAGGCTTTACAATGTGTTTAAAGAAACAGATAGATGAGATTTGAAATTATTCAACGTAAATTTAAGAATATAACAGAACTTGAAATTATTACTTCTGTACAAACTTGGCTGTTCTTTTGGTGATGTTCAGATTTCTCTTGGAGATCTAGATATATTTTGACAAGCATAGTTATTCATGCAGGTAGTAAGTTCATTATTCAACAAACAGGCACATAGTTATAGTTTATGAGTATTGGGATCCTGGGCACAGATTTCAGGGAAGGCCATTGCAAATGGCGAGAAAGGTGAAGTGGGTTTACTCATGACACATTAAAATTAAACGAACGTGGATTTAATTGGCAACTCCTTTCATTGACTTTTTTAGTTCATCTCCTGGTCAGAATTAGCCCATTTTATACTATACCCTGGTATTTGTCGAATGCTTTATTGATTGGTCACTACTAATCATTCTCTAATCTAATTTTTAAAAGAATTTTTACATAAGCTTTACCCACTGTGCTGGAAGATGCCACTGTTAGATAACATGCATTCAAACTGAAATTAATTTGATAAAAAATGTTTATGACAAAAGTAAATCAATTAGTTTAGTTTCTAATTTTTATTTTAGAGAAAGTTTTAATTACAGTTATTTTAGAAGATTAAACAAGATTAAATTTTTCACCTTTAATTATTTTTGACTAATTACAACTGCATCTTCGGTATTGGATTTAAAGAGAAAAGTATAGTTTAATAGCAAAAAATAATTTGTATGACAAAATTTTATATATTGATATATAACAAACTTTTTCTAGTAAATATTTGCTTAGTAAGTTTGTCCCTACAATATCTATGTACATCTGAGCCACAATTACCAAATAATTACTATAACTTTTATAATTTAAAAAAAATACAGAAAATATAATATATTTTGATATTATAAGTTTGTTACAATTAATCCTCCATTACCTATTGCATATACGTATTTCCTTTTTAAATACTATATTTATTATTATTATTATTTTTTGTGTGTTTAAATTCAGATATCTACACTTATATCTTCATTAAAAAGTATTTTACCAGTCAGTTTTGTTTGTTCATATAACAAGATCTAGCATCTAGGCAAAAGTACCCTGAGTCCAATCATGTGCAAGATACATAAGTTAGGAACCCTCGTGAACTCTGCCCTTTTTGCCTATTTTCCAGATCTACTAAATTATGACCAACAATCCTGATGATACCATTCTAATTTTATCTTTCTCCACTGGCATTGCAAAGCGGAGACACAAAAAGACTAATTTAAATTTATATGATGGAATATTTTAGCATGAAATATAAGTTGACTCATTTGAAGGTCGTTACCTTTCATATTAATTATATCTCTAAGATTAGCAGGAGATCATCTAGTCAGAATGACCATAATTTAATAACTAAGATATTAATATTTAAATAAAAGAAAACAATGATTTTGCAAGTTTATAATATATATATATAAGATTTATTAATTTAACGAAATATAAATAAATGCTTGCATCATTATTTTATTAATTATTGACCTCTTAACATAAATATATATTGAATTATGTTTAGACTGTAACAGAGAAATCATGTGACATTTTGTTTATAACTTAGAGGATGACAGATTTGATTGATTACTTTATCTGACTTATTATTGTGGCTTATATGCCAATAATAGATAAATACACATATAATGGATAATTGGATTAGTGCTATGAGGAAATGTACTCTTGAGATACCAATCCACCCCAGAACAAAAAAAAAGCCACCTAAACCTTCATCTAACTTTGCCTGAATCAGGATCGAAGATATGGAAGAAATGAAACTATAAAAAACCGTATTGCAAACTATCCATCAAATAGAATCAGACTACTAAGGAGATCAATCACCTACATAAACACTCAAAACTTACTGGTCAGTTAGTGGCCATAATTTCTATCTAGATAAAAGATTTGCGAACTGAATTTTAAATAATAAGTTGTTACCATGGCCAAAAAGAAGACATTAGTTATAGATTACTTCAAAGTGCAATATTTGAATTCAAACGGTTAAAACAATTATCTGAATATGTGTATGTTTCTATCGAATATTATAATTTTATTATTATAGGTGTTTAAATGCTTAATGTGTTGTAATAAATATTTACTACTGATGTAAAAAAAAAAAAAACTTTCATTATACGTGCCTAATTTTTTAGTTAGTTATGTTGTTTATTTTGTGTGTTAGATTTTTATTGTTTAGTTTTAGAGTAGTGTATAAATTATCTTGCCAATATTCTTATTTGTTAATTAAATCTAGGAAGAATTTTTTTTTTAAATAAATTGATGGGAAATCTTAATCCAGATCTTGTAATTATTACTTTAGAAGTTATGATATGCTTGATGCAGAATCAGTGATTCTAACAACATTGGCATCCTCTTTTATAAATTAATAACTGATTTTGATAGCAATTGAAATCGTAATTAATCTTAGGTTGAGTTAATCGGGAAATATAGCTATGTTTTTTTAGAAATATGAGTGAAATATTTTTGTCCTTCATAGCTTGATTAACTCCCGCACCCTAGTGCATAATTGAAGACCTATCAAAATGTGAAAAACATTACTATATATATAACTTTATTATAATATTTTGCTCACAAGTAAATTGATATAAATTGAAGTTATTAAAGATTCATACAATTTACAAAGTGCCAATACAAACTAATAAATATTTAATTTAGTAATTAATTATTTTTATTAAGTGATATGGATCTATCACTTAATAGGTATGTAAGTTGAGGTATAGGTAAATTAATATCTTATAAAAGAGAATAAAATGTTGCATTTATTAATAATAATAAATAAATTTATTAATATCATAATAAAAAAATTATATTAACATTCATAAATTTCAAAAATTCATTACATTACAATGTATTTTAAATTTACTGCAATTCCTAAAATTTTTATCTGTATTTAAATAATATCCTGATATTTATATTTCTGCAAATTACAACAACTGGTTAGTGTATACTAACTTTCACACTTACATTAGAATTCACACACATTATTAAATTTGGTATTATTTTTAAGAAACATAGACTGGTCTCCTTTGATATAAAGTAACTCAAGTCAATAATATTTATCAACGAATTATTAAAGTAATAAAAATACAAACACATATAGAAGGGAAATTACTATAAAGTTTTTAAATTGGATAGATAACATTCTGGCTACATATAAAGAGCAAGAATATGAAATGACAATCTTAGTCAAAAGACTTATCCATTAGTGCAATCATATGTAGTCAGAATCTGGCTTACAAAGAAACAAGCATAATATACCCTATACTGAACACACAAAGAATTTGTATATATACATACGTTATGTGGACAACATCTTTTTAAGTGCACCTCAAAATATAATTAATCACATGTTCAGAGATTTGACTACAAATTCAGGCTTGAATAGGATAGTTGAACTGGAAAAAAACCATTAAGGCAATACCTGGATTTAAAATTAAAATGGAAACAAAATGCAGTACAATATATAATGGTTATAATCTCTCTCCCCATATTAGAGGATACATAGACATAAAATCTAAAGTAGCCACATTTATAAATTTGCTGGATTAAAACTTTTTTATACCAGTAATTATTATTTGTGTCAATATGAATCAGATTGAATTAACAACTTTTAACATTATGCTCTAAATTGATAAAAGCTGGTTATTATAGAACACACGCACATATATATATATATATATTGTGACAGTCAGTCTTAAATGACTGCCACAAAGATGGCTGCAAGCATAGTTGCAGCCCAACAAATGTACTTATTATAATAAAAGAAGTGGTCTGTGCAGGTAAATTTTCTCTGTTGCTTACACACACAATATATTGTAAATAAATAGGATGAATGGGGATAATACACTTATAAATAAACAAGTGTGGACACCACATGTAAATGTGTATTTTGCTGTTAATAAATGCTATTTTTTTTATTTATGATGTGAATAAATATGGCAGGGGATTAAAGAAATGATTGTGGGAAACTGAAATGTATTTGCAAGTAACCTATCAGTAAACATGTTTTATTTTGATTTTATTTCAGATTCTCAAATGTTGTATTTTTTTTTCTGTTGCTTGTTGAATATTCTTTTTGGAAAATTTAAAAACAATTTTTATGTGACAACAAGTATACAGTTTTATAATTTTTTTTTAGAACTTAATGTTCATGACCGCAGGCAAGCCAATATCCTCTTTCTTTTATTGTATAATGTTTTTGGAAAAAAAATGTAAAAATTGTGTCAGTGGTCATTCAGCTTGGCACCTACTCAAAATTATTTAATTAAATAAATGTGATTTTATTTTATTGTTTAAAGAAATCAAGGGATTGGAATTTAAATGGTCTGTGAAATTCTGAAATTAATTAAAAGATAAAGTTATTGTAAGACAATTTTTTTTTCCAAGGAGATAGCTAAAATTAAATCCATTGTTTGGACTTAAGTAATTAAAAACAGGGATTAATAATTTAATTAAAAACAGAAATGTAAAAGCAATAACTTGTGGAGGGGATGAGAGAATACACCCTGCAATGGGGGGGGGGATATATAAAGGCTGGTCAGGTGAAATTGAATTAATTAGCTGGATTATATTCGTTCATACTCACAGGCACTCTTCCCATTCTCTTTTTGTTAACAATATAGTTTTCAGAGTGTACTGACAGAAAAGCAGAATTATGAGTGTAAAAAGAAATATTTTTTTGGAATGCTGAACAAGTGGAAGAGTCATTAATAGCTGAACATATTTTAAAAGGTATTAACTGAAGGGAGAAAGAATACTGCCCAATTAAATAAAGAACAAAGGAAGCAATACGGAATGGAATCAAGATTTATTAGTGACACAATAATGAACATGGAGTAGGAGACCAAGTTCGGTACATCCGCCCCACTCGAAGACCTACATAGCCATCCAGTGATGTGACTTTCTATTTCTTAAAGTGTAGCTGCTATGGACAATTTGCCAAACTCCATTGAAACCCTGTTAAGTAATCACCTGCACAGCAGATATATATCGCCCTCAAAATCCTAGCCCGGAAAAGAACAAAGCCTTTGGGAAGTATTATTTATGTTTTTATATCTATTTTTGTGTCTTATTACTAGTAATTCGTTATTTTACTAATATTGCTATTATTAAATGAACCAATGAATTGCGTAATTCAGTTATAAATATTTCTTTTGTAATTTTAACATAAAGGTACACGTAATTCATTGGAGTATCGGAAATATTTTAAAATAGTTAAATAGAAATAATTGGGTGGTTTGGTCATTGGATGTATGTGTTTCGCCTTGTAATAATAGTAAATTTATTCCATCCGCTATGTGCAGGATTGTTTTCATAAGGAATAAAAGTGTGTAGGAAAGTGTTCCAAATAATTATTATTGTCCGCTATGTGCAGGACTTCTATTATGGAATCAAATTGTAGTTGAGGAAGAGTTTGTTCCCCTAGTAAATTTATTCCATCTGCTATGGGCAGGATTGTTTCCATAAGGAATAAAAGTGTGTTAGAAAGTGTTCCAAATAATTATTATTGTCTGCAACATGCAGGACTCATATTATGGAATTTTTAAGATTCAAATATCATTAACTCATGGCTAAATCATTATTTTAACTTAAACAAAGGTATAGATCACCACAAGTGGAAGGGCGAGGGTCTTTTTTTTTTATTATGAAACACGTGCATTCCATGGCCAATACACATTGTTTTCATATAAGTAATTTATTCCAAGTTTTAGGGTTAAAGTGTAAGCAGGGGAGAGTTTCAGACCCTTCCTTCCCCATTTATGAAATTATTTAAAATTTATTTATATGCTTGAATTTTAATTAATATCGTTTATGTGTGTGTTTATTCTCTTCTTTATTCTGTAAATATTTATATAATCATAGAGGGCTTAATAAATTTAACATCTAATTTTAAAGTATCGCGTTGTGCTGTGTATTTGATAATGATATTATTGTTGGACCTTTTCTGTTAACAACACAACAAAACACCATCCCGAGATCATGAGTTGATTGAGCTAGTCAGGGATTAAACTTACCGGGATCATGAATAATTCGTTAGGCATTCACTTTTCTATTGATTTTATATATATAAAAAAAGAAAATATAAGATATTATAACTCTTTATTAATTACATGATCATATCCCTTGGTGAGGGGAGCAATCTCTTTCTTTAGGTAGCATGCAAAGGTTGCAGTAAACGAACCTTTCAAAGGTATGATTATAGTAATGTATATTTTGGATGCCTTTGAATATTTCTTAATTGCTCCTCTATGTTAGAAAACGCATGTCATGCTCAATGCATATAGAGACGCAGGTGGCGACCATTACAATATATATATATATATATATATATATATATATATATATATATATATATATATAGAGAGAGAGAGAGAGAGTAATTTCAAAACCAAAATAATTAATTAAATGGCCAATTGTAGAAATAATAAAAGCAGATTGCTCTAACATATTTGTCACATGCGGCTGTAAAGTAGCATAAATGTGTTCAGACAAATGTCAGATTCAAAACTGGCATAAATTTAAACAAACTTATTAAAAACACAAAAGTCAAAATTTTAACATTGACTATGTTGTGAACTGCAGCGATAAAATTGCCTTTATGTGTATTATTATGAGACCAGGGAAATTTTGGGATATATTGGAATGACTCAAAACTCACTAATGTATAAAAATATCTAAGATTAAATTCGAAACTGTTAATTCATCTATCTTTCATAATCAAGAAAGAGATAATAACCATAATTGTGATCTGAGAGTTGTTGAAATTATTTGCATGAAAGAATTGCAAACATAAAATAAAATAAGTTTTGTTTTATTACACATATGAATATGTAATGAACCAAAAATCAAATAGCATTCAACTCAGAAAAGAACTCATGTTCTCAGCAGACTAATCATGAATATGATGTGAAAGCATTGAAAGTATGCTTGATACAATAAATCTTACTAAATTTTGTATTTAAACTCTATTTTAGTATATATATATATATCTATATAAACAAAAACAAAAAAAAAAAGACTTATAAATCCAATAAATAATATTATATTTCAACCAGAGGACTGTTTTTTTTTTTTTCTTTCTGATGAAAACCAGTCCTCTGGTTGAAATATAATATTATTTATTGGATTTATAAGTTTTTTATATATATATGTATTTCCTTTGGTTAGTTTGTTATATATATATATTGCATTTATGTATTTCCTTTGGTTAGTTTGTTATATATATATATTGCATTTTTAGATTGATTACATGGACAGCTACTTTGTCACCTCAGATATATTTAAAAATAAGACTTACATCGAGTCCATAACTAAAAATGTAAGTTGTAGTTTTTATAATATTTTATATATAAGAGGGTGGATGTGTTATCATGGGTATAAGAATATTTTTTTCAGAAGGTCTTTATTTTTATATATACACTGTTTATTTTATGGTTATCCTTTTAAAACAAATTATATCAAATCAGAACGATTAAGATGATGATTATTTTCTTAAGAATAAAATGTAATTTTTTTTAATAATAACATAAAAAATATATAGTTATTATTAATAAGATGTGGATAGGAAGTAATTTATGTGACAATAAAATTAGCGGAAGACCAGTCTAAGAGGTTAATATATAGTGGAAAACAGAAAACCATAGTAAAAAAAAAGATATTTGTAACTAAAATATTAAAAAGTAATAGCATTTACTTGTGTGTTTTTAAGTGGTAAAACTATAGAGTCAGTTACAATTGATTACGATTGAAAAAAAAGCACAACATTAAGATGACATTAAAAAGTATTGTATGTTTTTATGTACTACATTTAAGATATATCGCATTATTTGTGAAATAAATTATGGTGTATATATAAGAAAATGTATCCTATAAGAATAGTAGACAATTATCAACTATTAGGTAATATTTTTTTTTCGTATAAAACAAAATTTATTACTTAGTTGAGGCATTTATTTGATATCCCAATCTTTGCCAAATGACTGCATGCATATAAACACATATTAAACTAGTTTCTCATTATCATACATTTGCATGTCTCCATGTGTAAATGGCTAGCAGTTGGCTGTGTCATTAGATTAAATAAATAATAAAAGAAATTTGACAGATAAGAACTCCATAAATATAACAGCCAATATTATTTCTCTCAGCAAGCACTGACTGTTTAATCTAATGTCATAATCAACTGCTAGGCCAATTTACACATGCAAATATGTAAATCTACAATAAACAGAGACTAGTTTAATATATATTTATACATTTGTGGATATGCTAATATACTTCATTATGTTCACTATATTTGAGCATTGATGAAGATATGTTGTATGAAAGCCTGGCTCAGCAAAGTAATAAATATTATTTACACCAAAAAAATTTTCTTGTAATAATTGATAATTGTTTACACACTCTTGGAGAACATTTTATTATGTATTATGTATGAAATATACATTTACCATACTTTATATATATATATTCTAACCTCCCCCTGCGCATCCTCACCCCCAAAATATTGTTTATTACGAATATTCCGGGTTCTAGCTCAGTTAACAAATAAATAAATGAAATATTCAGCATTGATTTAAATGATTACTAGCTCTAATTTCTAAATACAAATACGGTTCAATTTTAAAATGAATTAACAAATATTTACTATTTTCATGAGACATGGAGTGACAATACGGGGAACGAGAAAGACTACATTGAGACATTATCCACACGATATTACCTCAATGGCATAAGAACACTATTCCCCCTTTTTACTATACCAAATAACTAACTCATAGTATTCTTACGACTTTCCGAGCTCTCTTCACTACGATTAAAATAATAATCATATCTTAATCTTCTTTATAACAAGAATCTAGCTTAATTAAATAAAATGCAGTAAAATAAAACAAAATAAAATCTCAGGTTCATAAATTGTATTCTAACTGATTTAAAATTACGGTAGTAAAATATGAAAAGGGAATTTTATGTCATAATCTACTACACAGCAACTAACAATAATAAAAATAATAATAACAATAATAATATAATATAATCTTATTTCTTCCTAAAATGAAATAAATAAATATGTACGTGGTAGTATTTTAAATAATCTGACAACAGAATACGTGTGGCAACATTAGCATATAATTTAATGTAATATTGTGGCAACCGACTTATGACCAATAAATAATATAAAATTATGATCTTTTAATTTTAACATACCAATAAATTCTCAAAATTATTATAACACTTTTATGTTTACCTTTTGTGCAAAACCTACATGTCTGTTTCAATTATAAATGTATCGTGATTTCATGCATCCATGTGGAGAAATAACAACGCGGGCACACAACTTTAAAATAAATTAAAAAAAACAAAGTTTATTAACAACATAAATAAATTAACAATATTTTTACACTATATACAATGGATATCCCTTACTTTCATATCTCACTTAGTTTATTAGTTTATAAATGAAATCAAAATAATATCTACTTTTCCTAGTTAAATCTTATTTTTAACACTTAGAAAATACAGTATTACTACTTGATTTATTATTATGGTTAGCTTATTACAAAATGTATTTCTTATATGATTATCACAAATACTTTGCATCCCTAATATTATTAAAATTATATTTCTTTACAAAATTTATATTCGTAGTAAAATTCTACAAAACAATAAAATTTTAGTTTTATATTGTTTGTATGGACTCTTACAAAGTCAAAACATTGTTCTACATTCGGTATTAGGTTTTTATTGTTCATTATCCGATGTTTATTAATCCTAATATTCTCATTCAAGCCTTACTTCGGATGACATAATTACAACTATTCATATACCATGCACAAGTATATGTTTATTATACCTTATTGAACTATTTTCTTAATAAATATGCAATACTTATTTTCTAAATATTATTTTAAAAAAATTCAAAATTTATTATCACTTTTAAAAAAAACAACTTTGTTTAGATTTCTCTTTCAAAAAATCTTATATTCATTTCTGAATTAATTTTACAATGTATTATATGATTCTTTCTCTCTTTATGATATTTTGGACTTTCAATTTTAAAGTTACACAATTCTATACATTCAAGCAAATAAACTATTCTTACACAAACGATAACCTATCTTCAGTTCTATTTTATTCATTATTTCTCTGAAAATATCTTTCTGACCGATGCAGATTCACGAAATAAGGATAGCGAAGATAGATGCATAGGATCAAAATACAACTAGAATATTACTCGTCATATATCTTGACAATCATGGCACAGTGAATTAAAGACACTATAGAGGAGTGACCTTTACCTGTCTACCAACCTCTATTATAGGAACGATGCTAAAGCTATTTCTTCAGCTTTATTATAACATCAAAAAGTTTAAAGATATGCAAAAAACACTGTCCAAACTATATGTGTTCAGTCATAGGGCTTAGTTAACTATACTGAAATCACACAAAAACTAAATATGATCCAAATCCTTTATTTTCCTATTTCTTAAAAAAAAACATCATCTTGGTTTCCTCTCCACTAGTACTTCCAAGTCACTATCCGATCTTATTTCTCAAGATTTTTCTATACTGTACATCGACAAATACATATCTGCATTTCTAACAATAATAAAATTCATTTATTTTAAAACTATTCCACTGTTCTATAAGAAAATCTTTTTACTACTTTCCTCGTATATTTAATCATATACAAACTATTTTAAAATATCTGAATACTTTATCACATGAAAGTTCAAAAAAATCACACAATTGTTCTGTTAAATTATATTATTAATATAATATAATTTAAATAATTTATTGCATGCATATTTTGAATTACTCCTATCTCATTATATGTTAAAAATGTTGTATAAAATGTGTACATATAATTTAAACTTTCACACTTCATTCTTAATCAATAGATGATCTAAAAAAATACATTATGCATTATAAATAACTATCAAAATTACCAAATGATCTTTATCTTCTCGATCGCGTTCCGTAGGCTTCACCATCCATTTGATTCTTGTAGATATAATATTCACATCCATACACTTTATTTTTAAACACTATTTCTATAATTTTATCAAGCTATTATATTTAAATTTTAATATTACTAAATTTATGTTTATATGTTTTCCCTAATCTCACATAACATTTTATATTTTAAAATAACTTAGTAAAAAATATTTAAACTATATTTACTGTACTTCTTCATCAAATTTCCTTGAAAACCGTTCATATTAAAGCTAAAAAAAAATGTTTATTATTTCTTCTTCAATCACTTAATGTTCTATTTTAAGGTAAAACAATTATTGCTCTGTTTAATAAATATTCATAGATGACAATCCTTGGTTTTTTATAATATTTAATACAATTATTAATTATGATATCAATTAATCCCTAAAGAAAACGTCTCCATATTCTCTTCTAATATTTTCTGCTAATATTTTCTCCCGCGTGACTTTTACGATGCATCTTCTCAGTACTTTGATTTAAATATTCAACAAAACTTTTCTGTTTCCATGGATTCATTTTCCTTAAGTAATTTAAATTTATATTTTCCAAATCAAGCATTCCTCCAATGACCACTTTATAATATTTTTAATTCTTCTTAGAGAAAGTTTTCTGTTCCTTTTCCATAAAACACAATAGCTCTTTCATCTTATTATTCTGTAACTTTTTTCCTTCTTTTAAAATTCTGGTACTATATTTTTGTAATGTTTCCTTTAAAAAGACAAACATTCTTTCTTCATTATAACTTTTACATAATTTTTTCTTTATGATAAACGCATCTTAATTTTTCCATAGAGAAGAATAAAAAAAAAAAACTTCAGAGTAGCCTTATAAAATTGTGCGTCATAATTTTTCCTGACGGCAAATAACTTCTCTTTTAAGTTTTCCGTATAGCGTCCAAATTATATTCCTCTGAGTTACAATAATAAGTTTCTGGTTGAGCATAAATAAAGCTGTATCAAGGCACTTTACAAATATTTTTCCTTTATCATAACTTCTATATACTGTTTTCTGTAGTATTTCCATTTTACTGTAAGGTTTTGGCTAAACTTGAATAAAAAATCCTGGTAAGAAAACTTTTAAAATTAGCCCTTCATGTAAAGGCAGTTCAAAATAACATTACTTAAAAAACTTTTAAAATAAATACAAAATTTTAAAATTATATCACTTTCTAGCTTACGATCTTATCCAGCTAAAAAATATGTTACTCCCTCCTTCACTTACACATTACTTTCTCCCGCTCCGTCTAATTCTTATATTTTGTCTGCTAAATTACCTCCATTGATTGGTTAATGACTTTTTTAGCGCGAACAAATTTACACATTTTAGTTTTATAATAGATTAAACCTTTTAAATAAAGAATTTATGACGTCATGTTTCAAAATATTACTTAGAATAGTATTTTTAACTCAATTATAATTTTATCAAAATCATTTAAACTTTAAAAACAATTATTAAAATAATATTTAATATCTATTTTAATATTAATATTTAATTTATCTTGTTTTTATTTAAACAAAATATTTAATTTTTTATTAACTGTATTCAACTTTTAAACACTACTTAAATATCACATCATTTAAACATTTAAAATAACTATTTAATATTTCAACACTTACTTTAACGATAGATAGCAATTATATTTAGTTTCATAATTCACAAACTTTATTATTATATTCTAACAAGCGTGTGTGTGAAGGTATATAATATACAGTCACATGATTACTAACTTTATCAAATGATTTTTTAATTTACGTCTCGGTCTAAATTACCAAAACTGATATATTTTATAAAAATTTGGAAAATAATTTAAAAATGTAGAACTAAATATAATTCTCACCATCATAAAGTTTATTTTAAAATATATTAGATTAAATTTGGATATTAATTATAATTATAATACTACATATAACGTTTATTTAATTTATTAGTTTTAAAACATTACAATTGGATTGTTAATATACTTTTAACTATTTATAGCTGTATTATTTTATATGGCCAGCTTTTACAACCATAAGCAAGAATATAATTAAGCTTTATTTAACTGTTTTCTTTTAAAATAATCCATTACACTTTTATATACCAGGTATTTTTAGCCTTAAATTGTACTATAAGATCTAATCGATCCTACTATTATTCATATATCATACAAACCTATCTTAAAATTTAAAATGTTTTAGTAATTGACCATTCTACCTTATTATGACCTATAGATAAGGGCACAATGTATATATATTGAGCTGGATTGAAATCCGATTCAATGGTGTTATTACAAAAAAAAAAAAAGAAAATTGAGATTTTTAATTTTCACTAAACTTAATTTTTGTTAAATCTTATTTAATGTTTAAATTTTCATTATTATTTAAAAAGAATACGTATATCAAAATACACATGCGTTTATATGTTAAACGGATCATTTTAATGTTTATCGATTTATTTTAAAATAGTTTTCTTATACCGCTTGTTTTTACTTTAAATCAATTTGACTTAAAAACAAGCTGGCTAGCTAATTGCATTCTTGTTGTTTTTATTTTAATTATTATAGATTAATTCTAAAAGCGGAGATTTGATTTTTTTTATGTATTTGTTTTCGTTTCAATAATCCCTGGGTAGAATTCCTAGATTAGATTGAGTGGGAGATTAATATTTGCCCTGCCTAAGGCATAGAAATTGGACAACAAGGAAAGTGTTTCGTGGGAAATGGAGCAACGTATAAGTAGCCCTGAAAATTTGGAGTGTCAGTTAATTCATTATTCATAACTAGACAAGCTGTTTCTCAAGTGAAAGTTTATATCAGTTCGGACATTTAAATTCTTAAAGGACATGAGCTGTTATTAAATCCTTTTGCTTACAACAAGATGACAAATACTATACATGTTATCACCACCCAAATGGCTTGCTAACTTAACAAAAGACGGATCCCTAACTTCCAAATTTGCTCCAGTAATGCCTTAAACATCTAGAAGAAGCCAGAACCTCTTTATCTTTTCCTTGCCACTGTCTAAGAACTTGAAATGAACTAAAATAATAGTGTGCAGTCTACGTGAACATTGTTTTACTGAAAGGTAACTATTTTCTTTTTTATTCTTCCCAGGCTAAATTAATTCCCACTAAATCTCCACTCAATCTAATCATAAATATGTATTCCTAAACAATATAGCCTCATATTTTATATTTGCTGTGTTTTCTAATATTTTGTAGTGTGTCTTGGAATCTTAGTTTTAAGATTCCAAGTTGCTTTCAATTTTTGTTTATTGGAGAGTGACGAATGAGTTATATATTTTTATGCCTCACTTTTTATAAATGCTTTAGCAGTCGTGTATATTTTAAATGCTTACCTGTAATATTTTATTATTCAATAATTAATTTTTTAACACTGTGTTTGCGCTTTTGCAAACCTCCTAAAATGTTTTGGCTGACGACTTTATTGTCTAATTTTCTGCAGGTGAGATTTCGCTTCTTCTATCTCTGAAAGTGGAAATTAGAATTGTGTTTTTCTTTGTAATTTTATGAGCCATCAGCAGGAAGATAAAATTTATCCCTTTTAAATTACAGGTGAGCGATACTTTCGTTCTGCTAAAGTATTTAAAACTTTTAATATTTTCGTATTCATGTGCACTCTCCAATAGATTTATTTTGTATTTCTTATGTG
The DNA here is from genome assembly GCA_028023455.1 of Epiperipatus broadwayi. NCBI lineage: Eukaryota > Metazoa > Onychophora > Udeonychophora > Euonychophora > Peripatidae > Epiperipatus > Epiperipatus broadwayi. The sequence goes on from JAQFVV010006331.1 coordinate 930,793, forward strand.
TGCTTTGAATTTATCAGAGCATGTACTCAGAATTTGTTTGTAATTTATTTTCGTTAATTGCTGGGGCAGATAAAACTGGTTTTCTAATAATTTACTTGTCTCTTATTGAGAACTTATATTATTAATTTTAGAGTAATTTTCACCAATTGTTTGGCTGGGATTTACAAGTTTTAATTGTTTTACTTCATTTTAATCATATTTTTCAATTGTTCTTGAAGTGTATCAATCACCGTTATTTTAAACATAATAATAGGTGCAGCTCATACCGATATAAGGACATTCAGGGTCTGACCATTTTTTTTGGACCTCGAAAAGCTCATTGGCACTGGTTTCTTTCATCTGTTTCAAGAGCATATTGTTTAAATATCTGAAAGTGAAAACCAATGTTTGGGTGAATCCTCGGCTGAATAAAATTTGCTTCCTCCCTTTTATAATTCACTTATTAGAAGATTAGTCAGTCTGTCATAGCTTTGCCTTTAGTATTTCTGTTACACGCCTGAGTTAATCCTATTTATTGTGTCAATAAATTATACTTCATAATTTATTTTCTCTTAATAAAATTTTAGAATTTGTTTCAACTTAATTTGGCTGACATTTGTCTTTGTGCTTTTTGTCTCAATTTTCTAAACAATTTAAGATCTCTTGTTTTTCCCTGAGTCTAGTTGCCACAAACCATCATCATCATCTATTCTGATCAGAGCAAATAAATTTTCCAGATACGTAGTGATCTGGTGGCGCCATCTGTATCAGAACAGATTGAGTGTCCGGTATAATATATATATATATATTATACTGGGTTAGCTCCGCAGAAGATCTTACTTACACTGCAAATGTTTTGGCTGGTTTCAACTTCTTTATAATACATTTATAATCTTATTTAATTAGAAATGTTACGTGAACGAACCGGCACATTTGAGCAAAGTGGGAAATATTATTGATAGCTTTAACTATCAACAATAACCACAATCAGATCGTGGCCCACCTCAGCTGCTAGATTCAAACCCCTACTATCCAAACACTTTATTTGTTTCGGAGTAAACTCCAGGTGCCAGCTAGTCTATGACTAACGTATTCGGATAGTAGGCTCATAATCCAGCATTTGAAACATTTCCTAAAACTAGCTCAGCCTAACTTTAATTCAATAGCAAAACATTATTTAAAGAGTGGTGAAAGAATTGATAAAAGATTGGTAAAAGTATTGGTAAAAAAAATTGACAGACACAATAAGGCTTAAATTTAAAGACAATTTATTAACTAACATTAATTATACTAAATTTAAACATCTTTATAATTGTTATAACTCACATAATATTGGTATTTTTATAATGCACATATTTAATTCATACACTCACATATATAATAATAAATCATTAAATAGTATTTGAAACTTAAACACATATATCCAAAACACACAAATTAATAGTTCATGTTTATGTGCTATAGAGTTCATATAATTTGGCTCTTGGAGGATTCACATGAATGCGATGGCTAGTTAGGAAAAAATATAAGAAATAATGTTATTTACCTAGGATTTTTGAACTTGCTGTTTGCTGCTTCTATTATGAATATTTCCAGCCGGCTGGGATGTTTCCTTGAGGAGTTTCATTATTATTCATTTTTATTATTATTGGAGACAATTAAACATTGACTGAGGATTTCCAAGCTGTTACACAGACCTTATTTCATGGACAGATCTTTCTGATCTTATTGGACTCAGGCTGGAGAAAGTCGTATGTTTTTCGAAGGTTTTAACACTGCATTTCTGACTGATACATAATAACTGCATGAGCTAGATTATACTCTCTGAACTGAACTCAACTGTTATCTCTGATGTAATTAACTAGATTTTTAATTTTATGTTTATGAAAACAAACTACATTCCATTTAATAAAAAAACTTGAGATTTTTATAACTTATTTATTGATTTGTTGATTTCTTATTTTAATAATTTTTTAGATAAAATTATTTTATATATGTGCCAATATGGTTGTGGCACAATATATATATATATAGCAGTTTACAAACTATTACAAATAATCCTTCAATCTGCAGAAGTACTTTCGGTTAATTTCTTAAACCTGCCTCAACTGCCATTAAATTCCAAAATTTAAATTTAAAAATTTAATGACAGTTGAGGCAGATTTAAGAAATTAACCAAAAGTACTTCTGCAGATTGAAGGATTATTTGTAATATTTTTGTAAACCGTTAAATTTATTATTTCAATTACAATTATAATTTTGTTTTTAATTAACAGACATTTTATTTATTATATATATATATATATTAGAGTCCAACCAGTCACCACCAAAACATTCATAATATAGATAATAATCAATAATTTTCACTGTTTCCAAGGCAACCTCTCATTTTTTAATAGATTGGAAATCCACTCTTATCAATGATTTATTCAATATAAATAGACACTTAAAGATTGCAACTTGACCAAAAAGAATGAAGTATTGATACACTGAACTTTAAATAAACCTCTTTAAACATGAAATAAACATGTCCATGTAATACATACTAAGAAATAGTCAATTATAATATTACAAACTGCAATACTTTTAAATTATATATATATATTCTGGCCTCCTCCTCCGTCCTCCATAACATAATTATTACGCATAAATATTATTACGCATATATATTCCAGGTTCTAGCTCAGTTTAACAAATGAATAAATAAAATGTCCAGCATTAATTAAAAATGATTACTGGTTCTAACTTTTAAATACAATTACAGTTATATTTGTAAATGAATTAATAAATATTTATTATTTACATGAGACATGGAGTGACGACATGGAGAACGAGATAGACTACATTGAGATATTATCCACATGATAGTATCTCAATGGCATAAGAACACTATTCCCCTTTTTACTATACTAAATAACTAACTTATAGTATTCTTACGACTTTCTAAGCTCTTTTCATTACGATTAAAATAATAATCATGTCTTAATATTCTTTGTAATAATAATCTAGCTCAATTAAATAAGATTAAGTAAATAAATAGAATAAATAAAATAAAATCAAATCTCAGGTTCATAAATTGTATTCTAACTGATTTAAAATTACGGTAGTAAACTATGAAAAGGGAATTTTATGTCATAAATTCACTACGCAGTAACTAACAATAATAAATAATAATAATAACAACAATAGTATAATATAATCTTATTACTTCCTCCATGAAATAAATAATTACGTACGTGGCAGTATTTTAATAATCTGACAACAAAATACGTGTGGCAACATTAGCATATAATTTATTTTAATATTGTGGCAACCAACTTATGACCAATAAATGATATAATTATGATCTTTTAATTTTATCATACAAATAAATTTTCAAATTATTATAACACTTTTATGTTTACCTATTTTGTGCAAAAACTATATGTCTGTTTCAATTATAAATGTGTATTGTGATATCATGCATCCATGTGGAGAAATAATAACAAAGACACAAAGCTTTATAATAAATTTACAACAAAGTTTATTAATAACATAAACAAATAACACTATTTTACATTATGTACATTGGATATCCTTACTCTCCTATCACAAAATTATTTTACTAGTTTATACAATAAAACCAAACTTCTATTTATTTTTCTAGTTAATTCTTATCTTTTAAATACTTAAGAAAGTACAGTATTATTATCATTGGATTTCTTATCTTAGTTTAGCTTGTTACAAAATGTATTTATTTATAATTATCACTAATACTTTGTATCCCTACTATTTTTTAAAATTATATTTTTTACAATTACATTCGTAGTAAACATTATACAAAATCATAAACTCTAATTTTATATTAGTTATATGGAATCCTACAGATTCAAAACATTCTTCTACATTTGATATTACATTTTATTATTCACTATACAATGCTTATTAATCTAATATACTCATTCAAGCCTTGCTTCGGATGGTAATTACAATTATTAACACACCATGCACAAATATATGTGTTATTTTCTTAACAAACATGCAATATTTATTTTCTAAATATTATTATAAAAATATTCAAATTTTATTATCACTTAAAAAAAAAACTTTGTTTTAGATTTCTCTTTTAGAAATCTTATATTCGTTTCCAAATTGGTTTTAAACTGTATTATATGATTCTTTCTCTCTTTATGATTTTTGTACTTTCACTTTTAAAATTACACAATTCTAACACATTCCAGTAAATAAACTATTCTTACTTAAACGATAACATCCCCTCAGTTCTATTTTATTCATTATTTCTGTAAAAAATATCTTTCTGACGATACAGATTCACGAAAACAAGGATAGCGAAAATAGATGCACAGGATCAAAATAACTAGAATATTATCCGTCATAAACCTTGACAATAATGGCACAGTGAATTCAAAGACACTATAGAGGAGCGACCTTTGTCTGTCTACCCACCTCTATTATAGGAGTGATGCTAAAGCTATTTCTTCAGCTTTATATAACATCAAAGAGTTTAAAAGATACGTAAAGACACTGTCCAAAATACATGTGTTCAGTGATAGGGCTTAGTTAGCTATACTGAAATCACACAAACTAACTATGATCCAAATACTTTATTTTTCTTATTTCTTAGCAAAACATCATCTTGGTTTCCTCTACACTAGTACTATCAAGTCACTATCCGATCTTATTTCTCTAGATTTTTCTATACAGTACATCGACAAATTCTTATCTACATTTCTAACAATAATAAAATTCATTTTATTTCAAAACTATACAGATGTTCTCTAAGAAAATCTTTTACTACTTTTCTCGTATATTTATCATATACAAACTATTTTAAAATATCTAAATACTTTGTTACATGAAAGTTCAAAAGAATCACACAATTTGTTTTGATAACTTATACGATTAATTATACTTGAAATAACTTATTGCATGCATATTTAAATTTACTCTTATCTTAGAATATGTTTTAATGTTGTATGAAATGTGTACTTATAATTTTAAAACTTTCACACATCATTCTTAATCAATCGATGATCTAAAAAAATACATTATGCATTATGAATAAATACCGAAATTACCAAAACGATCTTGATCTTCTCCCTCGTGTTCTGTAGGCTTCACCATTTCATTAATTCTTGTAGATATTAAAACTTCCATACATACTTTTTTATTTTTAAAACAATATTTCTATCATTCTATTAAGCTATTATATTTAAATCTCATTATTATTAAATTTATGTTTATATGTTTTCCCTAATCTAATATAGCATTTTATATTTAAAAATAAATTAATAAAATATTTCAATTATATTTACGATACTTCTTCACCAGACTTCCTTGAACCGTTCATATTTAAGCTAAAAAAAAATATATTTTTATTTCTTCTTCAGTCAATTAATGTTCTATTTTAAAGTAAAACAATAGCTCTGTTTAATAAATCTTCATAGACGACAATCCTTGGTTTTTTCACAATATTGTATACAATTATTAATTCATGGCATTCTCTTTTACTCTTGTCTGCTAATATTTCCTGCGCGACTTTTCCGATGCATCTTGTACGTACTCTTATTTAAAGATTCAGTAAATTTTCTGATTTCCATGGATCCATTTTCATTTAGTAATTTAATTTTATCTTTTCCAAATCAATTATTTCTTCCATTGAATACTTTATAATATTTTTAAATTAGATAAAGTTTTTCGGCTCCTTTCCATAAAATCCATAATAACACTTTCATATTCTTCTTTACTTTAAAATTCTGATACTATATTTTTAATGTTTCTTTTATAAGATAAACCTTCTTTCTTCATTATACATTTATAATTTTTCTTTATAATAAAATGCATATTAAATTTTTTCCATAGAGAAGAATATAACATAACTTTAAAGTAGCCTTGTAAATTTTGCGTCATAATTTTTTCCTGACAGCATGTAACTTCTCTTTTAAGACTTCGCATAGCGTCCCAATTATATTTCTTGGAGTTATAACGATAAGTTTCTGGTTGAGCATAAATAAAGCTGTATTAAGGTAATTTTTAAATATTTTTCCTTCGGTAATAAATTTAGGTATTTTTTCTTGTACTTCCATCTCTACTGTAGGTTTTGATTAAATTCGAATAAATTCCCTGGTAAGATAACTTTTAAAATTAGCAATTCATGTCGATACAGTCAAAATATATTATAAGTTACAGAAGAACCTTTTTAAAACAAATACAAAATTTTAAATTTATATCACTTTTCCAGCTACGGTGTTATCAGCTACACAAATGTGTTACTTTCTCTTTCACTTACACATTCCTTCTCCCGCTCTGTATAAACTATATTTTTGTCTGCTAATTTACCTCCGTTGATTGGTTAATAACTTTATTTTAGCGCGAACAAATTTATCCAGTTTAGTTTTATAACAGAATAGACGTTTAAAAATGAAGAATTGATGACGTAATGTCTTAAATATTATTTAGACTAATATTTTTAAATTCAATTATAGTTTTATAAAAAAATCATCTAAGCTTTTAAAATAATTATTAAAACAATATTTAATATTTTAACTTTTACTTTAATGATTGATGGCAATTATATCTAGTTTCAAATTCACAAACTTTATTATTATTTTAACAAGCATGTGTGTGAAGGTATATAATATACAGTCACGTGTTTACTAACTTTATCAAATGAGTTTTTATTTATGTCTCGGTCTAAATTACCAAAACTGATATATGTTATAAAAAATTTGGAAAATAATTAAAACTTGTAGAACTAAATACAATTCTCATCATCCTAAAGTTTATTAATAAATATACTCTATTAATTGTGACTATTAAATATAATTATACACTACAGATAGTATTTATTTAATTTATTAGTTTTAAAAATATTATATTCAAATTATTAATATACTTTTAAAATATTTATAGCTGTGTTATTTTATATGGCCAGCTTTTACAACCATAAGCAATTATATATTTAAGCTTCATTTAACTGTTTTCTTTTAAATAATCTATTACATTTTTATATACCAGGTATTTCCAGCTTAAAATTGTACTATAAAATTTAATTATCCTACTATTATTTATATATCATACAGATATAACTTAAAATTTTAAATTTTTTTTTAATAATTGACCTTTCTACCTTATTATGACCTACAGACAAGGGCACAATATATCTATAATAGTAATAGTAACAAGTCAGATGTCACATGACTTATATATAGCTTGCACTTACAAATATGTAAAATTAAGAGCGTGCTAATAGCTCTAAACAAGCTTTTTTTTTTATTTATGATAAATGCTACTACAAGAGAAGGCATTCAAATCATTTTTATCTTGAATGGTCCCCATCCCCAGACCGGTTTCGACCTATGGGTCTCTTCAGTGAGGAGTTGGGACATTAGATCTAAAAAACCAACTCAAGCAAAGCATTTATCTAAAAGATAATTGTTAGAAGAAGATCTGAAACTTTCAGACATCCACATGTCTTTAAAGTCAGCTCTCCAACTGAAAAAATCATATGGGCCTGAACTTAATTCAGATACTCCATATATTAGTAGGCTTAGCTCTTTAATTTAGCTAAAGCCACAACAGCAAAATAATAATAGTAATAGTAACAAGTCAGATGTCACATGACTTATATATAGCTTGCACTTACAAATATGTAAAATTAGAGCTATTAGCACGCTCTTAATTTTACATATTTGTAAGTGCAAGCTATATATAAGTCATGTGACATCTGACTTGTTACTATTACTATTATTATTTTGCTGTTGTGGCTTTAGCTAAATTAAAGAGCTAAGCTTACTAATATATGGAGTATCTGAATTAAGTTCAGGCCCATATGATTTTTTCAGTTGGAGAGCTGACTTTAAAGACATGTGGATGTCTGAAAGTTTCAGATCTTCTTCTAACAATTATCTTTTAGATAAATGCTTTGCTTGAGTTGGTTTTTTAGATCTAATGTCCCAACTCCTCACTGAAGAGACCCATAGGTCGAAACCGGTCTGGGGATGGGGACCATTCAAGATAAAAATGATTTGAATGCCTTCTCTTGTAGTAGCATTTATCATAAATAAAAAAAAAAGCTCGTTTAGAGCTATTAGCACGCTCTTAATTTTATATATATATATATCTGTTGTGATGGTCAAATTTGTACTTTCAAGTAACAGAATCCCCAGAGTCCAAGCAAAGAGACCGAAGATGACCAGATTAGGATTGTGATGTCCCAAGTCTGACCATACTTCAACTCATAAGCCAATGCTCTATGACTCAAAAGCCTATAAATGACCACCTTGAAATTGAATGCAATATAGCATTTTATGCATGGCCAACATAAGTCAGGGACAAGCAGTAAGACTCATGATTGAAATTGCCTATTATTGATTGCATCTGACATATAAATAACTAATGGAGACTTTATTAATGCACAGATTTTACATATATATTATCAATAATTAGAATTGGATTGAATAATGAGACTGAGAATGGACTAGGTTACTTTAATTATACCTTTATTTCTCTCAATAAATCTTAATTTAAACCAAATATGTATCAGAACTTATATAGCACATGAAAATGCATGCAGGCATTTAATGGCTAAAGAGGGTTCAGGTATTCCCTTTATACAGAGTCAATTACAAAGATATTGAGGCAAATAATTATTATGCTGTAAATAAGATGAATTTAACAGGTTATCATATTATAAATTAATAATAGTAGTATATAAATAAATCATCATTACTTTTGATAAGTCAAAATTTAAATAGAAATGTGTAATAAATGTACATAGTGCACAAAAATGCACACAGACATTTAGTGGCTGAAGTGTGTTTATGTATTCTCTTTGTACAAAGTCAATTACAAAGATATTAAGACAACTAATGATTATGCTTTAAATAAGATGAAATTAACAGGTTTTCATCTTATAAATTAATTATAGCAATATATGAATAAATCACCACTATGTCATGTCTATATAAAAAAAATATGCCAACTTCTCTTAATTTGTGGCTGTATACCAAGAGTTTGACTAAGTCTTAATTAACACTTATGATGAACATTACATATTCGTCTTTATATCAACTCATTTAGACTAGAATCCGCTACAATAAACAAGATTGATGTGCTTTCCAGACTATCTCAGGCAATTGCTGAAAGTAATGTAATAAGGAGATAGAGTTGGCTGCTCTAATTGTACTAATGCACTATAGCACTGCAAATAACAAGAGTAAAAGTCACTCTGCAGGTAGATTGGAAATCAAGGGTTTCTGTACAAGTGTACCTGGGACTGATTATCATGCTGCGTGAAAAAAAACATTGCATTCAGAAGTGGTGGGGGAGTTAGTGTGAACCTGGCCTTAAATTAGGGCTTCACTACTGCACTACCCTATGAGAGGAAGATATGCTGGCTTAACCATGGCTCCATCTTAAAGATGTAAATATACATAGCAGCAAAAAGAGAAAATAGTTAACTAAAGAAATAAAGCACGTTTGCCAAGCAAAAAATTGTTATAAATTTATTATTCCATATACAACAATGATAGCATATTAGCTTGATCAATAGAAGCCAACTCTTATGTAGCTTCAAAATAAATATATGCTATTGATAGGAATAGTTATATATATTCTTTACTTTTCCAGTTCCAGCTAATTAGATATTTATCAAGTAATTAATACTTTAAAAGGAGGTAACATATATTTGGAGGGATTCTATAAATAAATTAATTTGCAAATATATTTATAAATATTTTTCAAGGTTAGACTATTTTTTAGTATAAAATAAGTTAAGATTAATTTCTGACTGAAAACACATTTCAAATTTAAAATCAAATAATTACTAATAAAAATAATAAAATAATAAAGAGCACAGAGCAAGTTGTTACGATTTGCATAAGAGAGTTTTGAAACAGCATGCAGAAAGATAAGGTTATAAATTTTGTAATTACTTGAAGATGTTTTAATTACTCTCTTCTTAAAATATTGAAAATTTGTGCTCACTGTTTTGAAGTATGAGCATATAATGCAATAAATATTTTAAACTAAGTAATTAAGAAAGAACTATAGATATAACCACAGTGATATAGTTTTAAATTAATAAAATATTAATTCATTTTCTTAATGAAAAAAAAAATTTAAGCAAGTATGTCATTTAAAGATTTTGTTGAAATAGAAATTGAGAAACTTTATCATTTAAAAAAAATTAATGTTTAGTTATTAGTTAGTTAACTTGAATTCAAGATTTAAGAGTTTAATGAGGTGCTATAGAATTAACATAAAATTAACACAGAGTCTGTAGTTTGAAGTTAATTTACCAGTTATTAATACAGGTGCTTGATCTGGAGTTTGGTGAGCTTTCTGGGTGGGTTGTGATATCCTCTTCTTTTTGTGGTTAGGTTGTAGATCTTATGGTGGCATGTTGGTTGTGATGATGTTGGATGTAAGCAAACCTGACACCCTCATTACAGATTGACAGCCAAGACTGACCTTCTAGCCTGACATTTCAGTTCTAAAACTAATTTAGATTCTGATGTCAAACACTATAAAAATGGAGTCCGTTTTTAAAGCTCAAAACATGGTGTATTTATATGTTCACCTTATCAGCCTTAATACCTTTTAAGAATTTATTTTGCTTCAGGATTATACATTTTAATTTATTTTACAAATCATATAATTTGATTTCAAATCTGCTTATAAGTTTCTGATGGGTTATAACTCTTCCTTAATTCTAAATTTCAATTAAATTTTCCTAAATCATACAATTTTGATTTCAAATCTATTGATAAATTACTAAGCCATTATAGTTATAACTTTTCTTATGACTATTGTGAAACCATTTTGTTGTAAAAAATTTTAATTAGTAAGGTTCCAAAATAGCTTAACTTTTATCTGGTGCAATTTCAATTAGCCAGTTTTTTTAAATAACTTTTAATTTGACCTAAGGCAGGTGCAGCCATTAATTACAATCTTGTTTACAACAAAATCTGTTACTAACCCAAAACTTTTAGTTCTAAAAAACATTTAATTTTAAAGAAAACTTTTTAACATATATGAAATAAACCTTTTAACTTATTTTAAATCAAATTTGTTTAAAATATTTTACATATCTTTTAATATTTTAAATCAACATAATAGATTTAACAAGTTTTAATCACACCTCCCCTATATGCATAATAAATATAGGTTGGATTATATATTTCCATACGAAAAAAATAACTTTATTAATAAATTGACCCCTGTCATTACTTAACATAATAAATCATTTTATTAAATACTAATACACTATAATTCTATCAATTGTACCTAATTGGTACATTCTTTCATATGTAAATATATAATTCTGTTTAAACAGCCATGATAACAAATTTTAGCTTAATTTTAAATAGCATATAACTGTTTAAATAATGTTTGAACCTAGCACAGATGAGTGGGCTATTATGTTGATGTTGAAATGGCAATGGATTAGGAGGTTACCATTTCAATATATAGTACCCAACTGTCTATGTTGGGTTGTCATATGTACCTGATGATCTAAGGGCATATTAATACACCAGTTAGACATTTAAATATACCTGCTGGTCTAAGGATTATTCATCACCTAGATGAATGTCCAACAAACTCTATCTAGGTAACAACATATGAATGTTGCATCTATATTTACCACAAATGTATGCTACTGACAGAAACAATAACTAGATTTCTCACCATATAGATGGTTATCTTATGAATCATGTGATGATAAAATATTTATATATTAGTGACTGTCAACTATTTTAAATATTATTGCATTTTCATCATAGCATGTTAAATTAACCTTCATTTTTTGTTCTTACATATGTTATCACCCATAATATCTGCTCTTCAATTTATGTTTAGATATTAATTTTATAAATCACACATACCATACATTTATCTCCCAGCTATAACGTTTTATATCTATTTTGGAATGCTGCCAAAAATAGTGAAGAAAATTATTTTAATAAAACTAATGATTTAATAATAATAATAATAATAATAATAACAACAACAATAACAACAACAACAATAATAATAATAATAATAGTAGTAGTAGTAGTAGTAGTAGTAGTAGTAGTAGTAGTAGTAGTAGTAGTAGTAGTAGTAGTAGTAGTAGTAGTATTTCAATTCATTTATTTAAGTGCTGAACAACAGCATAATGCCAATTACAGTTTGCACATACAATAGAAATGAAAATAAAACATATAACATAAAATGAAAATATGAATGTATACATAATAAAGTAAAATTTAAACGACAAAATCAAACATAACATTTAAGTTTAATACAATTACAAATGTCACACAGATTAAGGTTACTCCCAATCTGATTATATAAAGAGGGTAACCTAAATAAAGGAGAAAATTTAAGAATATTAGAATGACATGTTTGAATCTGATATACACAAGTAGACTTAGTATCATAACTCAAAGACCTAATTGAGATAGTTGAAACTATATCTGATAAAATAACTTGTTTATTAACAATTTTATAAAAATATTTCAAATCCCTATACTTTCATCTAGATGAAAGATTAATCATTTTACCCTCCCAAGAAACATATTTGAAAACTTTTTTGAAATATACTGCAACAAGTTACATCCTTAAAAAGAACTAGGGTTTCAAATTATTGAACCATATTCAATAATAGGAAGAACCAATGAAAAAAACAATTTCTGTTTAGTATCATTACTGAACTGATAACCATGTCTAAGAAAGGCACCCATAACTTTAAAAGCCTTACCAACAATCATTTCAAGATGAGGAAGAAAAGATCCACTACAAGAAAACATAATTCCAAGATTTTTTTGGCATTTAACTGAAATAATTTTATGAGAATTGATATAATAACAAAATTGTAAAACTTCAGATTTTTTGGAATAAGTAACAAAGGAGCATTTATCAAAATTAATTGTCATTTTATTTAACTCACACCAAGCACTAAAGTTATCAATATCTTTCTAAAGGAGAACACAGTCATTAACTAATATAATTCTTCTAAAAATCTTACAGTCATCAGCATAGCTTAGCAGAAAATAATATCTCAAGCAATCCTTAAGATCATTAACATAAACATTAAATAACATGGGTGCTAAAATATTACCCTGCGGAACACCTAAATTGCATTCAAAATTAAATGAAACTTTATTATTGAATTTAATATATGCTGTACGACTACACAGAAATGATTGAAACCAATATACAAGTTTATTAGAGAAACCTATTTTATGTAATTTATGAAGTAAAACACTGTGATCAACTTTATCAAAGGCTTTTGACAAATCAACATAAATAAGATCTAGTCTTTGATGATCCTCAATTGCATGAGCTATATGATCATAAATTGTCAGCAGATTACTATCAATTGATCTATTAGGACTAACATCATGTTGAGAAGAAGAAAATATCTTACCCACATCTGAAATAATTTTATTATAAATACATCTTTCAAAAATTCATGCAATGATATGAAAAACAGAAATCAGTCTATAATTAGAAACACAATCTCGATCACCATTTTTGAAGATTGGAATCATTTTAGCACATTTCAAATACTAGGAAAAGTACAAGAATTATGAGACAGATTAAAATAAAGGCAAGAGGTACTGCAATAAATTCGGCTAGCCCCTTATAAATAAAAGAAGGAATATTATCATATCCTAAACTAGAGTGAGTCTTAAGCTTCCTAATATCTACAATAACATCTTTCCTAGAGATATGATCAATTGTACATTTAGTACTAGACAAATTGCCAGAAAATGTGACTTTAGACTCAATCCCATGTTGTGAAGAATATAACTCTGCAAAATGTTTAGAAAAATCATCTGCATTTAATGCAGAACCATGAGTCATTTGAACCTTTTTTTTACCCAAGCCTAAATTATTAACAAAATTCCAGAATTCTCTAGGATTAGAAGAAATATTAGTTTCAATTTTTTTATACATTCGTGTAAATCTCGTTTATAGATATATTTAACCAATCTTCTAAAATTGATAAAGTTATTATAATAAATTATATTCTGTCTTAAAATAGAGTCTATGATGGTAAGATTTCCTTTTAATAATCTTAATAAGAGTATATGGAAACCACAGAGGATAACTTTTGTTAAAAGACAATTTATTAGGAATATATACATCAATAAAACCATTAAAAATTCTCAAAAAATAATCCAAGCAAAAATTCACAACATTATTGATTACATATTATTCCAAGCAACTTCAGAAATTTTTCTACAAAGATCAACATAATTAGGGGTCCCATAATCCCTTTTCACAACATTAGAATAAGTAATTTTAGAATAACACATCTTAATATAAAATTCTATAGTTGGATGATGAGCATCAATTGGAAAAGTAACAGAGACAAAGTGAAAATTACTAACTATTGGTACATTACAAAGAACACAATCTAATGTATGCTGAAAATTATTAACAACAGGATTATATTGTTGAAGCCCAAAAAATTTGCAAAATCTAAGCATTCTTAAAGCTTTATGAGATAATAAAGAATAATGCTTAATAATCTTACCCTTAAATAAATAAGGCATATTCAAGTCACCAACAATAATAATATTATTATATCTAATCAAAAAATTTTCAAGTGCTGTCAAGAAGTAATCATACTCTAAAAGTGAGATATTTGGTTTAAAATAAATATTCCCCAGTATACATTTAAAATTATGATCTATATAAACTTCACACCATGTAGATTCACATACAGAAGAAGTAAAACATAGATATCTATATAAAACATTTTTGTTGATAGCAATAAGATTACCACCTCATCTAGCTGCATAATTCTAAAGATCTATCCATATGTAAAATAATATACCTATTATCAAGGAAAGAACAATCGGAAAATTGTTGATTTAACCAAGTCTCTGTAAAAAATATTAAATCAAAATGCTTTATTTCAAAGAATTGTTTAATTTCCACACATTTAGTTCTCATTCCTCTAACATTCATATATAAAAACAAGAAAGCTCTACCATATCAAATCAAAAATAAATCAAAACAAATAAATAAATGAAATCATGTAAAGAAAAATGTAAGCAAGTATAGTGAATAAAGAAAATAAAAAATTAAAGAAAATAAGAAACTCAAAGGAATCAATGAAAACAAAGAAAATAAATAAATACCACTAAAGTTTTAAAGAATTAGCCAAAGTTCCATTAAAAAACCAATGGAAGCACCACGAGGTTATAAATTGGAAGATATTAAATCATTATGTTGATGAGCAGGAGCAGATATATAAAAGCAAGAAGACTTCGAATTATACATATTAATTTCATGACACACAATCCTAGTTCTTAAACGTTTTTCAAGAAATAACTTAATATTATATGAATTAAGACTCACTGGCATATTAGAAACAAAATATCTATTACATTTTGTATTAATATTATTATTAATATTGTTATGAATTTTAGAAATAGCAAATCCCCTTTCCACAGGAAAATAAGATAGTATACCTTTTTACCGGAAGTTGAAAAAGAGCATCCCAAAACATTTCCCACATTAACCTCATTATCAATATAATTGTTATATTGAGAGAAATGCGAATAATTTGCTCTATGAGTAAAAAAAACTCTATCAGCATTTGCTAGACAATTTTTTCTTCTGAAATTTGATTTAGAAAAGTCATTAGAAAAACTACTACTATACTTTTTTGGAACAGGATGTGAATATCCATTCTTCAATACATACTTTTTATCAGAAAAATTATAATATCCCAGCGATGAATTATTAACAGAAAAGCCAGAAAACTTGTTAAATTTTTCATCATCATTAAGTCTAGAAAATTGTTTTTGATATTTTCCAGACTGCCTATAAATTTTAGTTTTATAAACTTTTCCTTTATTGTATCTTGTACCATTATCAATTCCACATCCAATATATTCATCACATGAATAAAAATCCTGATCCAATATTTTATTATTACCTTTATAATAACCATTATAAATGCTATTATTTTTATCTTTTTTCCCAAAACTATTTTTACCTTTATTTCCAATAAAGAATGAGGACTTGGAGAACTTTCCTAAGGAATATTACCTTAAAAGATGAATTAACAACACCAGCAAAATCAATGTCAGCAATATCCCCACAGACTTGTGTTCCCAATAAATCACATTGTCTACTTACATCACCAGAAATAACACCATCACTAATAGCTTTAGATTCCTTCACACCAAATTTTGCCATACTCATAATCATACTATATACTTGCTGAAGAGACATAGATTTTAATAATTCAAAAGTAAAACCAGCCAAGTCTACTTTTCTATTTTCATTATCTTGAAGCAAATTAACTACATCCACATTAGAACTAGAATTTAAACTCTTATCAATACTTAAATTATTATTACTATTATCTTTAACACTATCTCTATTATAATTATCCCTTTCAGAAATATTTTCAATATGTATATCAGATTCCACATCTCTAAGATCATTATTATCTTTTGACCTAACATTCTCAATATTCATCACTTTATCCTCAGATTCTATATGATGAAAAAAAAACCAAACCAACAGAATCAAAAATATTTGCATCAGATCTGGACAAATTCAAACAAGATATATAAAAATATCCTTGACAAAAACCAGAGCACTTAACTCCATTATCTGCATCTGACTATTCTACATTACAATAAGTACATTTAACACCAACTACATTTAAAGCCAAACCATATGTAGAAGAATCCATGACTAAAACGTCAGGATCATTATCAATATTAATATCAGCAAATGGTGTAGTAAGATTATCTGAATTATCTATCTTGTGCTCAGTATTATAATAACGATTACAAAATTCACATATGAATTCCAGATCATTATCATTAAACATTTTAAAATCACTTAATTTATAACAATCCAAATGATATTTTAGTCCATAAAAACCAGCATATTTTTAATATTTTTGTCTACCGTAAATATTACATAAACACAATGGACATTTAATAGCATATGGGGCCATTAATTATAATACAAAAATAAAAAATATAACTATAAAATATACAAATCTTACACTAACATATACAAATCATATATACACAAACTTTAAAAAAAAATTCACATACAACATATATAAATCTGTAATATCTTAAAAAGAGTAACTTCTTCTTTGCTCTCCCTTACTATTCTCAGATTGTCCTATATACATAAAAAACAATATCCAAAATAAAATTATTGAATATATCAAAGTCACTATGTGCTTAATTATTAATAAAATGAAATTTTATATCTAGTGAAACTAGGACAAAAAGAAATTAGTTTTTTTACTTAAAAATACTTAAAATAGTCGACATTAGAAATTCCATTGATTATGTTTCAAATAAAAACACATACATATTAAAAAAACCATATTAAAAAAAACTTGAGTAATATAAATTAAAACATGATAATTGTTTCTAAATAATAAAATTTTCCAGGCATATTAGTTTTAATTGTAGATTACTTAAAAAAACACTAAAAATGCATTTACTTCTAAAATTCCCAAGGCATATTAGATCTCAGCAGACAATCTATTAAAACAAGCTATTCCATTAAATAATTTTGAGGTCAAAGAAGTTTTCAATGATCAATTGGTAGTCTAACGCGACATGCTCAAT
Source organism: Epiperipatus broadwayi (assembly GCA_028023455.1). Lineage (NCBI taxonomy): Eukaryota > Metazoa > Onychophora > Udeonychophora > Euonychophora > Peripatidae > Epiperipatus > Epiperipatus broadwayi. Next base: position 948,387 of record JAQFVV010006331.1, read on the forward strand.
TGCGACCAGGTGATGCTACGGTACCATCAACAACCGGTCAGAAGCCTGCAAGTGATAAATTTATATATAAAAGTGCCTGAAAATCAACAACTAGAAAATCCCGAGGCAACGCATATCAAAATGCTGAAAATTGACAAGTAAAAAATAAATTTATCTCCAAAAGTGCCTGAAAATCGACAAGTAAAAATGCCTGATGCTGTATATATCCAAATTTAAAAAAAAAAACAATCAAAATGCTATAAAATTTAAAATTAAAAAAAATATATATAGCTGAAAAATTAAAAAAAAATAAAAATAGCTGAAAATACGTCAAATAACCCCCCCCCCCACAAGCAATAATTATCCACTTAAACTGACAAGTAAAAATGCCTGACACAGTATATATCCAAGAAATATAGTGAAAGTCCAAATTTTTAAACAAGAAACAATTGAAATGCTATAAAATTTAAAATTAAAAAAATATATAGCTGAAAAATTAAAAAAAAAAGAAAAATAGTTGAAAATATGTCAAAGAAACCCCCCCCCCCACACACACACACACAAACAATAATTATCCATTTAAATTGACAAGTAAAAATGCCTGATGCTTAATATATCCAAGAAATATAGTGAAAGTCCAAATTTAAAAAAAAAAACAATCAAAATGCTATAAAATGTAAAATTAAAAAAAATATGGTAGTCTAACCCGATGAGCTCAATCGCCACCAGGTGATGCAGCGGTACCATCAACAAACAGTCAGAAGCCTGCAAGTGATAAATTTATATCCGAATGTGCCTGAAAATTGACAAGTGAAAAAGCCAGAGGCTACACATATCAAAATGCTGAAAATTGACAAGTAAAAAATAAATTTATCTCCAAAAGTGCCTGAAAATTGACAAGTAAAAATGCCTGATGCTGTATATACCCAAAAAATATAGCAAATGTCCAAATTTAAAAAAAAACAATGAAAATGCTATAAAATTTAAAATTAATATATATATAGTTTAAAAATTAAAAAAAATAAAAATAGCTGAAAATACAGCAACCCCCCTCCCCACAAGCAATAATTATCCTTTTAAATTGACAAGTAAAATGCCTAACACTGTATATATCCAAGAAATATAGCGAAAGTCCAAATTTAAAAAAAAAAAACGATTGAAATGCTATAAAATTAAAAATTAAAATATATATATATAGTTTAAAAATTAAAAAAAATATATAAATAGCTGAAAATACGGCACCCCCCTCCCCACAAGCAATAATTATCCTCTTAAATTGACAAGTAAAAATGCCTGATGCTGTATGTATACAAGAAATATAGCGAAAGTCCAAATTTTTTTTAAAAAAAAATCAAAATGCTATAAAATTTAAAATTAATATATATATAGCTGAAAAAATAAAAATAGCTGAAAATACATCAAAGAACCCCCCCCCCATAAGCAATGATTATCCACTTAAATTGACATGTAAAAATGCCCGATAGTGTATATATCCGAGAAATATAGCGAAAGTCCAAATTTTTTAAAAAAGAACAATCAAAATGCTATAAAATTTAAAATTAATATATATATAGCTAAAAAATTAAAAAAAAATAAAAATAGTTGAAAATATGTCAGAGAACCCACCCCCACAAGCAATAATTATCCACTAAATTGACAAGTAAAAATGCCTGATGCTGTATATATCCAAGAAATATAGCGAAAGTCCAAAATTTTAAAAAAAAAAACAATCATGTTATGACATTTAAAATTAAAAAAATATGGTAGTCTAACCCGACGTGCTCGATGGCCACCAGATGATGCTGCGGTACCATCAACAACCAGTCAGAAGCCTGCAAGTGATAAATTTATATCTGAAAGTGCCTAAAAATTGACAAGTGAAAAAGCCCGAGGCTAGGTTACATATATCAAAATGCTGAAAATTGACCAGTAAAAAATAAATTTATATCCAAAAGGGCCTGAAAATCGACAAGTAAAAATGCCCAAGGCTACATATATCAAAATACTGAAAATTGCCAAGTAAAAATAAATTTATATCCAAAAGTGCCTGAAAAATGACAAGTAAAAACGCCTGGGGCTACATATCAAAATGCTGAAAATTGACAGGTAAAAAATAAATTTATATCCAAATGTGCCTGAAAATCGACAAGTAAAAATGCCTGACACTGTATATATCCAAGAAATATAGCGAAAGTCCAAATTTTTTTAAAAAAAAAATCAAAATGCTATAAAATTTAAAATTAAAAAATGTATATATAGCTGAAAAATTAAAAAAAAAAACCTGAAAATACGTCAAAGACTCCCCGTCACAACCAATAATTACCCGCTTAAATTGACAAGTAAAAATGCCTGATGCTATATATATCCAAGAATTATAGTGAAAGTTTTTTTTTAAAAAAAAACAATAAAATGCTATAAAATTTTAAATTAATATATATATATATATAGCTGAAAATTTATCAATATTTAAAAAATGAAAAGCAATATACAAAAAAAATGGTAAAGCAACCATTCACAATGGTGGAGTGTGAGAAATGCAAAAACAGAATTTCATCAAATTATTTATTAAGCTTCCAATTTGCATATAACCATCTGCAATGCATTCAATAGCAATTATTTTGTCTCTGCTTTAAAATTATGGCATTCGATGGTATAATAATTAAAAAATAAACAATTATAAACATTTCCAAAAAACCATTAACAATGGTGGATCGCAGGAAATGCAAAAACAGAATTTCATCAAATTATTTATTAAGCTTCCAGTTTGCATTTATCTTCAATGCCTTCAAAAGCAATTATTTGGTCTCTGATTTAAAATTATGGCATTAACATTTAAATACATCAAGCAATACATAAAAAATAATTGTCAATGTAAAATATACCCCTACTACCCAAAATAACTGATATTCACAAATTATGTCTTAGGTGTAATACTTAAAAAATAAACGATTATAAACATTTGCAAATCATTTAAATTCATCAATATTTAAAAAAAAGCAATATAGAAAAAATAATTATCAATGTCTTTCCAGAAATTTCAATGATTGCACTTTTTCAGTTCAAGAAAAGCTATGACATCACAGTTTGAAGATACAAAGCTGACGTGAAATAGAAAGATTATTTGCAGCATAAAAATCCATTATCTATCAAATAATAAAATGAATTAAATATCCATTAGCTTTTACAACTTTTTTTTAAAATTTTGCTTTCTAAGGTTAAACTTATTAACATTCCCAAATGAAAGAAAATGGCGCTGCTCAGTCTAAATCAAATCTATTTTTAAAATTACTATTTAACGTACTCGTAAAAGTTAGAAACTGAATAAATAGCAATAGACAAAAAATAATTGGCAATGGCTTTCCAGAAATTTAAATGATTGCACTGTTTTTGTTTCAAAAAATTATTTTTCAAGCTGATCCAGAAAAGCTATGACATCACATTTTGAAGATACAAAGATGTTGTGTAATAGAAAAATTATTTGCATGGGGTTTTTGAAGTGTTGCATGAAAGTTTGTGCATGTTTAACATTGTATTCTTCTGTGTAAGAAAATAATCCACATTAACTTTGTCAAAAAATAAAAATAATCCCAACAACTTGTATTTCTAGCAGTATGAAAAAATTAACACATCGTAATAAACTAAGCAGGTATTTCAAAAGACTAATTCACTTACATTTTGATTAAATTTGTCAGCTTTGGAAATTATATTTTTCTGTCAAATGTCTATTATGTCATATTTCATTAATGAGTAGAAACTATGATCCAATATATTATGGTGCCATTATATATTTTTTTAAAATTTTTAATTGATATATGTGTATAGATTTCATTCAGTATTTTCTTAAGAATCTCATATAACATGTATATATGATGAAATGTTTAGGCAACTATTTATCAGTTTTTAACTTTTATGAGTACGTTAAATGGTAATTTTAAAAATAGATTTGATTTAGAATGAGCAGCACCATTTTTCAAACATTTGGGAATGTTAATAAGTTTAACCTTAGAAAGCAAAAATTAAAAAAAAGTTATAAAAGATAATGGATATTTAATTCGTTTTATTATTTGATAGCTAATGGATTTTTATGCTGCAAATAATCTTTCTATTTTATGTCAGCTTTGTATCTTCAAAACGTTATGTGGCAAGTAATTTTTCTATTACAAATCATCTTTGTATCTTCAAACTGTGATGTCATCGTTTTTCTGGACCAGCTTGAAAAATAATTTCTTGACACGTAAACAGTGCAATCATAGAAATTTCTGGAAAGCCATTGGCAATTATTTTTTGTCTATTATTATTTATCAGTTTCTAACTATTACGAGTACGTTAAATTATAATTTTAAAAATAGATTTGATTTAGAGTGAGCAGTGCCATTTTTCATTCATTTGGGAATGTTAATAAGTTTAACCTTAGAAAGCAAAATTTTAAAAAAAGTTGTAAAAAATAATGGATATTTAATTCGTTTTATTATTTGATAGCTAATCGATTTTTATGGTGCAAATAATCTTTCTATTTCACGTCAGCTTTGTATCTTCAAAATGTGATGTCATAGCTTTTCTTGAACTGAAAAAAGTGCAATCATTGAAATTTCTGGAAAGACATTAGTAATTATTTTTTGTATATTGCTTTTTTTTTTAAATATTTATCAATTTAAATGATTTGCAAATGTTTATAATCATTTATTTTTAAGTATTACACCTAAGACGTAATTTGTGAATTTCAGTTATTTTGGGTGGTAGGGGTATATTTTATGTTGATAATTATTTTTTATGTATTGCTTGGTGAATTTAAATGATAATGCCATAATTTTAAAGCAGAAACCAAATAATTGCTTTTGAATGCATTGTAGATAAATGCAAATTAGAAACTTAATAAATAAGTTGATGAAATTCTGTTTTTGCATTTCCCACATTCCACCATTGTTAATGGTTTTTTGGAAATGTTTATAATCGTTTATTTTTTAATTATTATACCATTGAATGCCATAATTTTAAAGCAGAGACCAAATAATTGCTTTTGAATCCATTGCAGATGGTTATATGCAAATTGGAAGCTTAATAAATAATTTGATGAAATTTTGTTTTTGCATTTTCCGCACTCCACCATTGTTAATGGTTTCTTGGTATACCATTTATTTTGTATATTGCTTTTCATTTTTTAAATATTGATGAATTTTCAGCTATATATATACATATTTTAATTTTAAATTTTACAGCATTTTGATTGCTTTTTTTTAAAAAAACTTTTGCTACATTTCTTGGATATATACAGCATCAGGCATTTTTACTTGTCAATTTAAGTGGATAATTATTGCTGGGGGGGGGGGGTTTCTTTGACATATTTTCAGCTATTTTTATTTTTTTTAATTTTTCAGCTATATATATATATTGTAATTTTAAATTTTATAGCATTTTGATTGGTTTTTTAAAAATTTGGACTTTCGCTACATTTCTTGGATATATACAGCATCAGGCATTTTTATTTGTCGATTTTCTGGCACTTTTGGATATAAATTTATTTTTTACTTGTCAATTTTCAGCATTTTGATATGTGTAGCCTCAGGATTTTTTACATGTCGATTTTCAGGCACTTTTAGATATAAATTTATCACTTGCAGGCTTCTGACTGGTTGTTGATGGTACCACAGCATCGCCTGGTGGCGATCAAGCACATCAGGTTAGCATTTTCATTGTTTTTTTAAAAAAAAAATTGGACTTTCACTATATTTCTTGGATATATACAGCTCAGGCATTTTTACTTGTCAATTTTCTGGCACTTTTGGATATAAATTTATTTTTTATTTGTCAATTTTCAGCATTTTTATATGTGTATCCTCAGGCTTTTTTACTTGTCGATTTTCAGGCACTTTCTGATATAAATTTATTACTTGCAGGCTTTTGACCAGTTGTTGATGGTATCACAGCATCGCCTGGTGGCAAGTGAGCATGTCAGGTTAGACTACCAATCAATTATATTAAAACAAAAGAAATGCTAAAAATCTTTAAAAAAACATATTTTGATCCAACTAATTTTGCAGAAAATATGCACATATCAATCCTTGATTAAAGGCTTATAAAATGTATAAATCTTATAAACATAGTAAAAACATTAAAAAATCCATTTACTTAAAATTCCCAAGGCATATTAGATCTCAGCAGAAATATGTTAAAACAAGCTATTCCATTAAATAATTTTGAGGTCAAAGCAGTTTTCAATGATAAATTATATTAGAACAATAGAAATGTTAAAAATCTTTAAAAAAACATATTTTGATCCCACTAATTTTGCAGAAAATATACACATATTAATCCTTGATTAAAGGCTTATAAAATGTATAAATCTTATAAACATAGTATCAAATTAAGCGATGTCTACCATAAGCATAATGTTGAATTAAAACTTCTGTCCATATAATAACATAGAAGAAACAGCTATAATATACAAAAAATCTGATAAAAAAAATAACGAGAAGCTCCTTAACAAAAGTAAGAATTCCAATAGTTTTAAGAGAAAAAAAACACTTCCTTCTTCTACAAGAGACATCATCATCATCATCATCGTCATCGTCATCATCATCATCATCATCATCATCATCATCATCATCATCATAATAATAATAATAATAATAATAATAATAATAATAATAATAATAATAATAATAATAATAATAATAATAATAATAATAATAATAATAATAATAATAATAATAATAATAATAATAATAATAATAATAATAATAATAATAATAATAATAATAATAATAATAATAATAATAATAATAATAATAATAATAATAATAATAATAATAATAATAATTCAATTCATTTCAATTCATTTATTTACCTACAAAACTAAGCATAAAGCCAATTACAGTATTGCACCATAACAAATATATAAATACATAAATGAGTTTAAATGACAAATTATTAATATAATTATTGCCATATTTCAATAAAAGATAATTAACACATTTAAAAATCTAAAGTAAAATTAAATATCAGCATATAAACAATTATTATTAAAACATTAATAATAACAAATAAATAAAAGGGATAAATATAAAGCTAACAAAATAATAATAATAATAATAATAAAACAATTTAACATATATATATAAACAAAATCAAGTTGAACCAATCAAATATGACATTTAAATTTAATAACATAACAAAATTGATTATAATCTAAATTGAAGTAATTATTATTACTACAAATCTGATTATATAAATATGGCAGTCTAAATAAAGGAGAAAATCTAAGAACATTGGAATGACAAGTTTTAATGTAACAAACAGAAGCAGACCGAGTATTATGCACATGAGATCTAATTACAACAGTAGAAATTGTGTCAGATAAAAGAACTATTTTATTAACAAGTTTATAAAGATATTTAAGATCTCTATATTGGCTTCTAGAAGAAAGATGAACAACAGTTTTATTTCCCAAAGAAACATATTTAAAAAACTTATTACTCACTGATTGTAATAAGTTACATCCCTGTTTAGAGCTAGGATTCCAAATGACTGAACAATATTCAATGATGGGAAGAACCAATGATAAAAATAATTTAAATTTTGTATCACCACTGAAATGATGACCAAACCTTAGAATAGTACCTATAATTTTTAAAGCTTTACCAATAATCATTTCCAAATGAGGAAGAAAGGATCCATTACTAGAAAATATAACTCCCAAATCTTTTTGGGATTCAACAGAAATAATTTTGTGACAATTAATAAAATAAGAAAAATGCAAAACTTCAGATTTTTTAGAATACGAGACTAAGGAACATTTACTGAAATTAACAATCATATTATTTAAATCACACCAAGCACTAAAATTATCTATATCCTTTTGAAGAAGAGTGCAATCAAACACAGATGTGATTCTTCTAAAGATTTTACAGTCATCTGCATAGCACAAAAGATAAGAAGATTTTAAGCAATCCTTAAGGTCATTCATATAAATGTTAAAAAGCATAGGTGCTAAAATACTACCCTGAGGAACTCCAAAATTACATTTAAACTTAGATGAAATAGTATTATTAAATTTAATATATGCAGTACGACCATGAAGAAAGGATTGAAACCAATAAACAAGCTTAGTAGAAAAACCCATTTGATATAATTTGCGAAGAAGAATACTGTGGTCTACTTTATCAAAAGCTTTTGATAAATCAAAATAAACAACATCAAGTCTCTGCTGGTCCTCAATTGCATGAGCTATATGATCATAAATTGTTAACAAATTAGTTTCTACGATCTATTAGGTATAAAACCATGCTGTGAAGAAGAAATGAGTTTACTAACATCTAAAATAATTTTATTATAAACACACCTCTCAAAAATTCTAGCAATAGTATGTAAAACAGAAATAGGTCTATAGTTATTAAGACAATCATGTGAACCATTCTTAAAAATTGGGACCATTTTGGCACACTTAAGCACATTAGGAAAAACACAAGAATTCAGTGATAAATTAAAAATAAATGCAAGAGGAACTGCAATAAATTCAGCTAGCCCTTTGTAAATAAATGAAGGAATATTATCATTTCCCAAACTAGAATGAATTTTAAGTCGCTTAATAGCCATAACAACATCATCCTTAGAAATATGGTCAATCATACAATGAACAGTTGAAGAATTACAAAATAATGCAATATTTGAAGATATTGCATCATGTGATGAATATACATCAGCAAAATGTTTTGAAAAGTCATTTGCACTTAAAGTGAAACCATGAGTAGCTTGAACCTTTTTTCTACCCAAACCAGACTTTTTAATGAAATCCCAAAATTCTTTAGGGTTAGATGAAATATTAACCTCAATTCTTCTAATATAATTCTTCAAATCTCTTTTATAAACATGCTTCACCAATCTTCTGAAATTAATAAAATTATTATAAAAATCGGAAGATATTCTGTGTTTTAAAATAAAGTCTACGATGATAAGACTTCCTTTTAATAATTTTAATAAGATCGCATGAAAACCAACGAGGAAAACCCTTATAAAAAGGTCGCTTATTGGGAATATACAAATCAATAAAACCATTAAGAATCTTTAAAAACTCATCCAAGCAATGATTTACATCATTAAAAGAATACAAAAATTCCAATTAACTTTAGAAAAGTTTCTACAAAAATCAAAATAATTACCCTTCCCATAATCCTTTCTTGAAATATTAGAAAAATTAATCTTTGAGTGACAAACATTAATATAAAACTCAAAAGGTGGATGATGAGCATCAATAGGAAAATTAACAGAGACAACTTGAAAATTACTAACTACTGTTGAACTACATAAAATATAATCCAAAGTACGATGAAAGGAATTAACAAATGGGTTATATTGCTTGAGTCCTAAAAATTTACAGAACTTTAACATTCTAGAAGCCTTAGAAGACAAAACAGAAAAGTGTGTAGCAATTCTACCCTGATATAAATCTGGAATATTTAAATCCCCAGTAATAATAACATTATCATAGCCAATCAGAAAATCTTCAAGTGATGTCAAAAAATAATCAAACTCCAACAATGACAAAGTGGGTTTGAGATAAACATTACCTAAAATAAATTTAAAATTGTGATTTAAAGTAATTTCACACCATGTAGATTCACAAAAAGAAGAAGAAAAAGAAAGTTCTTTATAAAAAACATCTTTATGAAGAGCAATCAGAGTACCACCACCTCGAGAAATATTATCCATAGATCTGTCAGTTCGCAAAATACTGAATCTATCATCAAGAAAAGAACAATCAGGAAATTGTTGATTCAACCAAGTTTCTGTAAGTAAAATAAGATCAAAATGTTCTGTTTCAAAAAATTGTTTAATTTGAACACATTTAGTCCTCATACCTCTGACATTCATGTAAAAACAGAAAGGCCTACCATGTTACCCACAAAGATAATGGAAACAACACAAATAAAACCAAAAGAGAAAAAAAAGGATAAAGAAAGAATAAATAAATAAAAATAAATAAATAAAATAAAATAAAATAGATAGTAAAACAAAATAAATTCTCTTAAAACCTTAGAGAACTAGCCAGAGATCCATAAAAAAAAGAAATGGAAGCACCGCAAGGCCATAATAATAATAATAATAATAATAATAATAATAATAATAATAATAATCATAATAATAATCATAATAATAATAATAATAATAATAATAATAATAATAATAATAATAATAATAATAATAATAATAATAATAATAATAATAATAATAATAATAATAATAATAATAATAATAATAATAATAATAATAATAATAATAATAATACATTTTTAAATGTAAACCCTTTTTTCAACTGATAGTCCATAAAAAAATTTAGTGGTTCTTACAATCTTTCATATTATGAGTAATTTTATTAAATTTATTTTTAATCATGTTCTAAGATATTCTTTTTCTTGTCACTTGTTTTATTCCTAGATTTTGTTGAAAATAAATTAAGAATCAAAACATTACAAGAAGTCCCAAATGTTTTATTTTCAAGTATCAGTCATCTCACAGTAAAAACACTGCTTCATTAACAATTTTGAAGATGCACACTTTATGCACTGAGGTGGACTTTCTATTTACAAAAATTACTTAACAGTTGCCAATAAAATGCACTATGTTATTGGCCATAGACTTTAGCTTTTTAATATTGAATAATAAGTAATTATAAAAAAAACCATTGACAGGTTTTTTTCAAAAATCGAGTTTAAGTATTTTGAATGTTAAGAAAATATTATTTATTCAGAAAAAGGATTAATCTAGGGCAAACCGACATTGTAATGTTGTTCATCAATTCAATCCTAAGTATTTAAATTTGATTTCATTTCATGGACTCAGTTCTTCAAAATAACTTATGTAGATCTTAATGCATTATTTGCAGAAAAATTTTATCCAGTAAATACATGAACTCAACAAAATTAATACGCTTTTTTTATGACAAAGTGTTCAAGCAAGCAAAAGAAGCCACTGGATTGAACAAAATGAAAAACATCTTTTTTAAAAAAAATTGTAGTCAATACATCTTTTGTAAAAGCATCATGTATAGTTGCTTTAAGAATTTCTAGATGCAAAATAAAGTACTCTATTGCCTAAAACTTAATTAAACCTTGTTCATTAAACCTTGTTTAATGAACATGTGTTCTGAAATATTACATGCAATTGCTGGAGACAAAATAAACATTTTGCCATCTTCTAATGATAAATTCAAAGCAGTTTAATGAAGTAACGATTGATGTTGTAGATCAATTAACTCAAAGAATAAGCTAATCATTGTTCAAATTCAAATATATGAATGCACAGGTGTTACCAATAATACCATACCTTATGGTTATATTAGGTATATTGATTATGAAATCAATGATATAAAAGAATAATATTTTTTGTGTTGAGCATCCTAATTACACAACTAGCTCAGATACATTTAAAGCATTTGATAATTATTATGTTTAAGAGAAGTCTTCTTAATTTGGAAAACTATGTGTTAGTTTATGTTCTAATGAAGTGGTAAGTACAGCAGAAAACATTCAGGAGTTACATTCTTTATAATCGCTGAAAATAGACATAAAAAGTAGAATTCAAACATTTATTGATAATTTTTCAAGTAATCTTTCAGCATATAAAAGAAATATAGGTAATCATTGTTACTTACTAATGACTACTTCTCCCAAAATTAAAATTATTTTTATTCATTGCACTCAATCAATAAAAGTAATAAATTATATTAAATACAACACTCTAAATTCCAAATTATTTTCAAGTATATAAAGTGAAGTGAGATGTGGACATAAAAATTTACTGCTTTATGCATGGTTGTTGAGAAGAAAAAAATGTCAACAATCTTTATATATTAAGAAACAAAGTTGAAACATTTCTAGAAACCAAAAAATCAGAATTAAGTAATATTTTTCTTGATAACAATTGGATTACTAAACTGGCTTACTTGTTGGACATATTTTCATTAATAAATAAACTAAATTTAAGCCTGTGATAAAATAGTAGTGTTTTCGACTTATAAAACAAAATTGAGGCGTTTCAAAAAGTTAAAACTATGGTGTAAATGTGTCGAAGAAACAACTAGGACATGTTTCATTCATTTTCAGAATTGATAAATAAAGTTGATATAAATGTTAGCAAATTGAAACATATTCTTTAAAAACATTTGCATTTGAACAATATTGTCCATAGAAAGAATAACACTAAAAAGCAATATATGGATTTTAAATCCATTTATTGAATAGGAAAATAACCTAACTAATTTGGAACAGGAAAACAAAATAAACTTAAGTTACTGCTATAATACATTAAAGGTATTGAATTCGACAAGTATAACTCAATTTTGGTTAAAATTAAAACTGAATATCTGGAATCACACAAAATTTTACTTACGTGGATTGACATTTTCGGCAATGACACTCATAAGATCAAAATAAAAAAGTTGTTTATTACTAAATCCAACATTGCACTTAGCAGTCACAAATATATGTCCAAGATTTGATATGGTAATTACTGAAAATAATTAGCAACAATCACATTATTTTTGGGTTTTATAATTATAATTTTAATTTGCTCAATTATTTAAATACTTTTTTGTTTTTCTTCAGATATTATTTATTATCATAAGATGTTTTGTTGGACTAATTCCATCATTTATGATTGAATGTTGAATGTATAGAAAATTTTAAACTTTATTTAAACTTTCCAAATAAAAACAACTTATTATTCTCCACTTTTCTTCAGGTGTTGCTGGCCTATATGTACAGTGATAATATTTGCTTAGAAGTTGAATTTGCACCTTTAGATTATTGAAATATCGAATTTAAAGCAAACACTATACTAACTGAACAATTCAGAATGTCAAAGGCAACATATAGTAGAAATTTGATATATTATATATCAGGGTTGGTTCAAATCCTCCCGAGTCCTTTAATTTTTTTCCTAAGAGCAAGATTAATTAGAGGCTTCCATACATTGTGTATTCCCACACTGCATTAACTTATAGAATTATTTACCATTGTCATGTGAGCATATTCCTTTGAATTTTCTTCTATGCATTTTTCCTCTTTAACCAATATCTATATGGTCATTAGTACATACGTGATGTCCTATAGTAGATACATCTGGTTTTTTTCTTTCAACCATTAGCTTGTGTTCTTTCAATCACTGTTCCACAGGGCAACAGGTCTCACCAATGTATTTCCTTCGACATTCACATGGTGTTTTAGAGATGCAGTTTTTGTTCTTCAACCAGTTTAGGATTAGTAGAAGTAAGCATTCTCTGAAGTGAGTTATGGCTTTGGAAAGCAGTTCTAATGTTATATTTACTGCAGATTTATTCCAGGTATGTATGGATACACTACCATACCAATAATTTTTTTCTTTTTTGGTGTCTTTTTGTGTTGTCTATTGAAGGTTTTCCTAATGACTGCTGATGGATAACCATTCTTCATAAGCATTTGTTCTGTATGGATCTTTTCTTTTTCCAAATCATTGGTTTCTGACTAACATTCTTTGCTCTCTTCCATAGTGATAGTACAATTCCTAGTTTAGTGCTTCTTGTATGAATGGATGCATATGCCAAGTATTTGCCAATGTGTTGGTTTCCTATATCCTGTTGTTTTTATTTTATCCTGAGGAAGTATTGTCACAAGAACATCCAAGAATGCCAATTTTTGTTCTTGTACTGATTCTATTGTAGATTAAATTGTAGGAGATATGTTGTTAATGTCCATCCAGAATGACTGTAATTTTATCTCACCATGTGGCCATACCACAAATGTATTATCAACATATCGAAGGCACCCTTTAGGTGGACATGGTGTAGTATTTATGGATGTGGTTTCAAGTTCTTCAATGTAAATGTTGCTGAGCAAAGGTGACAGTATGATGATCCCATGGCCATCCCTTGATTTTGTTGGAAGAATTCTGAGTTATATTGAAAGCATGTTGTTGTTACACAGAATATTAATAATTTCACAATACTACTAATACATAGAGCTGTTCTAGTTTGTAGACTACTATTATCATACAACCTTTTCCTTACAATAGACAATGCCTCATCATATAGCACATTTGTAAACAGACTTTTCAAATCAAAGCCTACCAATATGTTTCCATTTCCATGTTCCTGACTAATTCTACAAAGTGCTTAGAATCCCTGATGAAAGACAGTGTCCTCTATGCCAATGGACTAAGAACTTTGAGAAGCAATCTTGACAAAGTTTGACATAGTGAATTTCTAAAACTCAGCAAGGAATTAGCAAAGAAGGTTTATTCAGAAACCAATGATTAAAAAAAAGAAAAGATTCACATAGAACAAATGCTAGCAGCAGTCATCAGGAAAACCTTCAATAAACAACACAAAGAGATACCAAAAGAAAAAACAATACTTGGTATGGTAGCGTATCCATACATACCAGGAATGGTAGAGAAATGAAATAAATCTGCAGTTAATATAACATTTGAACTGCTTTAGAAAGCCATACAACAGTTCAAGAAATGCTTACTTATACTAAGCCTAATTTGGAAATGCTGAAAAATATAAATGTGGAAGGAAATACATTGGTGAGACCTGTCACCTTGTTGAACAGTGATTGAAAGACCACAAACAAATGGTTAAAAGAGAAAAAAACATGTGTCTACCATAGCAGATCATGTATGTAGTAATGACTATGTGCTTAAGTGGGAAAATAGAAAGATATTGGATAAAGAGTAAAATTACATAAAAGATTTTCAAAGAAACTGCTCATATGACCATGGTAAATAATCTTATAAATCAACTCAGAAAAGCAATACACAATGTATGGAAGTTTCTAATTAATCTTGTTCTTAGGAAAAAAATTAAAGGACACAGGAGCATTTCAACCAACCCTCATATATAATTATATCAAATTTCTACTATATGTTGTCTTTGACAGAATAGTTCAGTTGGTAGAACGTTTGCCTTAAATTTGATATTCATGAACCTAAAGGTGCACGTTCAACTTCTATGCAAATATTGTCACTGTGCATATAGGCCAACAAGACCTGAAGAAGAGTAGAGAATAATACTACTAGAAACATTGTGTAATTACTAACCTGTATTGTCTTATTTGGCTGTTATTACTAACAAGTTGTTTGTATTTGGAAAGTTTAATTAAAGTTTAAAATTTTCTATACATTCAACATTCAGTTATAAATGATGGAAATAGTCCAATGTATCACATCTTATAATATACCATCATTACAAACCTTCAGACAAATATTATTTATTATTAGTTTTATATTTTGTTGGCTAATTTACTTTTGTATAGTTTTGTAAATTGTTCCATGTAATTTTTTATCATTCTTGGATATATATATATATATTGCGTTGTCTGCTTATATATATATTGTAGAGGTCGGTTTTGTCTGTTCATATAACAAGATCTAGCATCTAGGCGAAAGTACCTCAAGTCCAATCATGCGCAAGATACATAAGTCAGGAACACTCATGAACTCTGCTCTATTTGCCTATTTTCCAGATCTACCAACTTATGAGCAACAATTCCAATCATACTGATCTAATTTACTTCTCCCCACCAGCATCGCAAAGTCATGACACAAAAAGACTCTAATTTGAAC
Organism: Epiperipatus broadwayi; assembly: GCA_028023455.1. Classification (NCBI taxonomy): domain Eukaryota; kingdom Metazoa; phylum Onychophora; class Udeonychophora; order Euonychophora; family Peripatidae; genus Epiperipatus; species Epiperipatus broadwayi. Next base: position 963,963 of record JAQFVV010006331.1, read on the forward strand.
TTTATTCATGTATAGAATATTATTGTTAGCGAGATTCGATCATCTAGTAAATGAAACCTTTTATATAACATCGATCTTATTACTATTCAATAAATGAAACAATGACTTTGATAGTTAGAAATATGTATAAGATTTATTAAGTTAACTTGAGATATATATATGATTGCAAGCATTATTTGTGTTAAAATGCAAATAAAATGGGTATTTATCTCCCTTAGATGACATTAACCTCTCTTACAATGCTATAAAACGAATGTATTTAATCAGCAATGACAAATAATTTATGGCTTTGTTCTAATGCAGCTATTTATATGTCAATAATTTACATATTGTATGGGATACCTTTTGTTTTTTAATAGCGCTGGATTACAGTTATTTAAAGTTCTTTAAATCCACCATTAATAAACAACAGCACTCAACCAATACATAAGTTTATTGGGTTGATGGCAAACAGTAATTATGTTTAAGTAATAAAATAGTATTCACATTTTCGAAATAAGAATGTATGTGGGAAGCTAATTTAGGAAATGATAATTGTGGCAGAAATAACATATATGAAAGTGTGAATAAAAATATAAAAATGGCAATCCATTTATATATAATCATAACAGTACGGTTTAGGAGCATTGATAGACTTTAACGAGAATGAAATATGGGAGAGTGGTACATGCCTGATGGCAATGAAAAGATCCATTTTAAGGTCCAAGAAGGTGCTTCAATTTACAGCTAAAGAAGGCGACTCTCTGCAAATGTTGGAAGGGTCGGTCATAAACAACGAAGAATGCATTTTATTGGATTGCTATAGGCTGGACCTTTGCCAGAGCGAACACTATGCAATAATATCTAGCACTGAAGAAGTCCCAAGGGGTTTACAAAAACTTGTTCTTGAATTTGGAGGTAAAAATAAATGAAGCACAAATATATATCGTAACACGCACATACGCTGTTACATTATTTTTTTATTATTATTAAACATGAAAAAAATAAAAGTTCGCAAATAAAAACTTCTTTTTTAAAAATTAAAAATTGAAAATTAAAAAATCATCTTAAACTCGTATATATAAAAAATCATACAGATAAAAACATATTATTAAAATAAAACAGTGAGATTCGTATTCGAATCTTAAGTTTCACCTTTTTCTATCATCTCTCACTCACCGGTCTATGCTGCCCAAATTTAAACTTTTTGGTATCGAATTGTGTGTGTAGCAATATTAAAAATGTATAGATATATGTAGAATTCACCATAAACACGCACACACATTTCGATCGTAAATTTACGGCAATAAATAAAGATAAATAATATAATTTAGATTTCTTTTAGTTATAAAAATATATATATTTTTAACCATTTATTTTAAATTGTAAAATCCGTTATTTATTGCTTTGTTTAAATTTCATTTAATAATAATTTTAGAAATCTGATGTAATATTTAATTACAAGTAAAAATAATCGTATGTTTCCCTTTTGTCTTTGAAATGTTAAAAGCATCTGTCAGTGAGAGATACTAGATTAATTAAAAAGAAAAATTCCCTAAAATCTAATTGCAAAAACTAAATGTAAAATCTAAACATAAACAATTGAACGGCAGTTTTCTCTAATTAGAATTAACAAAAATGCATTGATTATCTTCAGGGCAGATTAAGTGGAATCTAAAAATACACTAACAAAAATGTAAAGATAAGATCTAAGAAGAGAGGCCATCTTAGACTTGCTAGAAAAAAGCACTTTAACTTTAGCTCTGGTCTCGATCAGTTGAGAGTCTCCAAAATATTAAATAAATTGTTCCTGCCATGGTATGACTGAGTAAAAGCACCCAGACTATTCTCTGCCCAGGAGATGGCCTATTGGATGCCAAACCTTCCATTGCCCTTCATACATTCAACCACAAAGATCTGCTGCCTAAAATAATGAGAAGGCTGCTGCTGCTGTTAAATTAAATGAACCACCTAAACACAGGAAAGAACTGCTAATCATGATCAATTTGCTACTAATCAATGGAATCAGAAAACTTCTCATAAAACAGGTACCTGTGTCCAAATTCTCTAGAGTACTCTATTAATATGCTATAGCTCATTCTTCATACTACTTATATAACTTATAAAATGTAAAATTATCACTTGTAAAACTAAAATTTAATAATTAATTTATTGTGTAAATTTCTCTAATAATCTAGCTTACCTCACTCCATCTTTCTTGGTATGTATTTCTAAAATCTACATTTATCATATAATTATCACATGCTCATAATTTTCGAAGTTTAAATCTATGATTGCTGGAAACAGTGAATGCGTGTCAAATTTTCATTAATATTTACTTTCATAAATAACTTAATTTTCATATAAATTGACACACATTCAATGCTTCATTTATTGTAATGCAGGGGTCTACGACTTCACAAATGGCTGGCATATTAGTTGTAATAATCACCTAGTTTATATATGTTTTATATTTATTAAATCTTAATTAATAATTCCATAAAATTTGCATTTCTTTGAGAGTTGCCAACATTCTTTATTAAATGTTGATAATGTAGGGCCGAGTTATAAATATATTTAAGTCTTGACAGGATTGTCTGTACATTATACATGTGCTACATTTAGAGATGCAATGACCTATTACAAGCCGTGAATATTCCGGATTCTATAGGGTTGAAATTAACCCCAGTCGTCCTACACAAGCGGACATAATAAATGCTCCCATAGGGCTTGACAACTGTCATGCAGCCAGCAGGCAATTTCAGCATGAACTGCTTGTCCCTTGTTATGCTTATGTGACACCTTACTTCTATGGGCCGATGGCAAATGCAAGCCCATCATTCTTATAAACTCATTCATGACTTTGCAGTTTCAATAAACTGCCATTCCATATCGCCTTTTTAGTGTACCACATGTTTTCATTAATTAACTTTATTATTCTATATATCACTCCATTCCTGCCTTATCTTCATAATTCACTCTCAAATTTCTTTTAGTTGTTAGTAAATATTTTAACTAAATAAATATATGTCCGCGGCTACTCTTATAAATTTTACTTTAGACTCTTGCATTGCAAAGGTATAAATCTCTCTAGGCATGCCTTAGAAATACTTGCTTGAGAATTTTAGGTAGCTAGATTACGCCTTCAAATAAATGTCTTTCTTTTGTAAACATTACAGTAACGAAAATACAGCTACTGAGGTCTTAAATATAAAATATGTCTAAATAAATAAATGTGTTCTTTAATATATAATAGTATCACAAATCCCGCTACTGAAACTTTAAATCTATAAAATATTATTAGTAAATGATTTTTTTTTATTAAAATGTTTCAATAAATAATTTTAAACTATACGTCTGCAGTTACATTTTATTTATTTGATACCCATTCTATATAATATTTCCTCGATTATGTAAATATGAATGTTTAATTAATATTAGTTTGATTATTGGCTAACTCGAAAATAAAATCATGAATCTCTTGCATATACCTGACCACCATGCCTAAAGAAATGTTTACTAATGTCGCATCAGATGCGTTGTTTCGTAGATTGTATTGTGGAACCGATAAACTATGTTCGAACTTAGTACTACAGGTGGCTTCGCTACCTAGATGGTGCTGCAGTTCTATGTGGAGGTCGAATTCTGCACTATGTTAACGAGTCACACGTTTTCTGACTGTTACAGCTATAGGCTGGACCTTTGCCAGAGTGAACCCTATGCAATAATATCTAGCACTGAAGAAGTCCCAAGGTGTTTACAAACCTTGTTCTTGAAATTGGGAGTAAAAATAAATGAAGCACAAATATATATTGTAACGGCCACATATGCCATTACATTATTTTTTTATTATTATTAAACATGAAAAAAATAAAAGTACGCAAATAAAAACTTCTTTTTTAAGAATTAAAAATTGAAAATTAAAAAATCATCTTAAACTCATATATATATAAAATCGTACAGATAAAAAAAAATTATTAAAATAAAACTTTATTAAAAATAGAAAAACTAAATCTTTCAACCAAAACTTAAAAAGATTTAGAGATAAAAATATATCTTTAAGTTTGGAAAACACATTAATTAATCAGAAAATGGAAATGATTGTTTTAATTAGTTAAATGTAAACTAGCCCTTGGGCATTTAAAATGTATAAGCAAAGGTCAGACAGGAGAGAAAAACAATGGAATCGGACCTCAGTGAGAAGACCATCACCATCATCATGACGTAATGTCCACTGGATCTGAAAGGCTACTATAAAAAGTGAGTAAAGAAAATTTAAGAGAGGATGGAGATGTGTTAAGTCGGAGAGTTGGAGGTGAAGCGATTGAAAGATGCACTTTCAATTCCTCAGTGGTTATAAAAAAGGAAGGAAAGAGAAATGACCAATCATTTTCTACATTAAGCACCAGCTAAAGTAAAAGACCTCCCGATAAGTAAAAAAATAATGGCTAACTGGATTCCAATATCTTCAGGATGGCGTGGAAATTCCCATTCAAAATTACAAACAACTACAAATTATGGACCTTTTAAAACCGTAAGAACTTTAGGTAATTCATGAACATTAAATTAAAAACTTTCTGTATTTAAAATAATTGCAATAGAATCCTATCTGACCAACTTAAATTATTAATAAGTAATTTAATTTGATGTATTTTTTTTTAAAATCATTCCCATTTATTTTTATTTTTTTTTGTTCTTTTAAGTTTTATTTATGATTTTTGTTTTTGGTAAACTAAATTATATAAATGTTAAACTTAAGTCGGGTGTAAATGGCTATATAGAATTGTAAAGTTCTATTAGGGGAGGAAAATCTTAGGTTATTCATTTCATAGTTGAATTAGGTCAATGGATTGGATATATTGCTGTAATTAGTAGATATAGTAAGAAATTCGCTACAGGCAGAATTGCTTTATATGCTACACACACCCATTTTGCCTATGGAATGTAAGCTGGCAAAAAGGACCGCAGTCCCTATCTATGGAGTTTTTTTATTGCTCTTATCATCAGACAGATGTAGTATTCCTATCTGACAAGAGACAATCTCTTCTCATAACCTATTTGTGCTGCAGTATTCATGTTACATTGAATACATCAATGTATCAGATGGATTGATGCTGGTTTGACTGCAAACTTTTGGCCTAAGGTTAAATAAGAATATAATATTTTCTTTTCAAATGCAAATCTATGTAGTCTTTTCATACTTGACACTCTAAATAAAAATTGATTAAATTTAAGTTGGGTATAGATGCTTGCATGGATTCATTATCAGTTAATTGTGTTTTTGGTTTTCATATTTGATCAAAATATATAGACATTCAATAAATAATGATACCTTACAGTGAGTATTAAAATGTATTTATTTGGATGTCTTTTAAGTTATTGGTGTCAGTGCGGCATATTATGATGAATGCCATTGGGTTTCTTATAAATTTCCCTCTGCAATTCCACCAATGATTTATTATTTTGATCATTTATGTTTATTTTGAAATGTTTTTAACCATGTAATATATGTAACCTATCTATACTCAACATTATAAAACTAACTTTTATAAACCCATCTGTGTGAACTTATAAAAATTAAAATGTAAATTTATAAAAATTAAAATGTAAATTAAAATCAAAAATCAAAGTTAAAAATGTAAGTTAAATTTTAAATTGTAAAACTGATACTAAAATAATTTTAAATATTATATATGTGCATAAATAAATGTTTGTGTGTATAATTACAACAGTGACTTATTTTATTCTTTTTTATATATATTCTTAGATAAGAATTTATTATAAAATATAAATCTCTGCTATTCCACTGAGCTAGTGACAATGGGCTAATGACTGGATTCAAAATATATAAAAAAAAATTGTTAACTTACGTATCTGCCTACTTTATACATTTTTTAGGTTCAAATGGCTAGTGCAACCCTGTAGTGTAGATATGTTAAGTGTCCCTTCATCCCTGATCATTAAAATATATAAAACTTAAGGCCAGTATACATGTAAAACTTGAATTAATATAAATATATTGTAACAGTCAGAATCATCTATCTCACTAACACACTGCAGAATTCAAACCCCAAACATGAAACTGAACATTCTAGGAGGGATTGTCTTCTAGATATACTAAGTTCGAATCTAAAGTCCAAATTTCACTGCGACACCTATGTGATAATGCTTCAAATGCTACTACTAGTATAACCTTATACCGGTGCCTGGTGGTCAGGGAGAAACAAAAAGACTCTATACTTAGATAAATTTGGGTTGCTAATTAACATCTATGGATGTACAAAAGAAATGTATAAAATAGATATATAGACCGAGACAGTGATAGGAATCAGTAAAATAAAATCAAAATTAGTTTTAAATGATTTCAAAATTTATTTATATAGAAATATATATATATATATATATATATATATATATATATATATATATATATATATATATATAACACCACTGTCTGCTTATATGAGACAGGGATGTGTATTAAATAATTGTTGGCACTACATTCCAATAAATGACAAAAGGTTTTAAAGCAAAATTATATATTCTATCCCTCGGGCTAATAGCATTAAGATAATGTGCTTAAAGAGATGGGAACATGTGGGAGATGCTTTGAGTAATTATAAAAGTTTAATAAAGTATTTGATATTATGGGTTATGTAATATTTATTGACTTCGAGAATGGCATGGACAAAAGCTTACTAAGCAATAAAGTGGGGTTGTGATCAAGACATTTATTTGATAATAATAATTAAAGCAGATGGAAAGCCAGTATTGCTAGTAATGAATTTATTAAAGGATGGATGGTGCGACACATTTAAATCACGGATGCTTTGTAAAAATAAATATATAAATAAAACAATAGTGAAATATTTGGAATGACTATGGAGGGCATCTCGCTGCTGACCTGTAGGAAAGTGTTGTCATGAACAGCCGAAACTTAGTGACTGGATGACGGCTGCTTCTAATTCCCAGGTGTGACATTCGAGTGCACAATCTGCCTGGGAACTGCAGGAAATAAAAATGGAACGGACTTGGCTGTTTAAAATCCTTGGAAAAAAAAACAAAGCAGTCTCAACAACCAATTCATTTACCAGAAATACTAGATTAATATATATAAAACATACAAAATGGGTTTACTTGGATTTAGAGAAATGCCCAATCAAATTCCCAGAAATTTATTTAAAAGGGTCCACACATTCTCAACATCAATGACGAACTTTAAAATTAAAGTAGAATACAATATTTAAAATAGAAAAATGCATGCTTGTGGGTTTGAAAAGTATAGATTTAATTATGCAATCATGCATTTGTGGCCCATTTTAATCATTGACCCTGTACATACTCTCATATTAGGTTAAAATCAATAAAATTTGGATTTTAAACTATTTGATTATTATATATATATTAAGGATTAGAATCGCCCTTGAACGAGTAATTTGCAAGATAATAAAATTGGGAATTATTATAAATTTAATATATGCATTAATATCGGCATCTTACTTTCAACAAAGGAAATAATTCACTCTGTCAACGTTGATTCTGACACATTATCATAATAAAATAAAAGAAAGCTTAATAAATAGAAAATAACCCAAGAATAGAGAGCAAAACTGTTGATTATATTTGAACACGTTAAAGAAGTACATAATAAGTCAAGGGAAATAAAAGAAAAACAATTTAAAATAGCTATAGCATGTTAGTTAGGAATCACAAGAGCTCTTGGGTTAATCTAGGTTACCTCTGGAGAAGCATTTGCAGGTGGATTGATGGTCAGCAGGTTTTATATAACTCAGCAGAAAAATCTGGAATTGTTCATAATTTTGGCAGTAGCAGCAGTTCTGGGGTTCCTTATGTGATAGCTTACGATTGTGTAGAACAGCAGCCGGCCATTCCTGAGGGAAATAGCCTCCATGCCGACTCTACTCTGACATGTCAAGGTTAGCAATTTGTGTGGTAGACATGGTGAATTAATTTGGAGATGAAAACTCAGCTTCAAATATAAGTTCACAGGCATGTAGCTAAAATCTCAGGAAAATATATTTTGAAGAATATTTACTAGAATATCATTCAAATCATTTCATTAGCAACACCAGAATAATTTTGGTTAGAAATATTTCATCAGCAAAAACTAGAATAATTTTGGATAGAAACATTTCATCAGAAAATGACCAGAATGGAGACCAAAAGAAAACCCTCCTTTTTATTATAACGATCGAAAAAGAAGTGAAGATCGAATCTAACCGCAAACTACGATATCTGCTCTACAAGGCACCATCTAGGCATTTAAACCTAGAAAAATTTATAGAGTAGGCAGATACACGCTGTTAAGATTCCACTTTATTTAAATATTCAGATCGTTAGCCCAAGTCACTAGCTCAGTGGAGACGCAGAGATAAAAATCTACATCTTAATTTATATCTTGAATATAAATAAATAAAAGCCACTGCCAGAAATTAACACATAAAAATATTTATTTATGCACATATAAAATAACATTTAAATTTTAAGGAATAAATTCAACATTTTAGATTTTTCTATTAAACTTTAGTTTTACGTTTAAGTAAATTACAACAATGAGTTTAATATTTATTTAGTGAGTCGAGGATGAATAGACTACATAGGTCTGCATCTGAAAAGAAAATATTCTTCCCTGATTTAACTTTAGGCAACAAATTTCGCAATCAAACGGCGCCAATCCATCCGATATATTTATGTATTCAATGTAGCATGAAAATATGACAACACAAAATGCTATACTGTCAGGAATGTACATCTGATCAGTAAGTAGAATTAGAGAAGACATTGTCTCTCCACCAACAAAAATGTTACATCTTTTGGCAAGTAGAACAATAAACAAAACTCCATAGGAATGGACTGAGGTCCTTTGCAATCTTACAAACCCATCCATAGGCAACCAGAAGGTGTGTGGTGTGTATATATAATCCTGCCCATAGCGGATCTCATACTGCATCACAATTACAAAAATATATCCAATCCATTGAACCAATTCAACTACGAAATGCATAACCTAAGATTACCCTCCCTTAATATAACTTTACAAAACTATGTAGCCATTCAAACCCAACTTAAATTTAACATTTAAATACATTCGCACAGATTATTTTTATACAGTTTGTTTTATAATGTCGAGTATAGATCGGCTACACAGATTCCACGGTCAAAAACATTCCAAATTAAAGACAACTCATCAAAATACAAAGTCAATCGATAATGTCAATTGCTAAGGGAATACAGGAGACCCTTTGGTGTTCATCATAAGACACCCTACGACATCGTTGACTTATATATTCTAATCCACTGTGAAAAACACAACATAATCAACTGCTAACGAATCTCTGCAATGTCTATACCCAACTTAAATGTAATGCATTTAATAATTTCTACAATAAATATTACTACAAATAATAATAATAAAATGGAAATGATTTTAGCAAAACTTAATTATATAAATTTAAACAATCAATTATTAATTTGAAAATCAAATAAGAGTTCATTTTAAAATTTAAATTAGCTGAACGTATAAAAAAAACATTGACGAAAGTTCTTAATTACTTTTTTTGTTGTTGTTAATTTGTAAAGGTCATAGCTCATGATAGAAGAGTCAAGGTTTCTGTTTTTAATTCCTGTGATGCCTCCATTGGAAGATAATGTTCTGGAGATGGCAATAGCTGGTTCAAGGTATCACAGTCTTTTCATTTTTTTTTATACAGAGAGTGTGGTATGTGCGTCCTACCACATTTCTCAAACATAAAACGCTGGAACTGTCAGAAAAAACTGTATTTCCCTTTTTATATTATCCACACGGATTCAATCAACAAAACATCACTAATCTATCACTTTCATTAGGGTCCAAGCCAAGGCTTAGTGCTTCCATTGGTCAAGCTAATTTCTCTTTATTTTCTTATCTATCTTTCATCAGATCATTTTAATTATACAAGAGCCCAAGGGCCAGTTTGGTTTTCGATAATTCATAAACAATCATTTCCATTTACAGATTACATTAATTAATACCTGTTTTTATTTTTAAATCTTGTACTTTTTTTATAAAAAAGTACGTTCAAATACTTATTTGTTTTTGTTTTTTTTAAAAATATTTTTAAAGTTTGGCATCTGTGCGAATGTATATACGTTTAACAAACATTTTAATTTTAGCGTTTAGTTTTTTACTTTTATTTGCGAACTTTTAAGTTTTTATTTTAAATTAATGTAACGACATATTTATATATCATTACATATCAGTAAACTTCCTCAAAAAACAAAAACATTAAAAAAAAAGAATTTACTTAGTGTTAATACTTACATTACACGAATTGATTATATATGAAAATTTCAAAAGGACAAAACTTCTTTTTACTAGACAAAACAGTAATTACACACAAATATAATGATTTAAAAAAAAAGTTGACTGTTGATTCCCTATTACCAGCTAAATTTTTGCCCCCTCCCTTCCAAGTTTCATTTCTCCTACCTTTAACTATTACTTAGGCAAGTTGAGCGATTACATTTTAATTTATCAAGACTTTAAAAAAAATAAATTATGATTTATATTTATTATTACGTTTTATTTATTAGTTTTTATTCCTCAAATTTATCTCTACATATGCGCAATTTTTCTTACTGGCAGCACTTTTTAAACAAAACTTCATACTGCAACTTTATGTCAATACAACAAATATATTTATACTAATTTCACAAAAAATATTACGGGCATGATTTATTTTCAAATGTACTAGTGGTTTATTAAACATCGGCCCAAGTTGGGTAGCCAGTTATAACGATTGAAATGAAGTGAAGATCAAATCTAACCGCAAACTACAATATCTGCTCTACAAGGCACCATCTAGGCATTTAAACCTAGAAAAAATTATAGAATAGGCAGATATACGCTGTTAAGATTCCACTTTATTTAAATATTCAGATCATTAGCCCAAGTCACTAGCTCAGTGGAGACGCAGAGATAAAAATCTATATCTTAATTTATATCTTGAATATAAATAAATAAAAGCCACTGCCAGAAATTAACACATAAAAATATTTATTTACGCACATATAAAATAACATTTAAATTTTGAGGAATAAATTCAACATTTTAGATTTTTCTATTAATCTTTAGTTTTACATTTAAGTAAATTACAACCATGAGTTTAATATTTATTTAGTGAGTCGAGGATGAATAGACTACATAGATCTGCATTTGAAAAGAAAATATTCTTCCCTGATTTAACCTTAGGCAACAAATTTCGCAATCAAACCGGTGCCAATCCATCCGATACATTTATGTATTCAATGTAGCATGAAAATACAACAACACAAAATACTATACTGTCAGGAATGTACATCTGATCAGTAAGTAAAATTAGAGAAGACATTGTCTCTCCACCAACAGGAATGTTACATTTGTTGGCAAGTAGAACAATAAACATAAAACTCCATAGGAATGGACTGTGGTCCTTTGCCATCTTACAAACCCATCCATAGGCAAACAGAAGGTGTGTGGCGTATATATATAATCCTGCCCCAAGCGGATCTCATACTGCATCACAATTACACAAATATATCCAATCCATTGAACCAATTCAACTACGAAATGAATAACCTAAGATTACCCTCCCTTAATATAACTTTACAAATCTATATAGCCACCATGGCCGACTTAAATTTAACATTTAAATATGTTCGCACTTATTATTTTTATACAATTTGTTTTATAATGTTGAGTATAGATCGGCTGCATAGATTCCACGGTCAAACACATTCCAAATTAAACACAACCGATCAAAATACAAAGTCAATCGATAATGTCAATTGCTGAGGGAATACAGGAGACCCTTTGGTGTTTATCATAAGACACCCTATGACATCGTTGACTTATATATTCTAATCGACTGTGAAAACCACAACATAATCAACTGCTAACGAATCTCTGCAATGTCTATACCCAAGTTAAATGTAATGCATTTAATAATTTCTACAATAAATATTACTACAAATAATAATAATAAAATGGAAATGATTTTAGCAAAACTTAACTATATAAATTTAAACAATCAATTATTAACTTGAAAATCAAATAAGAGTTCATTTTAAAATTTAAATTAGCTGAATCTATAAAAAAACATTGACGAAAGTTCTTAATTACTTTTTTTTTGTTGTCAATTTGTAAAGGTCATAGCTCATGATAGAAGAGTCAAGGTTTCTGTTTTTAATTCCCGCGATGCCTCCATTGGAAGATAATGTTCTGGAGATGGCAATAGCTGGTTCAAGGTATCACAGTCTTTTCATTTTTTTTTATACAGTGTGTGTGGTATGTGCGTCCTACCACATTTCTCAAACACAAAACGCTGGAACTGTCAGAAAAAACTGTATTTCCTTTTTATATTATCCACACAGATTCAATCAACAAAACATCAGTAATCTATCACTTTCATTAGGGTCCGAGCCAAGGCTTAGTGCTTCCATTGGTCAAGCTAATTTCTCTTTATTTTCTTATCTATCTTTCATCAGATCATTTTAATTATACAAGAGCCCAAGGGCCAGTTTGGTTTTCGATAATTCATATACAATCATTTCCATTTACAGATTACATTAATTAATACCTGTTTTTATTTTTAAATCTTGTACTTTTTTTATAAAAAAGTACGTTCAAATACTTATTTGTTTTTCTTTTTTTTTAAAAATATTTTTAAAGTTTGGCATCTGTGCGAATGTATATACGTTTAACAAACATTTTAATTTTAGCGTTTAGTTTTTTACTTTTATTTGCAAACTTTTAAGTTTTTATTTTAAATTAATGTAACGACATATTTATATATTGTTACATATCAGTAAACTTCCTCAAAAAACAAAAACATTAAAAAAAAAGAATTTACTTAGTGTTAATACTTACATTACACGAATTGATTATATATGAAAATTTCAAAAGGACAAAACTTTTTTTACTAGACAAAACAGTAATTACACACAAATATAATGATTTTAAAAAAAAGTTGACTGTTGATTCCCTATTACCAGCTAAATTTCTGCCCCCTCCCTTCCAAGTTTCATTTCTCCTACCTTTAACTATTACTTAGGCAAGTTGAGCGATTAGATTTTAATTTATCAAGACTTTTAAAAAAAATATTATGATTTATTATTACGTTTTATTTATTAGTTTTTATTCCTCGAATTTATCTCTACATATGCGCAATTTTTCTTACTGGCAGCACTTTTTAAACAAAACTTCAAACTGCAAATCCATGTCAAGACAACAAATATATTTATACTAATTTCAGAAAAAATATTATGGGCATGATTTATTTTCAAAAGTACTAGTGGTTTATTAAACATCGGCCCAAGTTTGGTAGCCAGTTATAATGATTGAAATGAAGTGAAGATCGAATCTAACCACAAACTATGATATCTGCTCTACAAGGCACCATCTATGTATTTAAACCTAGAAAAAATTATAGAGTTGGCAGATACGCGCTGTTAAGATTCCACTTTATTTAAATATTCAGATCATTAGCCCAAGTCACTAGCTCAGTGGAGACGCAGAGATAAAAATCTATATCTTCATTTATATATTGAATATAAATAAATAAAAGCCACTGCCAGAAATTAACACATAAAAATATTTATTTATGCACATATAAAATAACATTTAAATTTTGAGGAATAAATTCAACATTTTAGATTTTTCTATTAATCTTTAGTTTTACATTTAAGTAAATTACAACCATGAGTTTAATATTTATTTAATGAGTCAAGGATGAATAGACTACATAGATCTGCATTTGAAAAGAAAATATTCTTCCCTGATTTAACCTTAGGCAACAAATTTCACAATCAAACTGGCGCCAATCCATCCGATACATTTATGTATTCAATGTAGCATGAAAATACAACAACACAAAATACTATACTGTCAGGAATGTACATCTGATCAGTAAGTAGAATTAGAGAAGACATTGTCTCTCCACCAACAGGAATGTTACATCTGTTGGCAAGTAGAACAATAAACATAAAACTCCATAGGAATGGACTGCGGTCCTTTGCCATCTTACAAACCCATCCATAGGCAAACAGAAGGTGTGTGGCATATATATATATAATCCTGCCCACAGCAGATCTCATACTGCATCACAATTACACAAATATATCCAATCCATTGAACCAATTCAACTATGAAATGAATAACCTAAGATTACCCTCTCTTAATATAACTTTACAAAACTATATAGCCATTCATGTCCGACTTAAATTTAACATTTAAATACATTCGCACAGATTATTTTTATACAATTTGTTTTATAATGTTGAGTATAGATCGGCTGCACACATTCCACAGTCAAAAAACATTCCAAATTAAACACAACCGATCAAAATACAAAGTCAATCGATAATGTCAATTGCTGAGGGAATACAGGAGACCCTTTGGTGTTCATCATAAGACAACCTATGACATCGTTGACTTGTATATTCTAATCGACTGTGAAAACCACAACATAATCAACCGCTAACGAATCTCTGCAATGTCTATACCCAACTTAAATGTAATGCATTTAATAATTTCTACAATAAATATTACTACAAATAATAATAATAAAATGGAAATGATTTTAGCAAAACTTAACTATATAAATTTAAACAATCAATTATGAATTTGAAAATCAAATAAGAGTTCATTTTAAAATTTAAATTAGCTGAATCTTTAAAAAAAAATTGACGAAAGTTCTTAATTACTTTTTTTGTTGTTGTTAATTTGTAAAGTCATAGCTCACGGTAGAAGAGTCCAGGTTTCTGTTTTTAATTCCCGCAATGCCTCCAATGGAAGATAATGTTCTGGAGATGGCAATAGCTGGTTCAAGGTATCACAGTCTTTTCATTTTTTTTTTATACAGAGAGTGTGGTATGGGCGTCCTACCACATTTCTCAAACACAAAATGCTGGAACTGTCAGAAAAAACTGTATTTCCCTTTTTATATTATCCACACGGATTCAGTCAACAAAACGTCACTAATCCATCACTTTCGTTAGGGTCCGAGCCAAGGCTTAGTGCTTCCATTGGTCAAGCTAATTTCTCTTTATTTTCTTATCTATCTTTCATCAGATCATTTTAATTATACAAGAGCCCAAGGGCCAGTTTGGTTTTCGATAATTCATAAACAATCATTTCCATTTACAGATTACATTAATTAATACCTGTTTTTATTTTTAAATCTTGTACTTTTTTATAAAAAAGTACGTTCAAATACTTTTTTTTTTTTTTTAAATATTTTTAAAGTTTGGCATCTGTGTCAATGTATATATGTTTAACAAACATTTTAATTTTAGCATTTAGTTTTTTACTTTTATTTGTGAACTTTTAAGTTTTTATTTTAAATTAATGTAATGACATATTTATATATCGTTAAATTATAGTGGCATTGAACATTAGAACTGCCCTGGAGCATTACAAAAAGATATCGGACTTATCAGCTGTAATTAAACCTATCCGAATATCTAATAGAATTTAACAAAATTTTAATTAATTTCTATTGTTAATTTCCTTGTCAACATTCAAATTACAAACTAGATTTAATTAAAAATTACTTTTACTAATTAAAGAAAACCTTAAGTGGACATCTGCTGTATTTTTAGATAAGCTTCTATAACATTAAATAATTAAACTATTGTCCCTCATTTATTTTAACAGAAATATTTGGAATGAATTTTATTAAATTAAAAGAAAATTATTTTACTTTTTAAATTGCAATATTTGAATCTATTTACTAAACGAATATGAATTTTATTTTAAATAAAAAAATATATTATGACGGTAATATATTTTTGTAAATAGATTCAAACAAAATAACTTTAATTAATAATTTATAATTTTGATATGTATTAAAATGCATATCATAGTAGTGCACAATTACATAATTCATAACATTTTATTTATTTGGGAATGAGTTATACTTATATATATATATATAATATGTGTGTTGTACTCGTGGTTTAAAATTAGGTAGAATTTTCGGTATATAAGCATATTGCAGACACACTACGATACACTGGGGTTTAAACTAAGGTATGAGGGTGGGAAATAGGTGAGAAAAGGTGAAACGAAGATCTGCAAAGCAGACCTTATTGTTTCAATATATATTTTAAACTAAGAAATAAAGAATTATCACCAATCTTTATTGATAAAAACCCAGTGTACCATTATGATTTGATTTACTATGTGGATATGGAAGAATTACAATTAATGCTAATATAATAGCTTATAGAACTAGAGGATCCCCCCTCCTTGTATTACTGTAAATTACACAAAATTTCCACAATGTATAACTAATATAAACCTTTCATTTTGAATGCTTTAATAAATAAATACTTTACATATTATTAAATATATAAGGTCAGTGGTTAGTGATTTCAAGAAAATAATATTGGTTTCATTTATATAAATATATTGAAAGTTTTAGAAGTTGGCACTATTATTTAATTAATAAAAAAAACATTTCTAAGAAAACAGATTTTTGCTTAGTTTTTTCGAAAATAACATTGTACAATAATTATCAGATTTTGAGTTTATTTTCCCAGACTTGCAGGCACCTGCTATAATAAGAATAACAAATTTATTTTTAAAAAATACTAGATTAATCACTTTCTGAAAAGTAAGGAAGGTTTTCTGTTATTAATAGAGATAGCATAAGCATTTGCGATTCTGGGGGAAATTATCGACATATAATTTAGTATATGAAAATATAATATATAATAAAGAAAATAAAATATTTCCATATAGACATGAAATTAAGAAATAATAATTGTTCAGGAGAGGTTTAATGCAGAAGAGATTACTGCTAAGTTATATAGAGAAAACAAGATACACTTGACTAAAAAGGTAAGAATTTACAAATTGATTCATAATTAATATTAAATTTTATAAATAAAAAGCTTTACAAAATGTTTAAAGAAACAGATAGGTGAGAGTTAAAAATTTTCAAGGTAAATTTAAGAGTCTAGCAGCATTTGAAATGATTACCTCTATACAAACTTGGCTGTTCTTTTGATGATTTTCAGATTCCCTCAGAGAACTAGATCTAGTTTGACAAGCATAGTTTTTTAGGCAGGCAGTAAGTTCATTATTTAACAAAGAGGCATATAGTTATAGTCTATGAGTATCAGAATCCAAGGGCACAGATGTCAGGGAAGGCCATCTCGAATGGCGAGAAAAGTGAAGTGTATTTTCTCATGACACATTGAATTAAAGGAACGTGAATTTACTTGGCAACTGCTCTCATTGACTGTCTTAGTTTCTCTGTCCAAAATTAATTCATTTTATGCCATGCCTTGGTATTTGTGGAATCCTTTCTTGATTGGTCATTGCTAATCAGTTTTTAATCTAATTTCCAAAAGAATTTTTACATAATCTTTATCCATTGTGCTGGAAGATGCCATTGTGAGATAAGTATTTAATTCAAAATTAATTTGATAAAAAATGTTTGTGACAAAAGTAAATCAATTAGTTTAGTTACTAATTTTGATTTTAGAGAAACTTTTAATTAAAGTTATTTTAGAAGATTATACAAGATTAAGTTTCTCACCTTTAATTAATTTTGACTAATTACAATCGCATCTTCCATATTGGATTTAAAAGAAAAGTAGAGTTTAATAGCAAAAATAATTTGAAAGACAAAATTTTATAGAACAACATATAATGAACTTTTTCTAGTAATTATTTGCTCAGTACATTTGTCTCTACAATATCTATGTATATATGAGTTGCAATCAATAAATAATTACTATAACTTTTATAAATAAAAAAATACAGAAAATATAATATATTTTGATATTATAAGCTTGTTACAATTAATCCTCCAGTACCTATTGCATATATATATTCCCTTTTTAAATTCTATATTTGTTAATTTTATTTTGTGTGTTTAAATTCAGATATCTATGCATATATCTTCGTTAATAAGTATGTTAGTTAATGATAATCAAAAAATGGACAAAAATGTGTTAGTGAGTGGAATATAATGCAAGAATAGGGCTTGAATTTAGGTTGGTAGCAGAAGATTTGAGGTGGGCTGTGAAGTGCAATCTGAATCTCAGATTCTGCTTAATTTTTCTGGACTTACAATTGAGAAACAAATAATGCAAAAGAAATATCTTACTTGATGTTCTGCTGCCAAATGAACAACCTTGTTTGACAGGAGTACATGATTTATTTATAAAAACAAACTATCAGATTAATGTTAACCTCTTTTTTTCTTTACTGCTATATGCTAAAAAAAATTTGACCTATTTATCTGTGAAGGCAAAACTATTAAAGTGAACTATATTCATATATCCTTCTTTAAAAGTATGGTTCAAACTCCTTATCTATCTGTGATTTATTTTTCTGTCTTACTATTCTTTTCCTTAATCAGGAGGTTGAAATGGCTTTAAGTGCCTTGCATTGCATGTCCCCTTAAAACCATTTTCTCCTTGTAGAAGGAAAGCATTTTCCCCATACTTTCTTTTCATCTGAAATAGTTCCTGGTACAAGGGAAAATTTTTTCAAAATTCCTTTTTGGTAGTATTGCTTGTTCTTGAAGTCCGGACCCATACTTTATCTCCTTCTTGGAAGCCATGGTAGTGTGGGTGCCCCCTCACTTCCCTTTTGGTATATTGCTTGTTCTTGAAGTCTGGACCCATACCTTATCTCCTTCTTGGAAGCCATGGTAGTGTGGGTGCCCCCTCACTATACATTGTTTGGCCATATGAGCCAAGCGTACCTGGGTATCCTTTTGGTCTTGGCTTGGATTGATGCGAGATTCATTCTTAGGTAAAGGGGCTTTAAATAGTTGTGAGCAAAGCTTCCCATAATGAAGACGGTGAGGGACAAATCCTGTTGATTCATTAACAGTGTTGTTAATACACTTGATGATCCCCTCACTATTATTTACCCACCCCCTATGATTGGTTGCAAGACAAGTGTGAAACAGTCTGTTAATGTCATGCATGACCCATTCACATGGGTTGGATTGTGGATTACGGATAGATGTAAGTTGGTGTCTGATGCCCTGCTTTGTTATCCACTGTTTCCATTCTTTGAAAGTAAAGGCTGACCCATGGTCAGATAATATCACCTCAGGTTTTCTGACTTCAGGAAACTGTCAGTTTTGGAGTGCTTGGATCATGCCATTAGAGTCGGCTTCCCGTACTGGATAAGCCTGGACATACTTGGAAAATATGTCATAAGTCACCAACAGGTATTAGAATTTTCTGAACATTGGTAAGGGACCATGTTGGTCAATGGCTAATAATTTATTAGGACCGGTAGCTAAAGTAGGTTGAATTTTACTGGCATAGGATCGATTTGGAGGTTTGCATTGGGCACAAGTGACACATTTCCTTAAAATAGTTAGGATCTGTGCATACATGCCAGGCCAGTAGAATTGACACCTCACGGCTTCTTCTGTCTTCCGAGGTCCATAATTCTCTATAGTTTCATGCACTTGAGATATTATTCGTATTTCTTAATCCACAAGGCACTAATATCCTCCATGGATTATCCTCCATGGATCCTCTTTGCATTTAGTTCTTACTTGCAGTATTCCATCTTTCAATCTATATTGGACATGCCATTTAGATTTGTTCTCAGATTGAATCTTTGGTTCTTCGATCCGTTTGATAATTGGTTTATATTGGGGCTCTAAGTCCTGCCAATAGTTCAAGTTTTTCAGTTCTGATTCAATAACTGTTTCTTTTATGGTGATCATGACTTCTACTGGATGATTGACAACCTCATGGTTCTGAGAGGTTATGTATATGGGGTGCTGGCTCAAAATATCAGCTACAATGTTCTCTGGGCCAGGACAGTAAATAACCTTGTACTGGCATTTCTGTAAGGTAAGGCTCCATCGAATTAGCCTATCATTGTTCAGGAAGCTTTTGTTTAGGAACTCAAGGCAGCGGTGATCTGTAACAATGATAACCTCAGATCCAAGGAGAAATTGTTTAAATTTTTGGCATGCTCAGACAATCATGAGGGCTTCTTGCTTTGTGGTGGTGCAATTAATTTCTGCACCCCTTCAAGGTTCGACCGCTAAATACAGCACCTGGTGTTCACCAGCTGGTCCAATTTGAAATATTGTCCCCAAACCTCTTTTACTGCTATCGGTTTGGACATAAAATGGGAAATTGAAATCCGGATGATGGAGCATCACGGTCTGAAGAAATTTAAGTTTTCCATTTCTTTTTTCATGGTCATCTGTCCTATGCCACTTCTGGTCTTTGCGTAATAGGTCAGTTAAGTGGTTTGTCTCCTGGGCAAAGTTGGGATTGAACTGGTGGTAGAAGTTACAGAGGCCAAGGAAGGACCTGACTTGTTTCTGGATAGTGGGCATGGGAAACCTCTCAATGGCCTCCACTTATTCAGGGTGTACCTTAATCCCTTGCTGGCCAATGATGTGGCCCAAGAAGGATATTTCAATCACAGCAAACTGGCTTTTTTTATATTAATAGTGATATTTTCCCTAATGCATTCTTGGAAAAACAAGGCCAGATATTTCATGTGTTCATCAAAGGTTGTGGATGGTATTACAATGTCATCCACATAACATTCCATATGTTGTTGTATTTCTTCTGAGAATACCCGCTTTAGACATTGCATCAGTCCTGCCCCACTATTGATTAACCCAAATGGAACTCTCTTGAATACATGGGTGTGTCCCTGGTATTGGAAAGCAGTATACTTTCGATCATGGGGGTCCAAAGCCATTTGCCAATAGCTAGCAGTAAGGTCTAATGTGCAGAAGTAGCATTTTCCTGCTAGTTGTGCAAATACATCTTGGATTGGAGGTGGCACATCTTGTTCAGGGAATGTCATGTTATTTATTGAAGGGCATCGAGGCATATACACAGACTCCCATTTTTCTTTTTTCCAATGAATTATTATAGGGAGACGGGCATCATTCAATGATGTCCCAATCCAGCATCTGACGTATTTCCTTTTCCACTTCTTCTCTATATTGAAATGGGATTGGGTACATCTTTGATTGTTTGTATGCTTCCTCCCAGACTCTTATTCTGTGGGTGTATCCATGGATCTTGCCAGGGGTGATGGAAAACACTTGCATGTGGTCTTCCAAAATCTTCTTAACACAAAATTTGTCAGTCACTTTTGTTAATCCAGCTTCCTGAATCTTTATGGTGATGGTCTCCAGATCCACTGGTTGAATGAAGTAATTGCTAATCCCTGCCATTGGAATTCCTAAAGTTTCAGATGCAACTTGTTCATCATGGATCTGTCAGATTCTTTTGGGATAATCTATAACTCCATTATGCTGGGTTAAAAAATCAGACCTCAAAACTATGTCATATATTAACCCAGATTCTTTTGGGATAATCTATAACTCCATTATGCTGGGTTAAAAAATCAGACCTCAAAACTATGTCATATATTAACCCAGGGATGACTAAAAAGCTGTGATCATTCAGTTTGTGGGTGAATTTTATCTCCATCCAGACCTGATAATTCTCACTTATCATTTTCTTTCCATTAGCTAAAACCGTATGTATCGGAGGAGTCAGTAATTGTTCATACATTCCTCCCTGTTCCTGGAATTTTTGCATCCATGATCTGGCAATGATTGAGATATGGCTACCAGAGACCAGTAAGGCATGTGTCGATCTGTCTTCTATGCTGATGTTTATGACTGGTGATACACTGGCAGTCATTTTATCACTGGTATCTTCTAGTTCATGGATAATCATGGTATTATAATCATGATCTATTTGATTTTCTTCGGGATCACATTTTATGGGCTGAATTTCATTCGCTCTGGTTATTTTTTTGCATACACTATGTTCCTTGCTTTGTTGGCTGGTTTCATCATTGTTTTTCTGGCTTCTATTGGTATGATGGCAGCCATGTTCCACAGATATGAGGAATTTGGCCATTTCTTCTATGTCACTGATGCATCTCATCAATATCATTTCTTGTAACCAAATGGGGAGATTGAGTCAAATTATTCTAATTATCTGGCTATCAGAATATCTAAGTGCTGTTAGAGTTCTCATGTGGCCCACTTGCTGTATGAAAAACTGGGTGTATGTTTCACTTTTATTTTCCTCATATTGTTCGGTTCTTAATGCCTGTAGAATTCCTGCTTGGCACTCTTCACTCCAAAATTGCACCAAGATTGCTTCTTCATACTCTTTAAATGTTTTTGGTTTTCCTTTAATTGACCACAACCAGTTTTTGGTAGCCTTTTCCAAATAGTGATTTGCAATCATCACTTGCTCATCATTACTTGCTGGTTGACACACAAAAAAACTGCTCAACTTTCTAAGTGTTCTTGTGGACCTTCACCTGGTTCCCCATGAAACTTTTTTATCTGTATAAAGTGATCATATTTGAAGATCCTTTAGGGTTACTTAGTTTGACTATTATTCTGGTATGCAGAAAAAAATGTTGACTGATTATGTTACTTTTCTTCTATGAATTGGCACACCTTTTGCCATATTATCAAGTCTCCCCCTTATTCTGATCCCCCATATCTGTACCCAATCTATACCTGATTTATTATATTTAGTATTCTACCATGCCTGACTTATGCGTTATTAACTTTCTAGATCCAACATTTATATATATCTGTTCAAATATCATATTGTTACCTAACCTACTCTTGTTCATTCTTCAGTCTTTTTGCTGGGTCTTTTGGTTTTGTTGTTCCTTTTCACCTGAAACATACTTAAAATTTCATTAATTCATATTTATACATTGTGTGATCCATTAAAAATAATGCTCTCTATATAACTTGTTAACTCTTTGGAATCATTGTTTCTTAATATTTATTTATTTTTATTCAGTCTACCACCTAAGGACAAAATTTATAATGGTATTACTACCAGGCACCAGTCAAAAGGAGTAGATTGTTACAACACTATTTTACTAGATAAACCACTTTTAATCAATTGTACATATTTATAAATACATATTTTTATTTATGTTGGCTGTACAGCAGTTCAGATGTATAATATAATAAAATAATTAAAGATATCATTACTATTTGAAGCACATATATTTTTTACATACTATGGGTGTGAAAGTATTTAAAAGCTGCCACTACTTTTTGTTGACCAAGCCAAGAAAGTGTACATATATATTTAAAACATTATTTATGGAAGAAGGAAAAAATATCACATATATACTGAATATTGTTTATGGAAAAAAAAAATTTCATTTATGACTGACATTGGGAAAAAAATATATGCATATATAGATTAGTAATGGCTTGTACAGAGTGTGTAGAATATGTTTAAAAAAAAACATCTGAACTGGGTGTATAAACCAAGAAAAAAAAATTTACACGTATATTTTTATTATTTAGAAAAAAAACATTATACATATACTAAAATCTATTATTCAGGGTTCTGCAGGGTGTAAAAGTAATTAATAGCCCTATGGCTGCGCATCCATACCCGGGGGAAAAAACCTGTACCAGTTGGTTTTGTCTGTTCATATAACAAGATCTAGCATCTATGCAAAAGTACCTCGAGTCCAATCATGCACAAATACATAGGTCAGGAGCACTCATGAACTCTGCCCTATTTGCCTATTTTCTAGAACTACCAACTTATGAGCAACAATTCCAATGATTCTGATCTAATTTACTTCTCCCCACTGGCATCGCAAAGTCATGACACAAAAAGACTCTAATTTGAACTTTATTCATGTATAAAATATTGTTAGCGAGATTCGATCATGTAGTAAATGAAACCTTTTATATAACATCGATCTTATTACTATTCAATAAATGACACAATGACTTTGATAGTTAGAAATATGCATAAGATTTATTAAGTTAACTTGAGATATATATATATGATTGCAAACATTATTTGTGTTAAAATGCAAATAAAATGGGTATTTATCTCCCTTAGATGACATTAACCTCTCTTACAATGCTATAAAATGAATGTATTTAATCAGCAATGACAAATAATTTATGACTTTGTTATAATGCAGCTATTTATATGTCAATAATTTACATATTGTATGGGATACCTATGATTTTTAATAACGCTGGATTACAGTTATTTAAAGTTCTTTAAATCCACCATTAATAAACAACAGCACTCAACCAATACATAAGTTTATTGGGTTGATGGCAAACAGTAATTATGTTTAAGTAATAAAATAGTATTCACATTTTCGAAATAAGAATGTGGGAATCTAATTTAGGAAATAATAATTGTGGCAGAAATAACATATATGAAAGTGTGAATAAAAATATAAAAATGACAATCCATTTAGCATAATCATAACAGTATGGTTTAGGAGCATTGATAGACTTTAACGAGAATAAAATATGGGAGAGCGGTACATGCCTGATGGCAATGAAAAGATCCATTTTAAGGTCCAAGAAGGTGCTTCAATTTACAGCTAAAGAAGGCGACTCTCTGCAAATGTTGGAAGGGTCGGTCATAAACAACGAAGAATGCATTTTATTGGATTTCTATAGGCTGGACCTTTGCCAGAGCGAACCCTATGCAATAATATCTAGTGATGAAGAAGTCCCAAGGGGTTTACAAACCTTGTCCTTGAAATTGGGACTAAAAATAAATGAAGCACAAATATATATATATATATATATATATATATATATATATATATATATATATATATATATATATATATATATATATATATATATATATATATATAAAAAACTTAAGGCCAGTATACACCTAACACTTGAATTAATATAAATATATATATTTCAAACTAAGAAATAAAGAATTATCGCCTCTTTATTGATAAAAACCCAGCATACCAGGATCATTTGATTTACTACATGGAAATGGAAGAATTACAATTAATGCTAATATAATAGCTCATAGAACTAGAGGATCACCCTTCCTTGTATTACTTTAAATTACCCATAAACTTCCCACAACATATAACTAATATAAATCTTTGGTTTTGAATGCTTTAATAAATAAATACTTTACATATTATTAAATATATAAAGTCGGTGGTTAGTGATTTCAAGTAAATAATATTGGTTTCATTTATATAAATATATTTAAAGTTTTAAAAGTTGGCGCTATTATTTAATTAATAAAAAAAAAACATTTCTAAGAAAACAGATTTTTGCTTAGTTTTTTTCGAAAATAACATTGTACAATAAATATCAGATTTTGATTTTATTTCCCCAGACTTGCAGGCACCTGCTATAATAAGAATAAAAAATTTGTTTAAAAAAAATACTAGATTAATCACCCTCTGAAAAGTAAGGAAGGTTTTCTTTTATTAAAAGAGATAGCGTAAGCATTTGCGATTCTGGGGGAAATTATCAACATATAATTTAGTATATGAAAATATAAAATATAATAAAGAAAATAAAATATTTCCACATAGACATGAAATTAAGAAATAATAATTGTTCAGGAGAGGTTTAATGCAGAAGAGATTACTGCTAAGTTATATAGAGAAAACAAGATACACTTGACTAAAAAGGTAAGAATTTACAAATTGATTCATAATTAATATTAAATTTTACAAAAAAAAAGCTTTACAAAATGTTTAAAGAAACAGATAGGTGAGAGTTAAAATTATTCAAGGTAAATTTAAGAGTCTAGCCACATTTGAAATGATTACCTCTGTACAAACTTGGCTGTTCTTTTGATGATTTTCAGATTCCCTCGGAGAACTAGATCTAGTTTGATGAGCATTGTTATTCAGGCAGGTAGTAAGTTCATTATTTAACAAACAGGCATATAGTTATAGTCTATGAGTATCAGGATCCATGGGCACAGATGTCAGGGAAGCCATCTTGAATGGTGAGAAAGGTGAAGTGGATTTACTCATGACACATTGAAATTAAACAAATGTGAATTTACTTTGCAACTGCTCTCATTGACTGTCTTAGTTTCTCTGCCCAAAATTAATCCATTTTATGCCCTGCCTTGGTATTTGTGGAATCCTTTCTTGATTGGTCATTGCTAATAATTTTTTTAATCAAATTTCCCAAAAATTTTTTACATAATCTTTATCCATTGTGCTGGAAGATGCCATTGTGAGATAAGTATTCAATTCGAAATTAATTTGATAAAAAAATGTTTGTGACAAATGTAAATCAATTAGTTTAGTTTCTATTTTTGATTTAAGAGAAACTTTTAATTAAAGTTATTTTAGAAGATTATACAAGATTAAGTTTCTCACCTTTAATGAATTTTGACTAATAACAATCGCATCTTCCATATTGGATTTAAAAGAAAGGTAGAGTTTAATAGCAAAAATAATTTGAAAGACAAAATTTTATAGAATGACATATCGCAAACTTTTTCTAGTAATTATTTGCTCAGTATGTTTGTCTCTACAATATCTATGTATATCTGAGTTGCAATCAATAAATAATTACTATAACTTTTATAATTAAAAAAAATACAGAAAATATAATATATTTTGATATTATAAGCTTGTTACAATTAGTCCTTCATTACCTATTGCATGTACGTATTCCCTTTTAAATGCTATATTTGTTAATTTTATTTTGTGTGTTTAAATCAGATATCTATGCATATATCTTCGTTAATAAGTATGTTAGGTAATAATAATCAAAAAATGGACAAAAATGTGTTAGTGAGCGGAATATATATGCAAGAATAGGGTTTGAATTTAGGTTGGTAGCGGAAGATTTGAGGTGGGCTGTGAAGCACAATCTGAATCTCAGATTCTGCTTCAATATATATATATATATATTGTGCCATTACAATTTAGTCAGTAGATAAATTTATAGTAATGTGCATGTAGAAAAGGTAAACCAAAAATCATCATCACAATTTTATATAACCATAAAAGAAGCTGTAGGGCATCCAAGTTCAAACCCTACCAGATCAAAATTCTAAAAGCTTTAAACAGAGAGAGAGAGAGGGTCAACAATTATATGCTTTATTTGTTTGTGTGTTGATAGAAAGGTAATACACACATTTAAACTATTTAATATTTTAATTTTTCTTTAAAAAGCAAAGTTATAATGCATACGTATAGGCAATGTATGTGTAAGCTATTTAATTGTTTTATATTTCAAATATTCAACATTTTAACTTTCTTTAAAACTAACCTATGCTTGATCAATTCTAATATCTTATTCTATGCTTTTATTTTGCTTTTCTTTAATTATAAGTGGGATTTAAAAGTTACAGATTTAATTAAATAATTGGGTTATAATTACTAAGCTAGCAATTATATTATTTAATGTTAGTTTATGAATGATTTGAAAGAATGAAGGATGTGTGTACATTACATACAGAAATTTACATTTACTAAATATTGAAAGAAAAGGAAGTATTAAATCTGTCAAATTATTTTTTTTTGTACAATTTTTTGTTAAAAGAGGAAATCTGTTTAATCAGATATCGATCTTTGTAGCAATCTTTTTTTTTTGTAAATGATTGTTTCACTTTGGGAGCTTATAATGGGTGAGAACTCTAATTTTGAAATTGTCTTATCTCAAGATCTAAAGAAGGAAGCTCAAAGATTTGAAATGTTACCTGGATGTTAAAAGGAAAAAAAAGAAAAGAAAGGAAATAAGGATTGAGTCTATTTTTTTTTAAACAAAAGTGTCTGGAAAAAGGATTAAACTTTTCAGTTGAAAAATAATTTAGTTGAAAATAAATTAGAGATCTAATTAAAACAAATTTGTCCAAAAATAGCAAGTGATGCTATCTCTGATTGGTTAAGTTAGCTAAAAATTGGATATAAAAAGCTGTCTTGAATTATTATTATGATTATTGTTTATGATTCAGATTATTAAACTATCCAATTGAATGTTGAAAATATAAGAAATGGCTGGCTAGAAAAATTATATGTATGTCCCATCGGTTCCGGACCATCTGGGGAAGCTGCACATCACATAGGAAAGAAAAGATGTTGTGTCTAAAATAATATTCTACACCTTTCAACTGACCAGAGAAATAAGATGTTTTTAATAGAAGGAAGAAAGCATTCACCTGCATTCAAAGAAGATGAATTAATCTACTGATAAATATTAATCATCAAGTCCAATTAATTGTTACAACAACTGATTTTAAACTCAAGAAAATTTATAAATGTGAAAACAACTGCTGTATTTCATCCACATGCTTGACAGGAAGAGAAGAAAAATTAATATAATGATTTCCAAATTGTCCACTAAAGCAAATAACCTCAATAGAGTCATCATCATCAAATAGTTATACACCTCAAGAAAGAGATTGTTCCCACATAAAACGGAAATAGTAGCTGCAGAAATATAGACATTATACAAGACAAGTTTGAACCCTTGGAAATTCGCCACAAACAAAAGATCGGTAATATGACTTTTTATATCTATTTTCTTTATGATATCAGTCTTAATAAACATTTTAGCAATAAAGTGGTACATTTTATTTAAAGAACTTTTAAAGACTATTCAGATCGATTAAAAACAAGAATGTCTTACTAATAATAACTTTGAGCTTCATAAATGATCTTGAATGTATGAAAATTATTTGTTTATTAATTTTACAGTTATGAAAAATATTAATGTGTAAAACAATTTTTTTTGTGGTATTATGATTTTAGTTTTAACTAATATATTATTATTTTGGTTTTAAATAATATTTTGTTATCATGGGATAAAACATGCACATACATAATGATATTTTTATATGTGTATAATTGCGAGTGAATGTGAAATAATGAGTAGTATTAGAATATTAGATTATTTTGTTTCAAGTTAAGTATAGCATTTCAGAGGTAGAAGAACGGGGGAGGAGATAATGATTTAAAACTCTTTTCTAAAACTTGCTCTTTCAATTCTACTAACATTTTTTTTTTACATTCTATTTACATGTTGGATTTTTAAAGTATGTGTGCTAATGAGCAGATAATATTTTTTTTTTCTTGAAATACTTTTCTCATGGAGTGAAAATCATGGTCAATGTGACGTCCAACTTAATACAAAATACATTTGAAGGGAAAGGGGGAAGAACTTAAAATTAATCTGAGGATTGTTATATAATCAATTATTATTATTATTATTATTCATGTCAATTTTCATATTTATCTAGAAATTTTTATGTATATGTTAGAAATGTAGTAATAAATATTAGTTTGTTTTATTAAATGAGGCATATATATTTCATTAAGTGTAGTCTTTGTTAAGTGTGATTATTCATCATCATCAATGGTTGAATATTAGTTATTTAAGATATAAGTAAATATGCTAAAATTAAGCAATAATTATGAATTTCTTCATAAAATTTAGTTTTATGTTTAGGCTTAGTCCTAGAGCTGTAGTTGAAACCCTTGTCATTATTGTTATTATTATCATCATCATCATCGTCATCAACGTTTTAATTAATGAGCTGTTTAACTGTTTAAAGGCCATAAATAAATATTGATTTTATAATATTTAGTGATCTCTTAGTATTATTATAACCACATCCCATCATCTATTTCATGCAAGGATGAGTGAATTGCCATCCTAAATTAGTTATATATAATCTGAGCTAGTAAACTTATAAAACTATTGAAACACATTTGTTATGCTAAGATCTGAGAAATGATTTATGTCTAATATACTCCACTTTGGTTTAAAGATGTTTTACTTTTACCTAAATATTAGTGCTTATAGTGATATGGCTCAAAAAGCAAAATCTTCCATTTTTATTAGAAATAAAGTACCAAGAAGGGATTCAAACCCGGTACATGTGAAAGGTTATCAGATATAACCGTGTCTAGATTCAGATAATCTAGTGGCGCCCTGCTAGACCATATTCACTTAGTATTTGTTTAAACATGCACTTAACATCAAACCAAGGAATGAAAGTGGATAAAACCTACTGCCTGTATACCTGAGTTATATTTTATTGAATTACTAGTGTACTCACCTCACGTGATTTCATATACCTGAGTTATAATATAATAATTTGCTAATAATTTGCTTATAATTCTTGATATTTGGACTCCTTTACTCAGATATAATAATATCTTTTGATCATCATTTAATTTTTGAATTTATGATTATTTCTTATATATTGTAGACAACTCAGGTATGGTAATATCTTTTGACCTCTTTAATTATGTTACAATGGACACCCAACTGGGGCCTGATATTTACCATATACCTGAAAAAGAGAGTCTATAGAATGATAGGAGATGTGTGGTTAAAAATAGAGAAAATTTTTTAGTAAAATTTTTTTTTTTCTCAGTAAAAATTTTTTTTTGTCTTACAAAATTTTCTTGGCCAAACAGTCTTATTTTAGATGATGATGTTTAATATGATTTAATTTTTCATTGATGATGATAAAATGGGTACAGCCATAAAACAGCTTGTTTTTTTTATCAATTTTGAAAATAGAGATGAATATCACAACTTAAGACAAAGGTGAAATAAATAATAGATTTTTTTTTGTGGAACATTAAAATAATTTATTGCCAGATAGGATAGGCATAGTAATAGTGATGAATTATGGAATAGTAGTCTCATGTGTGTTTGGGGAGTTCATTTTGTAAAAAGTCTATGATTTTAGAGGTTTGATTGGATGGTTGATCGTTGGAGTTTGGTTGGTTAGATTGCAGTTTTGATGATGAGTGGAGAGTTTTGTCATTGCCTTGAGAATGCTATGTATTTCGTGTAACTTATGAATGATCAAACCCATTCACTGCTCCAACCCAATTTATATGTTATCTTTATTTTATCATGAAGCAGTTAACAGTAGTTCTGCCATGATGTCAGCCTATATAAGTCTCCAAGACAGAGAGCAAGGCTGTTTTCAGTAATCTATAATAAGCAGGGCATTCCTTGATACTTGCCACATAAGACTCCAAGAGAGAGAGAGCAAGGCATTGTTTACTACTTTAGCCCCTAAGACTTAAAATACATCTTTTATTGCAACAGAGTTTGCTTCATTCAATCAAGGGTTGTGGTAGTTAATAGTGATCGAATTGGGATGATCTTCTGAGTGCTCGTGATGCATTGTGTGATTATAGTGCTGTGAATAAATTCTTTTATTTATCTCAAGATTGTGAACTGCTAGTCATTCTGTGGACTGTCAATATCTGTCGGATTTCTGGGAGAATGGATGAATGTATAATTTGGGCTACTACAGACGGACATGCACTATATAGATTATTGTTGTATGGTTCATTAAATAAGGATATTAAAATTTTTTTTTGTATTTGTAATGCATAATAAGGTGAAAATCAAATCAGTCAGTTGGTCAGAATAGGTGTCAGACAGGGAGAAGATGTGTGGATTTTTGATGGTCAGGGAAGTACAGATGGGATATATATAGTTTTACAACATGAGTGAACTAAATTATAGTATGGAAGAGGTTATGGAAGAGGAAGGTGCCCCAATACCAGGAATCAGTGATCGTTTTCATACTGAAGAAGAGGATGGGGAGGTTTTCTTAAAACAAACACAAGAGGAAAGAGCAGAAGTAGAGGAAGATGCCTTTAATGTTAGTAGCAATAATATGGCCTCAAGTGTGGAAGTAGATGAGGAGCTGGAAGTTGGCCAGATTCAGATAGAAAATAAAGAACTCTCAGACATGAAATTAATGATGAGGCAGTTACTTAAAAGTATAGAAAATCTAAGAGAAGATAGTAAGCACAGTATAATAAGTATAGAGAGTCTAAGAGAAGATAGTAAGCACAGTATAATAAGTATAGAGAGTCTAAGAGAAGATAGTAAGCACAGTATAATAAGCATAGAGAGTCTAAGAGAAGATAGTAAGCAAAGGATGGAAAATCTAGAACAAAAGATAGAGAAAAATAATAAAAGTATGGTAAATCTAGAACAAAAGATGGAGAAAAATATAGAAAGTCTAAGAGAAGATAGTAAGCAAAATATAGAAAGTCTAAGAGAAGATAGTAAGCAAAGGATGGAAAATCTAGAACAAAAGATAGGTCAATCTATGGAGAAAAGTATAGAAGGTTTAAGGGTAAATCTGGAGAACTCTATTGACAATAACAACCAAATGATCATAGCTTTGGAAACTAGGATAGAAGGGTCCAATATAGAGTGTAAAAATAGGTTTGTGTCATTAGAGGAGAGGATAGAAGGAGTGTGTAGGTCTATGGAAGTCACCAAACAGGAGGGCTGTCAGGGACTGCAGTCATTAAAGGCTCAAATGGAGCAGTCTATCGAAGAAAATAAGAGAGAGATTGAGTTAGTTAGGAATGAGGTCCATGGTTTGGTCTCCCAATCCATATCAGAATGCATAGAAAAGAATGCCGAAATAACTTCTGCAGGAATTAATATTAGATTAGAGGAGGTGGTAGCCAAAGTGGACTCATATAAGGAAGCCACCTTGAGCTGTGTAGATCAAACTATCACTATGAAAAATAGGTTTAGTGGCTTAGAAAAGGAAATACGAGAAGTTAAGGGAAGCATGGCCAATGAGTGTGTACAAATTGACCAAAATCTTAGGAAAGAATTGGGGAAACAAATGGATAGCTTTAGGGAGGAGATAGTGAAAAGGGACAAGTCCAGTTCTTTAGAAGAGGGACCCAGAATGAATCAACATGAATTGGGTGTTACGTTGGAAAAGGTTGAGGAGAACCCGAAGGCCTATGTTGTGGAATACGTGAACCCCAAGATGGATGATCTCTACCATAAAATAGGGGAATTAAAAGATCGTATTAATGTAGGGCTGCAGGATCAGTCAAACCCAAATTCAAGGCAAAATGATGTTAGCATCAGTCCAGATGACTGTAGGGATAGCTCAGAACAGAGTCAGTCAGAGAAAAGGATGCCTACTTTAGTTAACAATCCACAAGGTGAAAAAGAAGTAGAAAGGCCGATATTAGCCATAATACCAAATCTTCCAGTAAAGAAAGTAAATGAGATGATGACCAAAGAGCAGATTGGGATAGATCATGAAGTGAAAAGAAGGAAAAGAGAGTTGGAGGAAAAACTTCATGCATCCGATAAGATGATTGATTTAAGAGAAGCAATAAGGGAGATGAAACCAGTTATTTTAGAAAGAGAGCAAAAGTTTCAACAGTCTGTAGTTCTCAATCTAGTAACTAACCAGCATGTGTGGTTTCAAAAATCTGTCTTCTTAAATAGATTGGAAATACCTTATATATGGTACAGAGAGGCAATCTCTCTGAAAAATGTAAATGTCCAGTGTGTATCAGACAGAGAATCAATCTCTCTGAAAAATTTAAATGCTCTGTTAAATTTAAGTGCACCTTATATTTGGTACAAAGAGTCAACCTTTTTAGAGAGTTTAAAAATAAATTATACATGGCACAGAGAGTCAATCTCTCTGAATAAGAGTTTAAATGTCCATTATATAGGGAACAGAGAATCTGTCTCTCTGAAAAAGGTAAATGCTCTGGAAAATTTAAATGTGCCTTATATATGGTACAAAGAGTCAACCTTTCTAGAAAATTTAAAAATAAATTGTATAAGGCCTGGAGAATCAATATCTCTGGAAGATTTAAGGATGAATGATATTTGGTATAGAAAGCCAATCTCTCTGGAAGACTTCAAAGTGCCTTATATATGGTACAGGGAGTCAATCTTTCTAGAAAATTTAAAAATAAAGTATGTATGGTATAGAGAGTCAATCTCTCCGAAAAACTTCAAGGCATATTATGTATGGTACCAAGAGTCCATATTTCTAAATGGAGTTTGTAAGAGGAGGTTATATAAAATAAATCCTCCAGATATGTTTTATAAATATCCAGTCAAGATGAAAAATGGAAATATTAAAAAGGGACTGGATGTACAGGTGCATTTTTATGCAGACCACAATATGGTTTGAAAAGAAAAAGCCATTCCAAATTACCAAGAAAATAGGAGAGAATGCCTTTATGCTTGCTGCTCTTGAGGGGAACAAGGGAACCTATAATGCTAGGAGTTTGATCCCTTATACTTCAGCAGAATAGCCTGGCAAGATCTCCAAATAAATTACTTTTAGGTTTTCTAATGAAAAATATATTTACCAGTAGTTAATTTTTTTTTATATATATTATAAGTGTTTATTATTATTAGTGTATTTATTAGTTAGGATTTTTTTTTTTAAATATAGTTAAAACAAAAGTGCTGATGATTTTATCCGAAGGGGGAGAAAGTTGTGCCATTACAATTTAGTCACTAGATAAATTTATAGTAATGTGCATGTAGAAAAGGTAAACCAAAAATCATCATCACAATTTTATATAACCATAAAAGAAGCTGTAGGGCATCCAAGTTCAAACCCTACCAGATCAAAATTCTAAAAGCTTTAAACAGAGAGAGAGTAGGTCAACAATTATATGCTTTATTTGTTTGTGTGTTGATAGAAAGGTAATACACACATTTAAACTATTTAATATTTTAATTTTTCTTTAAAAAGCAAAGTTATAATGCATACGTATAGGCAATGTATGTGTAAGCTATTTAATTGTTTTATATTTCAAATATTCAACATTTTAACTTTCTTTAAAACTAACCTATGCTTGATCAATTCTAATATCTTATTCTATGCTTTTATTTTGCTTTTCTTTAATTATAAGTGGGATTTAAAAGTTACAGATTTAATTAAATAATTGGGTTATAATTACTAAGCTAGCAATTATATTATTTAATGTTAGTTTATGAATGATTTGAAAGAATGAAGGATGTGTGTACATTACATACAGAAATTTACATTTACTAAATATTGAAAGAAAAGGAAGTATTAAATCTGTCAAATTATTTTTTTTTGTACAATTTTTTGTTAAAAGAGGAAATCTGTTTAATCAGATATCGATCTTTGTAGCAATCTTTTTTTTTTTTGTAAATGATTGTTTCACTTTGGGAGCTTATAATGGGTGAAAACTCTAATTTTGAAATTGTCTTATCTCAAGATCTAAAGAAGGAAGCTCAAAGATTTGAAATGTTACCTGGATGTTAAAAGGAAAAAAAAAGAAAAGAAAGGAAATAAGGATTGAGTCTATTTTTTTTTTTTAAACAAAAGTGTCTGGAAAAAGGATTAAACTTTTCAGTTGAAAAATAATTTAGTTGAAAATAAATTAGAGATCTAATTAAAACAAATTTGTCCAAAAATAGCAAGTGATGCTATCTCTGATTGGTTAAGTTAGCTAAAAATTGGATATAAAAAGCTGTCTTGAATTATTATTATGATTATTGTTTATGATTCAGATTATTAAACTATCCAATTGAATGTTGAAAATATAAGAAATGGCTGGCTAGAAAAATTATATGTATGTCCCATCGGTTCCGGACCATCTGGGGAAGCTGCACATCACATAGGAAAGAAAAGATGTTGTGTCTAAAATAATATTCTACACCTTTCAACTGACCAGAGAAATAAGATGTTTTTAATAGAAGGAAGAAAACATTCACCTGCATTCAAAGAAGATGAATTAATCTACTGATAAATATTAATCATCAAGTCCAATTAATTGTTACAACAACTGATTTTAAACTCAAGAAAATTTATAAATGTGAAAACAACTGCTGTATTTCATCCACATGCTTGACAGGAAGAGAAGAAAAATTAATATAATGATTTCCAAATTGTCCACTAAAGCAAATAACCTCAATAGAGTCATCATCATCAAATAGTTATACACCTCAAGAAAGAGATTGTTCCCACATAAAACGGAAATAGTAGCTGCAGAAATATAGACATTATACAAGACAAGTTTGAACCCTTGGAAATTCGCCACAAACAAAAGATCGGTAATATGACTTTTTATATCTATTTTCTTTATGATATCAGTCTTAATAAACATTTTAGCAATAAAGTGGTACATTTTATTTAAAGAACTTTTAAAGACTATTCAGATCGATTAAAAACAAGAATGTCTTACTAATAATAACTTTGAGCTTCATAAATTATCTTGAATGTATGAAAATTATTTGTTTATTAATTTTACAGTTATGAAAAATATTAATGTGTAAAACAATTTTTTTTGTGGTATTATGATTTTAGTTTTAACTAATATATTATTATTTTGGTTTTAAATAATATTTTGTTATCATGGGATAAAACATGCACATACATAATGATATTTTTATATGTGTATAATTGCGAGTGAATGAAATAATGAGTAGTATTAGAATATTAGATTATTTTGTTTCAAGTTAAGTATAGCATTTCAGAGGTAGAAGAACGGGGGAGGAGATAATGATTTAAAACTCTTTTCTAAAACTTGCTCTTTCAATTCTACTAACATTTTTTTTTACATTCTATTTACATGTTGGATTTTTAAAGTATGTGTGCTAATGAGCAGATAATATTTTTTTTTTCTTTCTTGAAATACTTTTCTCATGGAGTGAAAATCATGGTCAATGTGACGTCCAACTTAATACAAAATACATTTGAAGGGAAAGGGGGAAGAACTTAAAATTAATCTGAGGATTGTTATATAATCAATTATTATTATTATTATTATTCATGTCAATTTTCATATTTATCTAGAAATTTTTATGTATATGTTAGAAATGTAGTAATAAATATTAGTTTGTTTTATTAAACGAGGCGTATATATTTCATTAAGTGTAGTCTTTGTTAAGTGTGATTATTCATCATCATCAATGGTTGAATATTAGTTATTTAAGATATAAGTAAATATGCTAAAATTAAGCAATAATTATGAATTTCTTCATAAAATTTAGTTTTATGTTTAGGCTTAGTCCTAGAGCTGTAGTTGAAACCCTTGTCATTATTGTTATTATTATCATCATCATCATCGTCATCAACGTTTTAATTAATGAGCTGTTTAACTGTTTAAAGGCCATAAATAAATATTGATTTTATAATATTTAGTGATCTCTTAGTATTATTATAACCACATCCCATCATCTATTTCATGCAAGGATGAGTGAATTGCCATCCTAAATTAGTTATATATAATCTGAGCTAGTAAACTTACAAAACTATTGAAACACATTTGTTATGCTAAGATCTGAGAAATGATTTATGTCTAATATACTCCACTTTGGTTTAAAGATGTTTTACTTTTACCTAAATATTAGTGCTTATAGTGATATGGCTCAAAAAGCAAAATCTTCCATTTTATTATAAATAAAGTACCAAGAAGGGATTCAAACCCGGTACATGTGAAAGGTTATCAGATATAACCGTGTCTAGATTCAGATAATCTAGTGGCGCCCTGCTAGACCATATTCACTTAGTATTTGTTTAAACATGCACTTAACATCAAACCAAGGAATGAAAGTGGATAAAACCTACTGCCTGTATACCTGAGTTATATTTTATTGAATTACTAGCATACTCACTTCACGTGATTTCATATACCTGAGTATTAATATTGGTTATTAACAATTTGCTTATAATTCTTGATAGTGTTTACTTGAGAAATCCAAGTTATTTTAAATATTATGATCTCTTATATATATTTTGAACTCATTTAATTAGGTTACAATATATATATATATATATATATATATATATATCATTATCAACCATAATCAATCCACTGCAGGATGAAAGTCTCTTCAAGTTCAATCCAGTTTTTTCCTATCTTTAGTTTCTCTTTTTCACATCACCTTTTCACACTTTCTTACATCATCCATCGATCTCAAATGCGATCTCTTTCTGGGTCTTTTACAATCTCTTGAAATCTAATTCAAAATTACAATTGTCTATCTATTATTATCTCTTCTAGCAATATGTTCAGCCAACTCCACTTGTCTTTTAATTTTTTCAATGAGGTCAGTAACACCTGTTTTTTCTCTTACCAGTAGATTGCATTTTTGTTATCTTCTTGTAACTCCTGACATGCATCTCTCCATATTTTTTTGTGTGATCTGAAGTCTCTGTATTGCTTTTCTATTAAGTATCCAAGTCTCAGATCCATAAGTAAGAACTGGCAAAACACATTTATTAAAATCCTTCCTTTTTAAAACACATAGGTATATTTCCTTTTAGTATCAAGTTATTTCTATGAAAAATACTCCAACAAAGTTTAATTCTATGATTAATTTCATCCCTTATGTTTCCATCTGTATTAATAATCTGATAAAGGTATTTGTAACTGTTAACTTCTTCTAACTTATCATAATCAATCTTAATTTTCATATTTTGAGAAAGTCCATTAAACATTACTATAGTCTTTTTAACATTTATCTTTAGTCCTACTTTCCTACTTTCATCTGATAATTCCTGCAACATTTCATGCAGCTCCAAAGCATTATTTGCAAAAACATTTATATTATGTACAAATTCTAAATGACTTAAATAATCTCCAGTTACTTTCACTCCTTTAGCTTCCCATTTTAATCCACAAAATACTTCTTGCAGCACTGCTGTAAATGTTTTGGTGATATGGAGTCACCCTGTCTTACACCCTTTTCAATGTTGATTTTTCTACTATCATTATGTAATCCAATTGGTGCTGTTGCATTATTATAAATATTCTTTAAAATATGACAATATCCTGGATCTACACCTTGATGATCCAATGCTTTAATCACTGAAGAATTGTTTGTAAAATCAAATGACTTTTCATAATCTACAAATCCTAAGCATAATGGCAAGTCACATTCATTTTTCCTTTCTATAACGTCTTTTAATACCTGGATATGATCTACTAAACTAAAACCACTTTTAAATCCAGCTTGTTTTAGTGGTTGGTGGAAATCCAGTGTTTTCTGTAGACGATTTGTAATTATCTTAGTAAAAATTTTGTATAAAACAGATAAAAGACTGATGGGTCAGTAATTTCTAATATCTTCCTTATCACCTTTTTTAAATATAAATATTAATACTGCATTCTTCCAATCATTTTGTACATCTTTATCATTTAGACATTTGGTATATAACTTTACTAAAAAATTTCTATTTCTTCAACTGCTTTTTTAATATATCAATTATAATTCCATCATTACCTGGAGCCTTTCCTTTCTTCATCCATTTAATTACATGTCTCACTTCTTCATTTAAAATTCTGGGCAATTCACAAGATGTAATAGATATAAGAGGTACTTGTTCTTTATTACTATATAATTCTTGATAAAAGTTTTTTATACATCTCATGATGTCATCTCTCTTTCTAGTAATAATGCCATCTTTTTTCTGATTGCAGATATAAATTTTCTACCAATACCAAAATGTTCTTTTACACGTTTTAGACTTTTATTCTCTTCTACAAATTTCTTTGCTAGTTCAAATTATACTTACTTATATCATTTTCAATTCTTTTCTGCAATATTTTACAAAATTCGAGATATTCAATCTTTTTTAATGAATCATTGTTGTATGTCCTCATACTCCTTCTTATCTTCATAAATTCTCTTGTCTCAATAGAAATTTTATTGGTCAATTGTGTATCAGTTATTATCCTATTAATTTCATTCAAATCTTAATCATGTTCAAAATCTACTTATACTTGAAATCGATTTGTAAATCTCATTTACATTCATTAGAATGTCTCTGAACATTAGGAATATCAACTGTAAATATTATTTTTCTTAATAATTTTAGTCTCACTAGTTTTACATTAACATATATCTTACATCTTACTAATCGATTTTCACTTCCTCTATTAAATTTATTAAGAACATTACAATCTTGAAATATGTATTTTCTGTTAGTCAAAATATAATCCAATTCTGCTATACCTTCACTTCGATGCTTCCATGTCCATTTCCTTTCAAAAAAAAATCATAATATAAAGTTTTTCTTTTTCTGCAAACTCCACAAGTCTATGTCCTCTCGCATTTCTATTACCATAACCAAAATTACCTACAGCATTTTTATCTTTCATTTGTTTACCAATTCTAGCATTAAAGTCTCCCATAACAATTTTAAAATGTTGTTTACTCTGATCAAAAGCCTTTTGTACATCCATATAAAAATCTTCTACTACTTCATCACTATGAGAACGTGTTGGGGAATAAACCTGAATTATCTGCTTTTGGTATCTGCTATTAAGTTGTAATACTAATTTTGTCACTCTGTCCAATACACCATCAATCTTCAAAATGTTATTCTTTCATTTTTTGTTTATAATGAATCCTAATCCCATTGATTTCGAATATTTGTGTCTTTATAGTAGAGTATATGTCTACTTTTTAAATCAATTGTTTCTTCCTTTTCTTCTAACTTCACAATGTCCAATAATGTCTCATTTAATACAAGATAGTTCTTCTTCTAACTCTTGCAATCTTCCTTCACTTGAAAGTGATCTGCAGTTTTAAGTACCTAAATAAAAAGTCATCATAAAATGACAGCCTTAATCCACAATCAGGGGATACTTCGCACTCTCCACTTTTGATTACCAACTGCTGCCTTGGTTGGTGATTTTACAGGATCCTGGGCATAAAAGCCATGATTTATTTCTGTCTGTCATGATTGTATATATTGGAAAAAATATTCTTAAACTTGGAGATAAAAAAACAATAAATTCACCATGCTGGCTAATGCATGTTGGTGAGCAGCTCATCCATGTCCATATACTTTATGAATAATCACATAGTTATAACTTCTGCAACGACAAGAACGTATGGAGTGGACATTAGGAGTTTGCCCTGCTTGGTTCCTTCAAGACTTCCAAGAGGAGTCAAAATTCCTTTTTCAGTTAATAGCAAACTTCTTTCTGCAGCCTATATATATATATATATATATATATATATATAGGCTGCAGATAGGAATGTTGTACTATATATATATATATATATATATATATATATATATAGTACCAGATTCAATCCATCATGGATCCAACATAATCTACTTGCTGGGTTTAAACCTTATTCATATGTTTATATTAGAAATATTAAATGAACAAACCAACCCTTCTGAGCAGAGGCAAAAATAGTATTGATTGTAGTGCCATCAAGAATACTCATGGTCAGACCAAGTTATGCAACACATAACATGATCACATTTC
This sequence comes from Epiperipatus broadwayi, assembly GCA_028023455.1. NCBI lineage: Eukaryota > Metazoa > Onychophora > Udeonychophora > Euonychophora > Peripatidae > Epiperipatus > Epiperipatus broadwayi. The sequence goes on from JAQFVV010006331.1 coordinate 1,004,806, forward strand.
CAGACTGGGCCCACCTCAACTGCTAGATTCAAACTCTACTATCCAAGCACTTTCAATGTTTTGGAGTAAACCCCAGGCACCAGATAGTTTCTAGAACTAACATGTTTGGACAGTAGGCCCATAATCCAGCGCTCAAAAAATTCCTTAACTAGCTCAGTCTATTTTTTAATTCAATAACCCATTATTTCAATTAGTGGTAAAAAGAATTGTCTGGCAAGATTTAGTTACTTAAAGATAATTTATTGTAACCAAACATTTATTATCCAAATTTTGAATACCTTTATAAATCTTAATTAACACAACACTGGTATTTTTATATAATGACTACACTACACACATACTCTGAATTCATACAATAGAACTTTACAAAAGCATTAAATAATATATGACATTTATAAAACTCACACATCAATAGTTTATTTATGTTTGCTATAGAGTTTATTATTATTTGACTCTAAGAGATTTCAAACTAATGTGATGGCTACTTTAGAAATGAGAATAATAAATGTTATTACCTACATTTTTAGAACATGGACTTCTTCTTGCTGTTTGCTGTGAAATTTTTTTTAAATAGGACTTTGTTTTCTTTCTCATTGCTGATTCAAGTGAGAATATTTCCAGCCAGTTGGATTTGACATTTCCTTGAGAAGGTTTAATGTTCAGTGGCACTATTCTTGGAGACAGCTAAATATTCTTGGTGATACATTAAGTTGTTAGGCAAAAATTAACCTATTCTGGGCAGGTTTTCTGTTTTACAGGACTCAGGCTAGAGAAAATTATATGATTCTGATGATTAGCACTGCATTGGTCTGGTCAATACCAAATGATTGGCTGATTGAAGACTGATTAATTTACTCAACTCTTTTCTCAACTCAATCTCAACTATGATTCAACTGTTATATGAACTCAACTATTATATGAACGGTTTTCTCGACTCAATCTCAACTGATTGTCCAATGAAAAACTGGACTATTTATGAATAAGACCTGTTGTCATTTTGATGTCCACCAGTAATATATGTTGTCGAAATTTTTTTGTTGTTTTTGATTGAATTCCTCTAGATAAGCTTTTAATTACATGTTGTTGGAGTTCTTTTAATTAGCAGCTATTGCTGAGTGTTTTTTATTTTTTAACTTTCATTTATTCCATTTTAACATGCACACATTTATTATATTTACAGTCACACATATATATTTTACTATTCCTTACCCTTACAATCATTCGCAATTTATGGACATATATAATTTAAGATCGATTCACTATTTAGTTTTTAAGATACCTTTTTGCTTTAACTTAAATAAAAAGATATTTATATTTTAAAACTTTTAGCTTCAACTTTTTTTCTTTCTTTCTTTCTTTTTTCTAATCAATCATTTATAACTTTTATGAACAATATTTTCTTTAAAATAACAATAATAAAAAGAATTCTTTAGATTTTTATTTTTTTGCATTTCAAAAACAAACTTCAATAAAAAACTCTTTAAACTTTTACATACTATTTTCTTTTAACGAACTGTATTTTATTTTAATAATTTTTATACAAAATTAGAGACATGTACCAATACGATCTTGGTATAATATATATATCATCATCGACCATTATCAATCCATTGCAGGGTGATGGTATTTCCAAGTTTAATCCATCTTTGATATTTAGCTTCTCTTCTCCACATCATCCCTGAACACTTTTTTATTTCATCCATCATTCTCACATGTGGTCTCTTTCTGAGTCTTTTACAATCTCTTGGAATCCAGTTTAAGATTTCAATTGTCCATCTATTATCATCTCTCCTAGCAATATGTTGAGCCCAACTCCACTTCAATCTTTGAATTTTTTCAATAACATCAGTTACACCTCTTTGTTCTCTTACTCATACATTGTTTTTGATCTCTTCTTGTTATTCCCAATACGCATCTCTCCATTCTTTGAATGGTCTTTAGTCTCTGTACTGCTCTTCTATTCAGTGTCTAAGTCTCAGATCCATAAGTAAGAACTGGCAAAACTCATTTGTTAAAAACCTTTCTTTTCAAACACATAGGCATATTTCCTTTTAGTATCAAGTGATTTTTAACAAAAACACTGAAGTTTGATTCTATGATTATTTTCATCCATTATGTTTCCATCTGTATTAATAATTTGACCAAGATATTTGTAACTGTTAACTTCTTCTAATTCATTATAAACAATCTTAATTTTCATATTTTGAGCAAATTGATTAACCATTACATTAGCCTTTTTAACATTTATTTTTAGACCTACTTTCCTATTTTCATCTGATAACTCCTGCAACATTTTCTGCAGCTCTGAAGCATTATTTTCAAAAACAACTATATCACCTGCAAAATCAAATGACTTAAATAATCTTCATTTACTTTCACTCCTTTAGTTTTCCATTTTAATACACAAAATCCTTCATGCAACACTGCTGTAAAAAGTATTGAAGATATGGAGTCACCTTGTCTTACATCTTTCTCAACATTGATTTTTCCAGTATCATTATATAATCTAATTGTTGCTGTTACATTTTTATAAATATTCTTTTAAATATGACAATATCCTGGATTTATACCTTGATGATCCAATGCTTTAATCACGGAAGAAATGTTTATAGAATCAAATGCCTTTTCATAATCTATAAATTCAAAACATAATGGCAACTTATATTCATTTGTCCTTTCTATAACTTCTCTCAATACCTGGCTATGATTTACTGTACTAAAACCACTTTTAAATCCAGCTTGTTCTCTTGGTTGGTGGAAATTCAATGTTCTCTGTAGACGAGTTGTAATTATCTTGGTAAAAATTTTGTATAAAACTGATAAAAGGCTGATAGGTCTGTAATTTCTAATATCTTCTTTATCACCTTTTTAAATATTAATATTATTACTGCATTCCTCCAATCATCTGGTACATCTTTATCATTTAAATATTTAGTATATAACTTTCCTAAAAAATTTTTATTTCTTCACCTGCTTCTTTTAATATATCAATCATAATTCCATCATTACCTGGCACCTTTCCTTTCTTCATACAATTAATTGCATGTCTCACTTCTTCATTTAAAATTCTGGGCAATTTGGAAGATGTAATAAATATAGGAGATACTTGTTCTTTATTACTATATAATTCTTGATAAAAATCTTCTACCCATTTCATGATGTCATCTCTCTTTTTAGTAATAATTCCATCTTTTTTTCTTATTGCAGATATAAATTTCCTACCACTACCAAAATGTTGTTTTACATTCTGGAGACTTATTTTCTTCTACAGCTTTCCTTGCTAGTTCACAGTTATACTTTCTTATATCATTTTCAACTCTTTTCTGTAGCATTTTACAAAATTCGAAATATTTAATTTTTTAATGCATCATTTTTGTTTGTCTTCATATTCCTTTTCTTCATAAATTCTCTAATCTCAGTAGAAATTTTGTTAGTCAATTGCTTCTTTTTTCTACCAATCTATATTTGTTACCGTTTTTAAAAGTGTATCAGTTATTTTCATATTAATTTCATTCAAATCTGAATCATGTTTAAAATCTACTAATACTTGAAACCGATTTGTTAGTTCTAATTGAAATTCATCAGAATGTTTCTGATGATTAGGAATATCAACTATAAAAATTGTTTTTCTTAATAATTTTGGTTCTCTCGTTTTGCATTAACATGTATCTTACATCTTACTAGTCTATGATCACTTCCTGTGTTAAATTTATTAAAACATTACAATCTTGAAGTATGTATTTTCTGTTAGTCAAAATATAATCCAATTCTGCTGTACTTTCATTGGGAAGCTTCCATGTCCATTTCCTTTTAATATTTTTCTCAAAAAATGAATTCATAATATACACTTTTTTCTAGCAAACTCTACTAGTCTATGTTTTCTCTCATTTCTTTTACCATAACCAAAATTACCTACAGCACTTTCACCTTTCATTTGTTTACCAATTCTAGCTATAAAGTCTCCTATAACAATTTAAAAATGTTGTTTGCTGTTATCGAAAACGTTTTGTACATTCATACAATAATCTACTACTTCATCACTATGAGAACTTGTTGGGTCATAATCTGCATTTGGTATCTGCCATTAATTTGTATAACTAATCTTGCCACTCTGTCTGATACACCATCAATCTCCATAATGTGTTCTTACACTTTTTATCTATAATAAATCCTACTCCACTTGTATTTCCAATATTTGTGCCTTTATAATAGAGAACATGTCCACTTTTTAAATCAATTTTCTCTTTACCTATTCTTCTAATTTCACAACATCCAATAATATCCCATTTAATATAAAACAGTTCTTCTAATTCTTGCAATCTTCTTTCACTTGAAAGTGATCTGCAGTTGTCAGTACCTAAATAAAAACTAGTCATCAAATGGCAGCCTGGGTCTGCAATCAGGGGATTCTTAGCACCCTCTGCCTTTGGCCACCATCTACTGGCTACTTGTCACTTTACAGTCTTTTGGGAATAAGGGCTATGATTTATTTTTATCTGTCATTATTGTACATACGTATTGGAAAAATATTTATCATTTACACAAACATTAATTCTGCCTTATCACGCAACTGAGAAAAAAACCATGTTGTTTCTTGATCTTAAACTCAGAGGTAAAAAGCCAATAAACTCACCATGCTGGCTAATGCGTATTGGTGTTCAGTCCATCCATGTTCATATACTATATGAATAATCCTATAGTAATAAGAGCTGCATTGACAAGAACGTATAGAGTCGACATTAGAAATTTACCCTTCTTGGTTCCTTTAAGATCTCCAAGAGGAATCAAAGGGTCTCTCAATTAATAGCAAACTCCTTTCTGCAGACATATATATATTAAATTTATTAAACACTACAATAATTATGTTTTCATATAAAAGTATCCAACCTTTGTTCCATTTTTTTTTGCTCAACACTTCATGAGGTCTCTCATAAAAAAAATTAAAAAAATTTCTGACCTGCGGTAAGTAGTCATTTGACAAACGCTGATTTAAATGGCCTCTTAAACAATAAATACGTATTTCATTATATTATATACAATAATAATAATGAAAACAATGTATTACAATTAAATTAAACAAATACAAAAAAAAAAAATCACTCTCAGCCAAAAAATATAGATTGACCCTTACTACATTTAAATAAAATAAAATAGCATAATCTCACCCGTTGATATTTTGAGCTCATTTTAATAAAGCAATTCAAAATACATAACTTTTATATCTCTGTTGTAATTGTTTTATGTGCGCATTTATAATTTGGTCCTTTATTATTTATGTCTCAATTTGGCAATTAATAGAACATCCTGGCAGACATTTACATTTTGGCTCCTATTGTTCATTATCAGATAATTTATTATTATTTAAAAGAGTTGACTATTTCCTTGGTTGTTATATTAATTTCTTTTGAATGTTAATTTGTAAAACGCATACTTAAAGTGATAACACATAGGTATGTATAACTGATCTCGGTAGCAAATACCAAAATGGATAGATAATGAACTGGGTTCTGATTTGTATGTATATACAAGTGAATGATCTTGGATTGAAAACATTATTGTGTTTTCAATGTATAGATACTCAATTGACTTTAGACCAATTTAGATTAAAAATATTATATTTTGAATTCATAGTTTTATAATTAACTACAAAGATAACATGTGGCTTATGGAGAGTTGCTTTTGTTCCTAAGATCTAACTGCAATTAGAAACTAGTCTGCAGATGGGTATTATGCACACATCTTCTTGAATTCATTAATTACTCTGTCTTCCATTGTGTGGCAATATTATAAAAAGAGATTGCTACGGTTTTAACAGCTTATGTGAGCTCAAAAACTGGTGATCAGGTGATGCTTAGATCTGATCATCTTGATAAGCATTTGGTATGGGAATTAAATATTTCTACATATTTTTTTCATTTTCTCTTCCCTTCACTTTAACTATACTATAGGCAGGCTGAAATATTTTATTCAAAGTATGCATTAATTTTATGGTTACTGACTGCAGAAATTGGTGTTTGAAAGCTTATTGTAGTTGCTCATATTGTCCATTATTTTACCCAAATTGATATTTATTTTTCTATTGGAAAGTCTGATCCCACGTTATTAACAGTAGTTTTTAAAAAAGCAGATTAGCAAATGATTTTTTTTTCTTAGTACACAGTTTCGACTATCAACTCTAGATTAACAACAAGCAAAAACTGAGCATAAAATGAAGGTAACTTATTTTATAGAAAATTGTTCAATTATGTGACCATTTTCATACAAATAACATACTCATAAAAGAAAAATTCACATTATTTTTTTTCTTATTTTTTTGTTTTACTTTATATTATTAACTCAAAATATAAATAAACAACTTTTATTTCTTATAAATTAATTAAATCTGTTTATCTATTCCAATTAACAAAAGAGATTTAATATAAAGATTAAAATACAAAAAAAAAGTAATTAAAAGTGAAACATTTTAATTTTTAGGGAAATTTTTTTTGTAAGATTTTTTTTTTCTTTTTTGGAAGGTTTGATAAAACTAAATAACCTATTTAATTTTCTTATAATATTATAGAGCAATGAGGTATTCTTTAATTATCCAATTTAAACCTTTTAATATACCTCAAAATTATTTTTCTCTCTTTTTTAAAGAAAATGCCACATTATTTAATGAGGTGGAATTTTCAGGATTCAAACTCATGTACCTTAATATATTGGTGCAATATGTTCTAATTCTTATTTGCGATTTAAGTATCAAAAAGTAGTAAAATAAAATAATGATTTTGATTTTTTTCCAATAATATATACTTTATTGCATTATAATAGGTTGCATGAATTTTAAAATGATTTTGTTAGTCATACAATGGCATGGCAGGTCTAACAAATGTATTATCAATTAGAAAGCTTACATCAATGTTCAAATAAGTTTACAAGTTATTAGTTACTGATTTTGATTTTAGATTCATTTTATGGTGAAATGTATAAAAAGTTAGCCTGCCACAAGAGGATTAGGACAAACTATTTCGAAATAATTATTAACCATTAAGCTAAGGAAAGAGATGTTATTTTTATTATTGTCTAAGATTTTATATAATAAAATGTAAAAATAGTGAATGCAGTTGTAAAACTAATGACACTGGTTTTATTAAAAAAAGAAAAAAAATCAGCATTTGAATTATTATTTTCTAAGACAAAGTAATTTTCATAGATATGATAGAAATGACATTTAGCTTAATTACAAATTATCAATCAGTATTAACTTTAAAGTAGCATTTACCTTTATAGTTCCTTGGATCTAATGTATTTTGCATTTATCAGACTAAAAAATTCTATCAATTTTTTTATATATAGATAGATTATTTACGTAAGGTCCTAAAATTGCAGTATGAGAATAATTCCTTTTATCTTGTTTTGGCTGCAAAAAGGAGTTTGCTATTAATTGAAAACAGATTCTTTGATTCCTCTTGGAGGTCTTAAAGGAACTGAGCAGTGCAAATTCTTAATGCCCACTCCATACATTCTTGTCGTAGCAGCTGTTATTATTATGTGATTATTCATATAGTATATGAACATAGATGGGCTGCTTCCCAACACACATTAGCCTGCATGGTGAGTTTATTGGATTTTTAGCTCTGAGTTTAAGATCAATAAGCACCATGGTCTTTCTTCTCAGTTGCCTGAAAAGGCAGAATGAATGCTTGTGTAAATGATAAACATTTTCCCAATACATATATATAATTATGACAGACAAAAATAAATCATGGCCCTTATTCCCAGGAGATGGTAAATTCACCAACCAAGCCAATGGTTGGTGGCTGAAGGCAGAGGGTGCTAAGAATCTTGTGATTGTGGACCCAGGCTGTCATTTGATCATGACTTTTTTATTTAGGTACTTACAACTGCAGATCACTTTTAAGCGAAGGGAGATTGCAAAAGTTAGAAGAAAAACTGTCTTATGTTAAAAGGGACCGTATTTGACTTTGTGAAGTTAGAAGAAAAGGTGAAGAGAAAATTGACTTAAAAAGTTGACATGTATTCTACTATAAAGGCACAAATATTGGAAATACTAGTGGAGTAGGATTCATTGTAAATAAAAAGTGGAAGAACATTGTGGAGATTGATGGTGTATCGGATTGAGTGGCAAGATTAGTTATACAAATTAATAGCAGATACAAAATACAGATAATTCAGGTTTATGCCTCAACAAGTTGTCATAGTGATGAAGTAGCAGAAGATTTTTATATTTATGTACAAAAGGTTTTGATCAGAGTAAACAACATTTTAAAATTGTTATGGCAGACTTTAATGATAGAATTGGTAAACAAATGAAATATGAAAGTGCTGTAGGTAATTTTGGTTATGGTAATAGAAATGAGAGAGAACATAGACTTGTGGAGTTTACACAAAAATGCAATCTTTATATTATGAATTCTTAATTTGAGAAAACTGTTAAAAGGAAATGAACATGGAAGCATACAAATGGAGGTACAGCAAAATTGGATTATATTTTGACTAACAGAAAATACATATTTCAAGGTTGTAATGTTCTTAATAAATTTAACAGAGGAAATGATCATCGATTAGTAAAATGTGAAATATATATTAATGAAAACCTAGAGAGACAAACATTTTTAAGAAAATCAATATTTACAGTTGATATTTCTGATCTTCAGAAGCATTCTAATGAATTTAAATTAGAACTTACAAATAGGTTTCAAGTATTAGTAGATTGTGAACATGATTCAGATTTGAATAAAATTAATATGAAAATATTTGATATAATTTTAAAAACTGCAACAAAAATAGCTGGTTGAAAAAAGCATGCACTTGACCAATAAAATTTCTGCTAAGACTAGAAAATTTATGAAGAAAAGAAGGAATATGAAGATATAACTAAAATGGTGTGTTAAAAAGGATTGAATATTTAGAATTTTGTAAATTGATGCAGAAAAGAGTTAAAAATGATATAAGAAACTATAACTGCGAACTAGGAAGGAAAGCTGTAGAAAAAAATAAAAGTCTTAAGAGTGTAAAACAAGATTTTAGTATTGGTAGGAAATTTATATCTGCAATAAGAAAAAAAGATTGAATTATTACTAAAAAGAGAGATAACAAGTACCTCCTATATCTATTACATCTTCCGAATTGCCCAGAATTTTAAATGAAGAAGTAAGACATGCAATTAAATATATGAAGCAAGAAAAAGCTCCATCCAGGTAATGATGTAATTATAATTGATATATTAAAAGACATATACCAAATGTCTAAATGACAAAGATGTACCAGATGATTGGAAGAATGCAGAATTAATATTAATATTTAAAATAGGTGATAAGGACGTTATTATTAATTACAGACCTATCAGCCTTTTATCAGATACATACAAAATTTTTACCAAGGTAATTACAACTCGTCTACAGAGAACATTGGATTTCCACCAACCAAAAGAACAAGCTGGATTTAAAGGTGGTTTTAGTACAGTAGATCATTCCGGGGATTGAGAGAAGTTATAAAAAGGACAAATAAACGTGAGTTGCCATTATGGTTTGCATTTGTAGATTATGAAAAGGCATTTGAATCTATAAAATATTCTTCAGTGATTAAACATTGAATCATCAAGGTATAGATCCAAGATATTGTCATATTTAAGAATATTTATAAAAATGCAATAGCAACAATTAGATTACATGATGATACTCTGAAAGTCAACATTGAAAAGGGTGTAAGACAGGGTGACTCCATATCTCCAAAACTTTTTACAAAAGTGCTGCAAGAAGTATTTTGTGGATTAAAATGGAAAGTTAAACAGTGAAAGTAAATGGAGATTATTTAAATCATTTAGATTTTGCAGATGATGTAGTTGTTTTTCCTAATAATGCATTAGATTTACAGGAAATGTTGCAGGAGTTATCAGATAAAAGTAGGGTAGTAAGACTAAAGATAAATGTTAAAAAGACTAAAGTAATGTTTAATGGATTTTCTCAAAATATGAAAATAAAGATGGATTATGATGAGTTAGAAAAAGTTAACAGTTACAAATACCTTAGTCAGATTATTAATACAGATGAAAACATAATGGATGAAATTAATCATAGAATTAAATTTGGTTGGGGTACTTTAGGTAGAAATAACTTGATACTAAAAAGAAATATGCATATGTGTTTGAAAAAGAAGATTATTAATAAATGTGTTGTACAAGTTCTTAATTATGGATCTGAGACTTGGACATTTAATAGAAGAGCAATACAGAGACTTCAAATCACTCAAAGAACTATGGAGAGATGCATGTTGGGAGTAACATGAAAAGATCCAAAATGCAATATGTTGGTAAGAGAACAAACATGTGTTACTGACCTCATTGAAAAAATTAAAAGAATGAAGTGGAATTGGGATGGACATATTGCTAGAAGAGATGATAATAGATAGACAATTGAAATCTTAAACTGAAATCCAAGAGATTGTAAAAGACCCAGAAAGAGACAACCCATGAGATGTGCAGGGGTGATGTGGAGAAGAGAAGCTAAAGATCAGAGAAGATGAATTAAACTTGGAGAGACGATCCTACAATGGATTGATAATGGTTGATGATGATGATCTTGTTTTACTTTAATATGCACATTTACTTAAACTTTCTCTTCCATTATTAAAAATAAATATGTATTCATTAGCTTTTGCAGATAATGTACTTATCTCATGATAAACCAATAACCGTCAATTACTGAACAAGTAATTAATCATTTTTAACTGTATCCAGCATCATATGACTCTCATTTTGATTGTTCTATCATAAAGTAAATAAAATGACATATTGCAAAATTTTAATTAGATTTCAGCTTTCATTGATAAATCCTGAGCTTGCAAAGTATCTACTAAAAAGTATTGCCTTTACTTTTCTCAAAATATCAAAATTAATATCACTTTTCCCAGTGTAATTATTAAACAAATTAACTCATTGTTAAACTCTTATAATAAGTAACATTACTTTTAGAAGCTGTGGTGATATTATTAATTCAATAATGAAAGAAAGAAACAGCGTACTGGCAATGACTGTACTATCAGGCTTCTGAAGTTTGCTATTTAGATCATATATAATTTTCAATGATCATACAATTTTGGTAGGCAATGTCTTCCAAATTATTTGTCAGGACTAATAGTTTTAATTTTAGCAGTATACAAGCCTAACATAAGCATCAAACATTCATATTTATTACAACGGACCCTCATACATTCAGTGTTGCTCTCAATAATTTAAATGCAGATGACTTCAATGTTTTTTCTTCATCTTTAAAAAAAACAATACAAATTTCAAAAATCGTTCCTCAATCTGTGTTGGTTTTATAGACCATGACATTTTAAATTCCAACCATCAATAATGATATTATATATATATATATATATATATATATTGTGATGATCTCACATACTGCGGTCACACATGTATATGTAAAACATACAAAACTTAGAAATGTTCGGGTTGGAAATAAATAAATAAATAAAGAAAAAAAAACGAGCTTAAAAGTTAACAAAATCAAGAAATGTTGAAAATTAATAAAACAAAGGAAAAGAGAGGGAACTAGAGTTACCAAGATCGTTATCTTTTGCTGTTCAAAGTCTGAATTCTGAGAAAAGTAAAATATTAAATTATAATATTAAAAGCATAAGCTAGAAAAATTAAAGCAGAAAAGAAACCTAAAGAAAACATGTAGTAAATATGATTTTGGGGAAAATAAAGTTTAAAGGAAAAACTTCGGTAGCGTGGAAAGAAAAAAAACCTAGAAATTTAATATGTTCAAAAAGATAAGAATCTATGTTTCAAAGTACACCTTTGACGATAAACGAAATGCGGGTTTTATGGAGTATAGTTAAAGCATGAGTTTAAATAAAAAATAAATGATCGTCGAAATTTAAATTTAAATGAGAAAAAAAAACATATACTAAAATTTGTGTAATTAATTAAAGAAAATAAAGAAATAAGTAAAATGTAAATAGTGCTATAAAATCATATAAAATAAGTTTAAATATGGCCGAAGGCATAGCATGGAAGGTGTCAACAACAAGTGGAAACAAAGAATCCGAAGGACAAAGGACCATTGGAATGTTTTAATTAAAAAAGAAGTTAAGTGAAAAGCTAGAGAGATTATAAGGGATTAGAGCTTGAGACTTCGAGTCGAGAAGGTGAAATTTTGCGGCTCCAAGAATCAATCGATATAGCTAGCCAATATGACATCTACTATCGGTGCCTCACATACTATGGCTGGCTAAGGCCTTCATGATCGCTGGTCGATCCGGACCGTCTGTACCAATGGTTCTGCAATAATGTAACAACTGCTGTAGTAACGCCTGCCTGTGGATTCTTGTAGTTGCCCTGCTTGTGATGCCTCGTCCTCCGTGCCTGAATAACCAAGAAGCTACACACCGCCAAATATGATAGGCGACCGTCCCTCCTAAAGAAGTGGAGAAAATCCACGTGACAGTCGACCACATCGGAAGGAACTCAAAGACTAAACCCTAGGTAACTTGAATATTATTTTATAAATCATCATAAGTGCACTTAAATTCAATAGACAATGGCCAAATGCCTTTCCTGAATGATAATGACATTCTCTTATGATAGACAGTGAGTCTAACGATTATAAATGTGAAAGCATTTATAAGAATTTCAATTAGTTATTTTAAGTATTCATTTATTGTTAGAATTTCAAATATTTTTCCTTATAGCACTATCAAAATATAATATGTTTAAATTTATGTTAATATTTTTTATGTCTTTTTTCTATCAAACCTAATTATTTTTATTATTAAAAAAAATGTATTAATTTATCTAAATCTGTCTCGCCTCGTTCTTCGCCACTCCAAAAAATAGCTTAACATTAGAGAGGGGAGGGGGTAAACTATTATTCATGTTGATATTCTTTTTTAGTTATTAAATTAGCACGTGAAACATTGATGGTGCAGTGTTTTAGCCTGTAAAATTTATAAATTAGCCAAGCGCTGTAACAGTAATATCTTACAGCAGTCGGGAGAAAGCTGATCAGGAAAAATAGTCTGGAAGCTATATCCGTATAGCTTACAGATTCGGTCAGGTACGGAAATCGATTCATTTATTTCTGTATTTCTCTCTGCTTGAGGTAGCGGAAAGTGGACGATTTTTGAATTAGAAGAATTCCCCATTACATGTTATAAGTGAAAGGGAAGTTGGAGCTTTCGATCGTCCCGTGCCTGTTACAATATATATATATATAACTTCAACTTAAATCTGTGGATGACACTCTCACATATCTTGCATTACTATCCTATCTTCATTAATTTACATCGTGTTGTTTTCTTCAAAACAGAATATTTTTTGCTATATTATCATTAGCTTTTGCATTTTGCTCTAAATCTTTTTTTTTTCTGGGAGTCTACAATATCTTACTTTTGCCACACTTATTAAACCTATTATTTTGAAATTTCCTTGTGAGTGTATGACATTTTTAGTTATTAAAATGATCCTAAAGTTTTAAATACAACTTTATTAATATTTATGCCCTGAATATTTTTACTCGATTTTTACACTGAAGAGAGCTCATGGATAAATCACCACAGACTACAAAAACTGCAATTTCCTTACATCTTATTCAGTCTACAAAAAATACAATAATAAATATGTAGGATATACTTATAAGCAACAACTTCTCACAGCAAATTGGAATTGATAATAGGGGTCATAGTCTTCAATTTTATGAATCCTCTATTTTGTTTATTATTTCACAAAAATCTGTTTGATAAATTATTTATAAATAATTTTATTGAAAAAACCATATGTAATAATGATACAATTGTAAATCAAAAATAATAGTTATCCATGTTAGTCAGGCAACCAAATGTTCTGATGTGGTTACTGGTGTTGTTAATCCAGCTAAATCAGGCTCCACGTGTTGTCAAATAAAAATCTGGAAGAGATTATTCTGTCCTTATGGCGAAATTCCTTTAGCTTGGAAATGAATGTGTCTTCAGGCTTGGGATGAGGAAAGGTAAACTTGTTGCGACATCTGGCCAACCAGATGGCATAAGTGAGAAAGGTTGAGAGTCTTGTGGTGACATAATCCCTGGACAGGAAGCAGCATTTAATATTTAATATTTTGTTCAGGGAAATGTGGCAGTGGTATGTAATGAAAGTTCTGATTTTGTCATATGCTGGGCAATCATTTATCGTATGATCAAAGGTTTCACAGGTTCTATGGCAGTTGTGACACATAGGATCTATATTCTTGAGGAATCTCCTGTAGTGCAGGAACCAGTTTGTCTGGGTGAATTCAGGCTGATTTTTACTGTTTGATAAATTATTGCTTTCAAACATATTGATTTTAATAAATTTATTTTTTACCAAAAATTGTAAAACTTGAATTGTTTATAAATTTATATATCATTTATGATACTAAGTAAATGGAAATTTTTTTTATATGGACTATTTGAAAAATGGATGATAACCAAGAGCTTATTCAGAAAATTGTTAGGGCAATAAAATCTGCTTTTTGACTCACCACTTAAGTATAATTGAGTTATTTAGATCTTATATTACAAATAATACATGTATGTGTGTACACAAATTGTACTGTAAACTTCCTTTAAATTTGAACTGAATAGATATTTTAATATATTTAAAGGAGAGATTGATTTGCTTTCTCTCAAGTAATTTAAAAATATTTACTGTGAAAAAAAACTCTTGATAAACAGATCAAAGTCTCTATAAATATCAGCAAAAGGTTTTTAGTTAAAATATAAATTTTAGAAATAGAATAACAGAACTTAAACAGTTGTAATAAAAGAAGCACAGCACAAAAACACTTGGCTAAAGGTATTGTAAAAATGAATGGATAGAAATGAATCATCTTCGAATTATTGTTTGTGTGTAACAGCACACAAATACCTTCACAACAATCCAGGCAAATTCATTTGGTGATGCTATCACGAGAGTGAAGACCTGTTTGAGGCCATATTTATTCCCTGTTACATTGTATGATCTTAACATAAATAAAAAAAACGTTTTTTATTAAATGTCTGGGATTTTTTATTTTGTTTAGTTTTGAAAATAAGACCCTTTTTAAAATAACATGTTTGCAAAATAGTAATTGAAAGATCTATAAACCGAAATATAATTTGTATTTTTAAACGTTAGTGGAAATATTATTTGAAAGTATAAAAAAAGTTTTACAAACAATCACCTTTTAAAATAACCCAGTTTTGAAAGAAATATTGCCATAAAAAAGAAATCAGAAAAATTACCTTTTTTAAAAAAAAAACATTTTAAGAGAAAATAATTTTAAAAGGAGATCAATTTTTAAAAGGAAATAATTTAAAAATAGATAATCACATCTGTACATTATAGGCTATCAAAATTTTAAGAATATACATAGAAAATAAGACTAACTATAGGGTATCAGTATCGCTAACAAAAGGTATAGTTTTTCCATGTGTAGCATGGGTAAACAGCGTCACATAGAGGGCAAGATTGCTGGTAGTTGGTGGTAGCAGACAATGTAAGCTAAATGTGCTTACCTATGGCAGACAGTGTCACCAAGCAGGAAGTAGTGTTGGTAGCTAGTTGTCATAAGGTTTCTGTGATGTGATGTACTATGGCTTCTCTTTAAATGAAGTCATTTTCTCATATACTGCTCCATCCCATTTCCACAATATAATCTTTCTCAACTTTATTATGGCCTTTATATCTAAATCCTCTTATCTTTTCCCAAACCCAGCATTAAAGCCTATAATTCACTTTCTGTATAATCACTTTTTTCATATTTATTCTTCTATAACTTCATTATATGTACCCTTTCTGTTTTCAAGCATTAACATTCAATTAATATATGCTTAATATCTTCTATTGCTTCCTTACACAATTTACAGACTAAATCACCCATATTTTTCCATTTACATGTATATTCTCTTGTAGCTAAAGATCCAATTCAAGCCTTAAACAATAAACTACTTTCCTTACTATTATAGTATATTAACTCGCATCTAATATTCTGTTTACTTTTATATATATTTAAACTTTTTTTACTTTTCAAACTAGTTCTCCATCTTCTTAACTCCTTATTCTTTAATAATAAGTCTAGTCTTTTATCCCATTCCTTATCACCATAACAGTCAACAATCCCCTTAACACAATCATCCCATCTTTTGTACAAATATACTGATATAAATTCTTTATCCAAATCTTTTGCATACTGCATTAGCTTTTTCACCTATCTTGCTGCCTGCCTTTTACTTGTAACCCAATTAAATACTCTTTTGGCTATTCTTTTATTATCTCTAAACTGCAATCTACCAAACATTTTAATTTTTTTGCATCTCTCATATAAAAACTTGGTCATCCCATTTTTCCTTGAATTACCTCCCTTGATGTCCATACATCTGCATCCAAAGCATGTCTTCCTACTTCCCTTTGTATTTTTTCTAAGTAATCTAATACTCTTTTACTAACACATAATGCATCATTACCATATGTTAATCCTGCTACTGCTTCTCTCTTCCATGTAATTCTAGCTACATCATATTTAATATATGAAAACATTGTTAATTTTTCTATCAATCCATTCATTTTCTTAGCTTCGTTTATCAATTTTGTCTCCCATTCATTCAAACAATTTTTCTGATTACTTAAAATAATTCCCAAATAACTATATCTATTCAGAACACTTAACTTAATATCTCCCAATAAAAATTCTACATATTCTCTTTCCCCACTATTAACCATCATTATTATTTGATTTTTCTTAACTAAATTTAATCCCCATCTCTTTACCCACCCTTGAACATGTTCTCAGCATAACACCAATATCTTCTCTTCTTTCTGCACACAAAAATATATCATCTGCAAAATAAAACCTGACAAAATATATACTCCCTTACTATCTATTAATGATATCTCTATCCCTCTTCCTAACCTTTTTATTGCTCTTTCCATTTCACTCAAATACAATACAAACAAAATAGGTGACATAAGGCATCCTTGCCTTAATCCCATCCCACTTTTAACTTTAACTCATTATATATATATATATATTGAAACGGGAACCTTCTAATCCCTTGCCGTTTCATCATCAATCTAGTAGCCCACTCGTCTGTGTTAGATTCGAATCTCATTTAAACTATAATATGTAAAATAAAACTACAATTTGCTGTCATGGCTGTCTGAACAGCATTATATATTTACATATGAAACAATGCTATAATTAGATATGTTTGATAGAATTATAGCGTATTATTATTAATATCGTGTTTATTTTAATAAAATACTTTTATTATGTTAAATAATGATAAGGTTTAATTTATTAATAAATTTATTATTTTAATTCGTATGTGGATATATAATCCAACCTATATGTGTAATGTATATAGGGGTGGTGTGATTTTAAAACATTAAAATGTGTTGTTTAATTAAAAATGTTAAAGGATGAAAATATTTTAAAATGTTTATTTAAAAATGTTAAAAAGGTTTTCTTTCAAATGTGCCGAGAAGTCTTCTTTAAAAATTAAGATTCTTTTCTTCTTACAATTAAAAGTTGGTTAGAAACATATTCTGTCGTAAACAAGTATTTAATTAGTGACTGCACCTACCTTTGGTCAAATTAAAAAGTCATTTTAAAATCTGGCTAATCGAAATTGCATCAGATATAAACATTTAAGTTATTTTTGGATTAAAATTGTTTATGGCAAAATAGTTTTACAAAATAACCATAAAAGTTATAACTAAAAAAAACTTTAATAGTTTATCAAATATTTAGGATCAAAACTACATGTTTTTAGAATTTAATTAAAACGGAATTAAGTCGAAGTTATAACACCTCAGAAACTTATCAGCATATTTGAAAGCAGATTGTATGTTAACAAATTTAATTTAAAAAATGTAATCATAAAGCAAAGAAAAATTCCTAAAGGTGTTAAGCTGATAAGAAAAAGATATAAATGGGCCATATTTTGAGTGGGAAGAAGAACTGGCTGAGATATAATATGGAGAACTGGCTGAGATATAATACGAAGTACTGAGAGATGTAATACAAGATAGAACTGACTGAGATCTATATACTGAGAGGAGACTCCATTTTGAAGCGCATTTTATATAAAAAAAAATCAAATTAGTTTTGAACTGAGATGTCCGGCTAGTTTGGCCGTCTTAGCTGTCACTCCATAAGGAGGCAATGGGTTCGTTTCCGTCCGACACCGTGTATAAGTAAAAATGCCGCTATAACATCTACAACCTAACCAAAAAGAAGAATGCCGCTATAATATTTACAGACCACCCATAAAAGAAGAGCATGCTGCAAGCTGCCCATGAAACTCACCAAGCTCCAGCTCAAGCATCTAATAATACCGGTAAATCACTTTAAACTGCAGAGCTCTATATATTTTCTGTACATTTTATGTATAATTTCAAACTACCTTTTTAAATTCTAGTTAGCTAACTAACCACTCAATATATTTTTAATGTTAAAGCTTTTCTTTTATTGTTTTAAAAATGATTCACTTGCTTTTAAAATTTCCTTCCTTAAGAAATTAATTAATGTTTCTACTTTAAACTATCACTGCAGTCATGTCTCTAGTTATTTTTTTTATCACATAGTTTTTAATATTTGTTATATTTACTTTATGATATGCTGATGCTTCAAAACAGCGAATACTAAATTTTAATATTTCAAGAAGAGATTAATTAAAACCTCTTCACATAATTATTTATAATCTTATTTCTGTGTGCTGTTTCGAAACCCTCTTAAGGAAATAGTAACGACTCGCTCCTTATTATTTAATATTTTTTTTGATAATTGTTTGATTGTAAATTTTTGCAATGTGGCTTGTTTTAGTGCGGTTTAATTTTTAAATACTAAGAAATAGACTAACCTTGATAAATAATTATAAGTATATTTGCTATTTAAGTTATTTATTAAACCCCATCAAATATACTTTTCCCTCCTTTTAAATACTTGTCAGTTGATCAATAACAAATTAGAATTAGCTGGAACAGCAAAGATTATCTGTAATTATTCCCATCTATAGCATATATTTTATCATGCTACCTAAGAGTTGGCTTCTATTTGATTAAGCTAATCAGCTATTGTTCTTGCCTATAGAATATAAATTTTACAAATGCTTTGCTTGGCAGATGTGATTTATTCACTTTAATATTTTCTCGTTTTGCTGCCACGTATATTTACGTAAATAAGATGTAGCCTCGGTTAAGCCAGCACATCTTCCTCTCATAGGGTAAAGCAGTCACAAAGCCTGAGTTTAAGGCCAGGTTAGCATGTAAGTCCCCTGCCTTTCTGAACTATTCGTTCCCTTTCATGCAGCTTAACGATCGGTTTTCAGGGTACCAGCATTTGTCACAGAAACCCTTGATCTACCAATCCATCCACAGAGCGACTTTATTATTGTATTGCTTGTGCTATAGTGCA
This sequence comes from Epiperipatus broadwayi, assembly GCA_028023455.1. NCBI lineage: Eukaryota > Metazoa > Onychophora > Udeonychophora > Euonychophora > Peripatidae > Epiperipatus > Epiperipatus broadwayi. The sequence goes on from JAQFVV010006331.1 coordinate 1,024,230, forward strand.
TTAGTACATCCAGAGCAGCCAACTCTACCTCCCTAATTTAGTTCTTTCAGCAATTGGCTGAGATATTCTTAAAAGTCCGGTCAATCTAAGTTATTGCAGCCCTATTTAAGCTAAATAAATAAATATAAACAGATGAGAAACATCTACCATAAGTGTTGACCAAGGTTTAGTTTAATTATTAGTATTTGGCCACACACCAAGAGGAGTCCGCATATGTTACACGACAGACATGGCGTAGTGATAAGCTATTTATTTAAATGCCTGCGTGCATTTATTATATGTAAATTCATAAAATAATTGTATACAAATTGTAAGATAAATAACTGCTGTGTTCATCTTACTTAAAATGTAAATTTATTGATTAATCTTACCAAAGAATCTGTCCAAACTCTTCAGCCATTAAATTCCTGCGTGCATTTTTACATGTGTAAGATTTGTAATATATATATATATATATATATATATATATATGTTAGATAAAACTTATTATTGAAGAAATTAAACTTTAGTAAATTAACCTAATCCACTCTCAGTTTCATTATTCAATCCAATTCTCATTATTATTATGTTATAGAATGTGCATTATTAAAGGTCTCCATTAAGTTAGCTATTCGTTAGATACGATTAATTTGTAATTTAATTATGTGTCTCATTGTTTCTCCCTGACCTATGTCGGCCGCGAATAAAAAGGTATGCTACGTGTAATTTCAAGGTGGTCATTCATAGGGTCTTGAGTCTTGGAGTACTGGCTTACGAGTTGAAGTGTGGTCAGACTTGGGATGTCACAGTCCTAGTCTGGTCAGCTTCGGTCTTTTTTGCTTGGATTCTGAATTCTGTTACGCGAATGTACAAACTTGACTGTTACAATATATATATATAAAACCAAAGGAAATACATATACAAACAAAAAAAGATGTATAAATCCAAGAAATAATATAATATTTCAACCAGAGGACTGGTTTTCATCAGAAAGAAAAAAAATACACAGGAAAATGGTGATATTTAAAAATTACAGATTTGATAAAAGATTATAAATTTAACAAAAAAACCCTGATTGGTCACAAAATCTCACACAGAATATCTACCTGACCAATGACAAAATTCAAACAAATTAAAAAAAAACTACATTTCCTCTTAATCAAGCTTAAATTCTACTTAAACTAAAATAATAAGTAAAAAATCCAAAATTAATATATATATACATGTGCATACATAAAAAAATAGACTATGCTCACATGCAAAAAATAGCTGTGCTCACATTAATATTCATTAAAAACCAAAATACTTATACATATTAATAAAAAGTTAAAAATTAATCAAAAATTATAGTTAGTGCAAAGTACAATAAATAATTATTTACCTATATACCAATAAAACACAGACATTAAACATCCATATAACCAATCTTTACATAAAAAATCTCATATAAGAAAGTGTTTCACATTTAAAAATCATTTAGGAGACCAGGTAACTTAAAGATTTAATAGTTCCAATGTTTAAATTCAATCCATGTGGGTCTAAGGTCTTGAATTTAAAAATAAATAAAAAAAACTCCCCTTTTGTTTCCTCTACCTTGTAGAAGAAAAACCCTCCTGAAGAATTACTACTCTTAAATCATCAATTGAATGATTTGGTAAATTAAAGTGTTTTGAAACCGGTCTCTCTTTATTATTAAGCAAAATGTCAAATCTGTAATTAGTCATTCTGACATGTAAACTATTTGCTGACTCACCTATATACTGGCTTAAAAATCTACTACACTCTATCAAATATTCAGATTAACACTTTTACATGTAACATAATTAGGAATATACCATTTAAAATTACGATTCCTAGTACTTAAGATCACTTTTGTCACAACAATATGTTTACATGTAAAATATCTTTTATCCTCACAAGGATAAAATCATTTTTCCTGTACAGAACTACTAATAAAATTTGTTTTAACAAGTATATCTCTAAGTGATCTATATTTTCGATATACAACCTTAGATGGATCAGAAAAAAATATATTTTAAATAATCTGTGGAGTGTAATATGTTAAAATGTTTCACCAACATCCGGTTAATATTAGGTAAATCCCTATTAAAAGTAAGAACAAATGGTGGAAGAAGTAATTGTTTTTTATTCATTTTAGATAAAAGAAGTTTCTTTCTATCAATTAAAGAAGATTTTCTTACTGCATTATCCAACAATGTAAATGTCTTAGGATACCTCATATTAACCAATCTATTATATAAAATACTATTATTTTGTTGAAGAAATTTCTCATTATTACAAATCCTCTTCATTCTTAAAAATTGACTATAAGAAATATTAGCCTTTAAATGTTTAGGATGGTTACTATAAAAATGTAGATAGTGGTTATTATCAGTTGGCTTCCTATACAGTAGTAGTAAGAACTCTATTAGTGTAAATAACTTCAACATCAAGAAAATGAGCAATTGATTTCGAAAAGTTCATTGTAAAATTAATATTTTTATTAACATTATTTAAATAACTTAAAAAATTATGAAGTTCAATTTCATTATATGACCTTATCATGAAAATATGATCTATATATCTAAGCCAACTATGAGGTTTCAGCCTAGCATTATCAAGTTTAGGGGATTCTAGTTTTGACATAAAAATATTCGCATAACTTGATGCTATCTTTGTACCCATGCAGTACCTTGTTTCTGTAAATAGTATCTAGAATCAAAAGTAAAAAAAATTAATTCTTAAAACCAAATATATTAATTCAACCATAGTAGTAATAAGACCATGATCATACTTTCTATCTTGTAAAGCACATTTAATAGCCTAAACTCCATCATCATGAGGTATATTAGTGTACAGTGACACAATATCCAAAGTAACCAAAAAAAAACAATCATCTGGTAATTCAGATTTAATATTCTCTAACACTCAAAGAAAATGAGTAGTATCTTCAACATAAGAATCAAATGATGGTGGAATAAATTTAATAAAATTATCAACATATGCTGAAATATTTTCTGCAGGACTATCAATACTAGTGACAATAGGTCTGCCTGGACACACACACACACACGCACATATATATATATTATTTTCATATAATTTCTTAATAATATCCACTAAAGCTTCATCCATTCCCAAATTTGCTAAACTTATCCATAATTTATTTCTATTTACTCTATCATATGCCTGCTCTATATGTATAAAACTCATAGATAACTCTACCTTAATTCCTACTCATATCCATAAGTTGTGTAACTACAAATAAACTATCTCCTATATATCTACCTAATGTAAAACTACCTTACATTTCCCCCACTACATTGTTCCCTTGCATCCATTTTACAAATCTTCTAGCCACCATATATGATAAAACTTTATATAAAACTGATGTTACAACTATTGGTCTATAATTATTTAACCTTTTATGATTTTTACCTTTTCTTTAAATAATAATATTACTCTTGTATTACTCCAATAGCTCGGAAAACTCTATTCTTTCCCATCTTATTAAAACAAGATAATAACTTTACTTTTGCCCTTTTACCTAAATTCATTACCATATCTGCTGCCCATCCATCTAAACTTCTTACTTTTCCATTTTTCAATTTCTTCTCTACCTCATTCAGTTCATTTTTTGTAAACTTAATATTCCCATTACTATATGCTTTCATGTTTGCTATCACTCTGTCCTTCACATCTAACATCTTTTCTATATCCATTGCATATCTATTTAAGATTCTCTCCAAATCTTCTCGAGAGCTACACTCTATTTTCTCATCATGTAGTAATATTATGCCTCTCTTCTCTACAATTCTTCTTTTAATATAATTCCAAATTATTTTACTCACATCTCTTCCACTTTTATTACTATTCTCCAACAATTTACTATTCAATTTCATTCTATCTCTATAATTATCTATTTTAGCCAACTTTTTTCTAAGTACTTTTCTCATTTAACATTAATATCTTTTTCACTTTCCTTGCTCTTAATAGCACACTTATATTCTCTGCATGCTTTTTTCCTCTCTTTTCCACTTTTACTAACTCTCTTTTTTTATTACTTTTATTCTTCTGAATATTCTCATTTAAATCCCATTTTATCACTTTTTCTATTTTTTTACACCAGCCCTTGTACTCACTCCTAACCAACTCTTCCATGATCCCTTCAACTTGTATTTTATACTCTTCCAATGTATTCTTATCATTCATTTTCCATCCACATCTTTCACTATTATTTTTACTTTTATTTCTATTCTCCATCACATTACTAACCATTCCATTTTAATTACAATGAAATTATGATCACTAGTGCATACTTTTTCTTCATTATCAAACACCTTAATTTTCCATATTTTATTCATTCCCTCTTTCTCTACCAATACATAATCTATGGTCTGAAATATATTATTTCTAGACTATGTGTATTGTCCCTCATAAATATTTGATAAATTTCCAATACTCAAATTCACTTTCTGACAAAATTTCTTCAAAAGCTGTCCATTTTTATTATCTACACCATCAATTTCTTCAATATGTCCATTCATATCCTCTATAACCATTATTCTCCTCCTTTTTTCTTTAAAACTTTGTATATCCTTAACTAGACATTCATATATGTTACTGTTCCACCCCAATATAATTTCACTATCTCCAGTGGCTACATAAACTATAACCACCATCCAATCTTGTCTACCCAACTTTATTTCAAACCACACATGTTCTTGACGTTTAACAATATTTAAATATTTTTTGATATAACACCTATGTCACCACCATTTTTTTCTTTTCTATTTATACCCTGCCATACCAACTGTTCCAAAATATGTTCTTCTCTTAGATGTGTTTCCACTCCTTCTAATACCTCAAGCTCTTCATTTTCAAATGTTTTATTTAATTCCATCCATTTTTCTGGTCTTCTACTACCTTGCATATTCAAAAACTAAATTTTAACGATAACTACTCTTTTATAAATTCTTTTAATTCCTTCTTTTCCATTACATTTATAAATAACTTTTTTACTATTAATTTTATAGACCCATTCCTTCTCTATATGTACACTTATATCTAAATCAAATTCCTTTGGTTCATTTCTTACATTTCATCTATTCTTCTTCTTTTTGATATTACTGCAATTTAAAATCATACCCTCTCTCTTTATAAGTTTTCCAAAATATATTCTTTATAAATCAGACTCCCTAAAACTTCACTTCCTTGTTTTCCTAAATGCAACCCATCTTTACTATATAACTCCCTCCTTCCAATAAAATAATGCCACACATCCACAAGCATAACATTATTTCTCTCACTCAATTTTTTCAATCTCTAATTTATAGAACATGTCCTATATAACAAATACCTCTTGTAAATCTTGGTAATAATCCAACTACTCCTACTCTTCCTTTAATCTTAATCAAATTTCTAATCAATTCTACATACTCATCTATTATTCTATCTGATTATTCTGACAAATTATTAGTCCTCATCATAACATATATATCTCTACTACCTTGCTTTTTTACTTTATCTACTACATCCCTAATTCTAGTTCCAGGCAAGCATATTCTTACATACCTATTTCTATTTTCCCTTGCAATTATATTCCCACATTCTCTAATTAGTGAATATCCTATCAATATTGTCTCATAATCTACTTTCTCTATTCCATCCATAACATTTTCTACCACCTTCTGGTCCTCCTTATCTACTTCTTTATTATGCCTACTCATTACTTCTTTTATCTCCTCACATTTTATCTCTAATAATTTTAATTTTGCTTCTACATCCTTCACTTCTTCTTCTATCTTATTTATTCTTTGGCTAATCATCTCCATTGTGCTACTACTTTCTCCACTCATATTTCCTGACACTCCACTAAAACCATACTCTATTCTATCTTTCTTAACTACATTTTTGCCCTTTCTGCTGTCTTTCTCTTTAGACTATCTACATTTAGAAACCACTTTCTCACACCTTTTATCACATTTACACACTGAATACTTCTGTAGTTGACACAGAAACAGTACCTCAAGTGACCACATGGGACATAAGTTACAACTATCCTAACAACTGCCAATACCATGTAATATTTAGAAAAATTGAAATGATTACAATTTTCATTTGCCATATTTTTTATGATCATGAAACAATAATAATTATGCAGTGATATGAAAAAAGAAAAGCTTACTTCTTAAGAATTAAAATAGTTTATAAGCTATATCCATCCACATTTTTGTTTCCACTCATGATTTTTAAATGTGAATATTATATATTACTTTGTTAAAATTTCAATAAAGCAGCTTTTTGTGATTTTTTTATTTGATGAAGTATGAATCGTATATTTAATTCTATCAAAATTTCTGGTTTCAGATTGTCACGTGATAGCGACAGTAAACCTGATGGATTTTTTAATATTTTAAATTTTTACTAGTGTAAAAGGAAACTTTAAAAAAGTTGTATATTTGAAAATTATTCAAAAATTATATTTGCATTGTAAGAATAAAAGCCATTTATGATATAAAAGCAAAAACATTTTATACAAATTCTTAGTACCTATCACTGAAATTAATTTATTGCATTTTATGAACTTAATTTTAATAATTGCTTATTGAATTTTATATATTTGTTATTTCTTGTTTATATGAGATATAATATAAAATGGCTTACAAAGTCATACGCAACACATGAAGAAATCATGTTAAACGATGCAAAATAGAGTCTCTGCAATTTTCACATTTAGCTTAATCAACTGATGTATTTCTTACTTCTTATTAGAGAACTGATTTTTTAATCCCATTTATTTTTTCTATATATTTTATTAAAAGCTCTTTTGATAGATTTGCTATTCTGATCTTATCATCTCCAATTTTAGTTTAAAGATCTAGACCAAAAGAATAAATATCTATCTTCTTCATTCACATTAATTTTCCTCTACTTATCTTACATTTTATCTCGATTCTCTTTCAATTTTTTACATCCCCTAAATAAATGTTTAATATTCTCGGTTCCATCTTTACCTAGACAATGTCTGAAATCTAAATCATTATTCCATTTGGTTTTCCTTTTTTCCTTTCCCTAATAATATATTTTGAGATTATTATATACCTTTTCAAAGTATAATAATTTTGTAGAGGATGAACTCTAGTCTAATAAATGACTAATAAAAATTATTATATACGATTTCTATTTTTATATAAATCCATACACTATTTCTTTAACCATGTCCATTATCTAAAACTCAAATTATTTGTCTTTTTTCACTCTCATAATTATTTACCTGTAATACATACTCCATTAATCATATTATCTATCCACTATTTTTGCTTATTTAAAAATTATTTCCGTTCGACTTGTTTGCTGCTGATCTCTCATTATGTAGTATTTCTATATTTTATCTTCTGAGAGCCATTAATGAAATGAGTAAACTAATTTTAATAGTTTCTTTCCAAATCTTAATGATGTAATTTCTGTTACCTACTAACACATTAACAATAATTTTATCAAAACCTCAATAATTCTTATAAGTAAACACACTACTCTCTCACATAATTTATTTATAAATAAAATTAACTATTGTTAAGCAAATAAAATTGAGAATAATAATATTATATCAAATAATAGTCAATCTTTCTCGTTATGTAGTAACAAATACATTATAAAAAATTTCAAATGTTGGCACCCGGAATCCAAATATCTGGATTTCATAATTAACATAAATGGCAAAGCCCTTCCTACTAATTATTTCTCTTCTACAAGTAACATTTTACACAAATATAGATCCATTATGTGCTCTCTGTCATAGAAATAAAGAAAGACTGAAACACTTTCTTATGGCTTGTTCCTCACTTCTTCCTTGTCGTACTCTTATCATTAATATGAGTCATTCAAACTCATTTATAATCAACAATCTTATAAAAAATATACAAAGTGGTCTTTTTTCCAATATAACAATGACTACATTCATTCTTTTTACACTCTTGTTGTAAGATGCTATCTAAGCTTTGATCCCATATCACACAATACTAAAATATTTTGTAAAAAAATTAAATAACATTAAGCCCAGAGATCAAACCCATGCACCAGCTTATAATTTTGCAGCTACATGGAGTCTGGTCTCATTACCAACAACTCAGTGACTTGGCTATTGAATATACTAATTAATATTAATTAGATATATGTGAATTATTGCTGAATTAAATGAACATCTATCTTATTGCTTTTCTACTTGAAATATCTTGTTTCAATAAGACTTATTGATAATCTCCAATGTATATAGTAAATCTAATAAAGTTAATTTAAATCTATAATTAAATTCTATTTCACTAATAACACAGATACAATGCTCTTCATACAGTAGCGCTAGTCAGTGCAAGCCAGAGTAATCAATGGATATGGAAAGTTTGTGCATAAAATCATTATCTAGTGCCTACTTATCTAATATCCTCAGACTAGTGTTATCAGTGAGAAGCTTTGAATCTGAGAAGATTTGAAATAAAATTTTAATTTTTTTTTTTTTTACATTAAAACTCAAGTTAGCCTTATTTCAACTTGAATTATCTTATATTGTATCCACCATTTTTCATCTAAGGTCTATTGACCGATTATTTTTATATTACAGTCTGAACAGTTCTGACTTTTTGAATTGTTCTACATCATTTTCAATAATTTCTATATAATACATATTTATTATTTGAAAAATATTTAATATTTTTAATAACTCCCATTTTATCTTTTAATTATTTTTTTTAATTCTAGGGTTTAACTATCTGGGTAATTCCTTTACTTAGAGAATTATGTAAATATCTATATACCCCATCTTTTCGAGACAAATATCTCCGATTTTATTCTTTTCATTATTATTTGCACAAACAAAATCGAAACCTAACTAATATGTTTTATCTTTTTATACCAACCTCCAAATCTCAAAAATCATTTGAATAATAAAAGTAACATTAGACATCACAGTTTCAACCCAATTTTATACTTACTCCCCTAATTCTATCTCTCCATTACGAATTTTTTAAAAAAAATATTATTATAAAAGTTTTGAATCAATTTTAACAACTCTAGATCCGTTTCCATTCTTTAAAGACTTCTTCACAATCTATTTTTTTCCATTTCATCGTCAACTTTTCTATTTCTAAAAATACCGTAAATAATTTTAATTTTTTTTAAGAGCTCTCAAAGAACTGAAATACAATTGAAAATTCTATTGCTAACTTTTTTCTATAGTAAATATCTTTTCAATCTTTCCCATAATTTCATTTTCTTCCATCCATATCAAATACCATTCATTAAATATAGTTAATATCTAATCTATGAGAATTATTGCTACTGGGTTAGTGTTAGCAACCTAACAGCTTTTCTCTATTCCGTATAATTATTTCTTCCAATAATGTGGAATCTTAGCAATTATTATTTTATTACAACTTTTTTTTAAAACTTCTGCTACAATTTCAGTTGTCATATAACTTAAACTCCTTGATTTTTCCTTTATTCAAGTTACTTGCTGTTCTATTCAGTTTTCCTATGTCAGGTATATACATTTCTCTAATACATTGACCTGTTTAATAGATCATTTTCACATACTAAGTCTCCTTCATTTATAATTTTTATAATAAACTAATTAAATGTTTTATATTTTATGTGTGGATTAGATGACATCTAATGAGTTATCGAAGTTAATGCTAACAACTCAATTATTCATCTGCCCATTAATGTAGCAAATTTGATAACTTGTCATCAATGTACACTTTTGTTTTGAGAAACATTATTTGGAAACTATCTCTAAAATAGATGTTCGTACTTAGATTGAAAAATGTATTTGTTGCTTAATAGTTGATTTTGTGTGCCACTTGCTATTTTGTGATATTTATTATTATTGTTCTAGATCGTTTCCCAACCTTTTTTGGCTCGTGTACCACTTGGTAGTACATCACGCTAAATTGTACCACTTCGTAAAAATGATTGTATTTCGTGAAATTTGTTATTGCAAGTGTGTTATTTTATTTGCATTATAAATATTATAGGGTGACAATGTATGTATTCACATCTCATAATGAGACAAATTACATTGAAACACGCCTAAACGTCACGCCAGATTATAAACTCACTGAAATTATAAACTCACTGTAACATATTTATATGTATGAGTTTTTCAAGTTTCATATTTTTTCCAAAATAATTTATTAAAGATTACATTATTACATTAAGTTATTTGTACATATTTTGTTCAAATGTTTTCTCATTCCTTCATTTGTTTTCCCAAATTTGAGTCTGTTTTCTCTTTTTCAGCATCTTCTATTTTTATGGAGAGATAAATCAGCATGTCACAAGTCATGGTAAAAATAACCTTAGGGGTTATCAGGCTATCTCTTGTTCTTTTTTCTTTATATTGTTCAGCATGAAGTTAATAGGATTAAAATTTTGATGACTAAATACTAGCTTACATCTAGTAATCCACAATAGATGATCAAGAATTAAGAGAGTCTAATTTCTGGATATGATCCTTTTCGAACTTCTTTCAAATTAAATAATTTGATTGATTGCATCCGACTCATTATTTATCTACTATTTTGTCATATTGTTTACTAATAAATAGTTTTAATAAAAACCAATATAAAAACAATAATATATTTCTTATCATAATCACTTTAGGACTTTGTGTTGTTTCGAACAACATAATTTTTGAAATTTGGTTCAAAAGAGGAGGTATCCCTAAGTCTATAGCTGCGTTCAATCTGTTTCGAACTTTTTTTTTAATATTTGAAGAGCCTTCCTCTAATTCCGTAATAGTAAACGGTAATAATAATTAAGCTTTCCAGAAAGTTGTTCATATCTTTAATGTTTAACCAAAAATTAATGATTGTGTGTTTGAATTCTACTTGTAAGTTCGCACAGATAATTCTATTAATTTCTTTATTCTTTATTGATAAGATGTAGCTCTTTCAAATTTCTGCATAGAAGGGGTTTGAAAGCCAATTATCATTTATGTTTTCGGGTTTGGAAAATATTCCATGAAAGACAATTTTAACCTGTTAAAGTGCTATATATTTTCTCGTATATCTTGAGACGACTACTTATTCTCAAACAAAAAAGTAGGTTTCGAAACTCCAGTTGATTGTTTTCGATACTATATATATTCTGTATCCAAAAACAATTCTTAATCAACTTTCAATTTTATCATTAACATAAAGATCGTTATCGACTGACATATAACAACTTTATGTAATATATTAATAAAATAATTTTATGAATATAGAAAAAGTTCAGATATTTGTATGATTAATTTTTTTTATGTCTGCCTTATTGATTTTTTCGTGACCACCAATCAGCAACTCCGTACCACGGTGGACGCGCCCGGTGGGAAACACTCAGATGATTAGATTAACTGTTTTCTTTAAGAATAATTGTTTATTTCTAAATGTAAATTTTATACCATTACCAAAGTTAAATGTATAGCGTTAAATGTCACATGGCGAATATATTAAATTTAAGACTTATAAACTAATCTCATTTTTTGAAAGTTGATATTTTAAAGTAATACAATAATGATAATATATTTATTTTAGGTGTTCATTGATCGTACAGACTTCTTCAATAATGTGATGGAATGTTATAAATTAAAATCTTCGCAACTGTTTAAAGCTTTTGCCGAAGGAATAGAAAAAGAACGCTTTATGTAAGTATTAGTAGGCTTTAATAGGTTTATAAATGTAGTCAATAAATGTAGCTGATAAATCTTGATATCTTAAGGATTGATTGTCATTATAATTAGTATATTGTTTATAATACAAAAAAGTAGTAACTACTATATGATTAATCTTGAAGCACTATTTTTGTTATTAAAACTATTCTTTAAAACTGTATACGTGTGTGACTTTCTTAGTCAGTTCATGTTAAGGTGATGGAATTTATTTTTTGTTGTTGTTTTTTGCTTTTGTTTCTGTAAAACGTTAATTTAGGCAAAGGTTTTTGAAAATCATTTTAATATTTTAACTTAAATAAACATTTATTTATATTGCGCTCTGCTTTTTAATTTTTAATACAATTAAACACAGCCATTCAAGCTATTATGCAAGCGCTTTTTCTGAGTGTAAATAATAAATGAATAATTCCACTCACAACACGAGATATAGTATTTAGGAAAGAATAAATGAATCCACTTATTCAATCCGACCCAAATGTATATATATGGGCAAATCTTAAGTATTGGAAGTGAAAGTGTGAGAATAGATCACTCACTTTAAACAACTGTCTACGATATCCGAGTAAATGACGTCGAGGAAATTATCTAGAATTTACTAAACGTCACTCTCAAATGTTTATTTACATATGTTTAAGTTTCATTCTCACACTTTCACTTCCAATACTTAAGATTTTCCCATATATATACATTTGGGTCGGATTGAATAAGTGGAATTATTCATTTATTATTTACACTCAGAAAAAGCGGTTGCATAATAGCTTGAATGGCTGTGTTTAATTATTTTTACTTAAGTAAAAATGTTCATGTTTTTAGTAAAACGCTTTATTTATCATGCTCTAACATATATATGTTAAAATGTGAATACGTGAAAACAGTGTAGAGCACATTGTTTATAAAAATGAAATATATGTTTTATATAACATTATAAATTTTGTAGTTTGTTTATTCATTATCAGTAAGCCACTCTTCTAACTATTTTTTAGACCATGTGACAATCTCATTCATTGCTAAATATATTTGGCTTTTTCTTGTGTTCTGAATAAATATACATTGTTTCGATTTTCACCTTTTCACCAAATATAAATGATCTGGTTTTCCTTTCACTATACTAAACCCTATTCTGCTAGCAAAAACAATTTGCAAAAAAATGTCATTATATATATATAGTAACATTTTAATTGGTTAATGATGCCGATTGAATATATAAAAATGTATATGAAAGTTCAAAATTTTAAATTTGAGAAATATAACTTGCACAAATAATTTAATATATGATATTTAAAGAGAGAATTTAGTTTGGATAAGAAATGCACATCTTTTGGTTTGTAATTATTTTTTTAACAGTAATGTAATTTTAATATAAACAATTTTAATAAATACAAACCCATTTACCTGTATAATTATGTCAGATTTAAGTAGAAGTTACAATATAAAGAAATTCACTTTTAATATTAATTTCACAGTTATTCTTTAAAAAATGAGTTATTTTCTACACTGAATTCTAATAAATAAATATAAAAAAATTTATTTATCATAGAAAAAAAACCATATATTATCATAAAATAATCAATATATTTTTAAAAGTTATAATGATAATAATATTCGGGGATAAATTTTATTGTTAAAATATCTCGGTATAAATTAATTTAAAAGATGTCTTTTCAACTGTAATTCAAAATTGTTTAAACTTTATTAGTTTCAAGAATATTTATTAGTTTTATCAGCTAATTAATATTCAAAAACTGTTAATCAATTTTCAAATTTATTGACCAATGAAATTTAATTAATTGGCTTTCTACGTAATGCATTTTGAGGGTTATAAAAATATTTAACTGAGTAGATGAGAGGAGGTGAATAAAAAGAAGAAAAAGAAGAAAGAAACAATTAAAATAAAGTGAACATTCGTTTCATGTAAAAAGTTTGTAAAAAACTTATAAAATTTAATATATATATTATTTTTGTAAACAGTTAAATAAGTGTTTAATCCTGTTGTAAAAGAAATAATATATTGAATAGTAATTTAAAACAATGGTGTGAGTTTAAACTAAATTTCTTCGTTTTGATACTGTTACAGTCTGAAACTTCAATTCGCAATTTTAAAATACTATTGAAGAAAAAAGTGCAAGAATATATTATTATTATTAGTGATGGAAAAAACGGGAAGAATAAGGAGTGTCAACTTCAATTAATTAAGAGTTGTAAATATAGTCACATAAGAAAATACTTTTTTTATCACTAATATATTTCTTAATTTAAATAATAATTAGGTAGAGAAACAAAAATTAATATAAAGCGATACTTTATATAAATATACAGGATTTGAACTCAGACTTTCAAGCACCCTTTAACTATCCTCACTATCTCATACAACTGATACACATGAGCACACACATGTAGAAAAGATAAATAATCGCCAATATTTGTATTTAATGCTAAACCAGCACTCATTAGATATGGTTGGCTGAAAAGTTGGAGATTAGTGTAGATTGAAACCTGTCCATTAAAGTATGAAGATTTGCTATCTTAATATAAACTGAGCACTGATTATATGTGAGCATGGTAGATGATAAACTGGACCAACTGATGAGAGCTGATTTAGCATGAAATACACATATTGCTGATTATTTATCTTTTCTACATGTATGTGGTTATGTGTATCAGTTGTATAAGATAATATGAATAGTTGAAGGGTGCTTGAAAGTCTGAGTTCAAATCCGTTACATTTACAATTAAGCTCCAGGTTTATGAAGAGTGCCTGATTTTCAAATATTTACCTTATATAAAATAACTGAATTAGTTTATTGAATTTTAAAATAGTTTATTAATGAAAATCAGACTTCAAATAAAACTCGCTATCTTTTAAATTAAGTTAACTTGTAATTTTCAAAATAACTTATGAAGTTATAAAGTTATGAAGAAGAAAAGACATTCCTTGTATATTTAATAAATAAGAAATATTAAGTAAACGAATATAATAGTGAATGTTTATTATGGATTATATTAAATAAAAGCTTGTCCCGAAAAAGAATACGTTTGTTTGGCAAATGATATCCTATTGTATAAAAATATTAACAGTAAAATTTAAAAAAAAAGGTTATTAATTTTGCTTATAAAAAATATTGCTAAAATAGTGTATTGCTCGATAAAAAAGTCAAGTGAATTTATTTATGATTATTTCAGTAAGAAATAATTATTAAGAAAAATATAAAAAAGAGAAAAGTGTAAATGAGAATGACTTCTGAATTGATGCTAATTGTAGGAAAGTGCAAAAGTGAGGAAATTAATATTGCAAATCACACTTGTATTAAACTTCAATGATATTTATGAATATTTAATATTAGAACATATTCCGATCTGAAAGCTTAAACAAAGATGCATCGAATTTTAAAGAATTTTATCAAGTTGTTATCAGTGATTTTAATATTGTATATAGGATTCTGGGAGTTGCTAGCTATTAGAGAATATAAAATTAATAAATAACATACAAGGAAGTAAGAAGCGTTATGCTGAAGACTATAATGATGTGGAGCTAGAAGGCAGAATAAAAAAAAATAAAAATAATACATTTTTTTTTTGGTTATTGTTTTCAAATATAAATGTAAATGTAATATTAGATATTAAGCTTAGTATTAAGATAATAATATTAGATCTATTTGAATTGAATATTTTGATATGTTAATATGTTTTATATTTTTAATATTTATTTTTAAATTGATGACCCTAATAAATATACTTAGGAAGTTAATATAGTATACGTGAATGTGGAAAAAGAGAGAGTATGGGTAAAACAATATGTTATTTTTCTGTTATAAAGTAAGGTTATTTAAAATTTATTAGATATTTTTAAATATAAAAATATTTAATAGGTAGATTGATGTTATACTGATGAATTAAGAGATGGGATTCATGGTAATAAAAATATCCATGCTATTTGAATCTCAAGTGATAATATGAAGAGATGCCAGGGAATAAATGATAAAAGTAACAAAGTAGTTACGATCTCAGTTTTGTGTGATAAAAGTATAATGCTAACATTTGTCATAATATGTGATTTATTTTGTAATATAATTATTAATATTGTGAAAGAACACTTAATCCAATAAAACATCACATGATCACTATTTCTTATGCTTGCTTATAATTGTTATTAAAACAGGAAAAACTCTCTATACATATTGCCACTCAATGCAAGTCAGAGTAATCAATGGATGCCAGAAGGCTTGTAAATAAAATCCCCATCTGGTTCATACTCATGCAATATTTCTAGATTAGTTTCTGGCTTGTGGCCTTCATCAGTGAGAAGCCTTAGATCTGAGAGCACTCCTAAGATCTAGGTGCAGTGCTCTCAGATCCAAGACTCATCACTGATGAAGGCTCAAACCAGAAACTAGTCTGGGATATTCGATGAGTAGGCAGTAAATGGAGATTTTATGCACAAGTATTCTGGCACCCATTGATTACTCTGGCTTGCACTGAGTAGCAATACATAAAGAGAGTTTTGCCTGTTTTAATAGAACACTTGATAGAAAGATGAGATTGTAATATTAATCATGAGGTAAATTATAGTCACGCTAAAAATATACATTCTAGTAAGATAAGTTATCATTTCAGGATAAGGATAAAATATCTTCCT
Source organism: Epiperipatus broadwayi (assembly GCA_028023455.1). Lineage (NCBI taxonomy): Eukaryota > Metazoa > Onychophora > Udeonychophora > Euonychophora > Peripatidae > Epiperipatus > Epiperipatus broadwayi. Next base: position 1,040,549 of record JAQFVV010006331.1, read on the forward strand.
GAAGAACTTATTAAAATAGCTGATGTGAGGAGATGAGAGGAACTTCCACAAGACATTGATGTTAATTAAAACCTTCGTAGATAAGTGTGGATCTTAGAGTAGAATCATTAAGATAAAAATTATTACTTGCCAGGATATAATATTCCACTTAAAAAAAAAAGAAATCCTGTTTCTCATTTAGAGACAATAAGTTTATTAAAATCAGTTTCTTATCAATAGAGTTTTAGCTATGATAAAGAAAAGGATAAAATGAACATCGTATGAAGACTAGTTATATCTTTTAGAAATATTATAGTTTTTTTCCTAGGTAGTAGAAGATTGTTTTAAGAGAGCAAGAATAAATTCAAAACAAATATTATATTATTTAAATAATATATAAATTCAATGCTAAAAAATAAATATGAAATCAATGATGAGAATGAAAAGTGATAAAGAATGAATAGAATGAATGATCATCTATTAGTAAGGAATCTTGAGTCAATTAATTATTTCAATATGATATAAATCTTATATTGAAAAGTATAATAATATAAACCAGAATTTTATATGTAAATATTATTGATAGAGTTTATGCTCTTTTAAAATAAAGTTAGAAGAAAAGGTGAAGAGACAATTGATTTAAAAAGTGGACACGTACTCTATTATAAAGGCACAAATATTGGAAATACAAGTGGAGTAGAATTCATTATAAATAAAAAGTGGAAGAGTAATATTGTGGAGATTGATGGTGTATCGGACAGAGTGGCAAGATTAGTTATACAAATTAATAGCAGATACCAAATGCAGATATTTCAGGTTTATGCCCCAACAAATTTTCATAGTGATGAAGTAATAGAAGATTTTTATATGGATGTACAAAAGGCTTTTGATCAGAGTAAACAACATTTTAAAATTGTTATAGGAAGACTTTAATGCTAGAATTGGTAAACAAATGAAAGATGAAAATGTTGTAGGCAATTTTGGTTATGGTAATAGAAATAAGAGAGGACATTGACTTGTGGAGTTTGCAGAAAAAAAACACTGTATATTATAAATTCCTTTTTTGAGAAAAATGTTAAAAGGAAATGGACATGGAAGCATCCAAATGAAAGTACAGCAGAATTGGATTATATTTTGACTAACAGTAAATACATATTTCAAGATTGTAATGTTCTTAATAAATTTAACACAGAAAGTGATCATCGATTAGTAAGGTGTAAGATACGTGTTAATGTAAAATTAGAGAGACAAAAATTATTAAGAAAAACAATATTTACAGTTGATATTCCTAATCTTCAGAAACATTCTAATAAATTTAAATTAGAACTTACAAATCGGTTTCAATTATTAGGAGATTTTGAACATGATTCAGATTTGAATGAAATTAATATGAAAATTACTGATACACTTTTAAAAACTGCAACAAAGGTAGCTGGTAAAAAAAAGCAGCAATTGGCCAATACAATTTCTACTGGGACTATAGAATTTATGAAGAAAAGGAGGAATATGAAGATATATAAAAATGATGCATTAAAAAGGATTGAATATCTTGAATTTTGTAAAATAGTGCGGAAAAGAGTTGAAAATAATGTAAGAAAGTATAACTGTGAACTAGCAAGGGAAGCTGTAGAAGAAAATAAGTCTCAAGAATGTAAAACAACATTTTGGTATTGGTAGGAAATTTATATCTCCAATAAGAAAAAAAAGATGGAATTATTACTAAAAAAAGATGACATTATGAAATTGGTAGACGATTTTTATCAAGAATTATATAGTAATGAAGAATAAATATCTCCTATATTTATTACATCTTCCAAATTGCCCACAATTTTAAATGAAAAAGTGAGACAGGCAATTAAATGTATGAAGAAAGGCAGGACTCCAGGTAATGATGGAATTATAATTGATATATTAAAAGAAGCAGGTGAAGAAATAGAATTTTTTTTAGCAAAGTTATATACCAAATGTCTAAATGATAAAGATGTACCGGATGATTGGAAGAATGCAGTAATAATATTAAGATTTAAAAAAGTTGATAAAGAAGATATTGGAAATTACAGACCTATCAGCCTTTTAGCAGTTTTATATAAAATTTTTACCAAGATAATTACAACTATTCTACAGAGAACATTGGATTTCCACCAAGAAAGAGAACAAGCTGGATTTAAAAGTGGTTTTAGTACAGTAAATCATAGCCAGGTATTGAGAGAAATTATAGAATGGACAAATGAAATGAGTTATTATGTTTTGGATTTGTTGATTATGAAAAGGCATTTGATTCTATAAACATTTCTTCAGTGATTAAAGCATTGGATCATCAAGGTATAGATCCAGAATATTGTCATATTTAAAGAATATTTATAAAAATGCAACTGCAGCAATAAGATTGCATAATGATACTGGAAAAGTCAACATTGAGAAAGGTGTAAGATGAGGTGACTCCATATCTCCGAAACCTTTTACAGCAGTGCTGCAAAGAATATTTTGTGGATTAAAATGGGAAACTAAGGGAGTGAAAGTAAACGGAGATTATTTAAGTAATTTAGATTTCACAGATGATGTAGTTATTTTTGCAAATAATGCTTCAGAGCTGCAGGACATGTTGCAGGAGTTATCAGATGAAAGTAGGACTAAAGATAAATGTTAAAAAGACTAAAGTAATGTTTAATGGATTTGCTCAAAATATGAAAATAAAGATTGATTATGATGAATTAGCAGAAGTTAACAGTTACAAATACCTTTGTCAGATTATTAATACAGATGGAAACATAATGGAGAAAATTAATCATAGAATTAAACTGGGTTGGAGTACTTTTGCTAGAAATAACTTGATACTAAAAGGAAATATGCCTATGTGTTTGAAAAGGAAGGTTTTGAACAAATGTGTTTTACCAGTTCTTACTTATGGATCTGAGACTTGGACAATCAATAGAAGAGGAATACAGAAACTTCAGACCACTCAACAAAGTATGGAGAGATGCATGTTGGGAGTAACAAGAAGAGATCAGAGACGCAATGTATGGGTAAGAGAAGAAACAAGTGTTATTGATCTCATTGAAAAAATTAAATGATTGAAGTGGAGTTTAGCTGGAGATATTACTAGAAGAGATGATAATAGATGGACAATTGAAATTTTAAACTAGATTCCAAGAGATTGTAAAAGACCCAGAATGAGACCACATGTGAGATGGATAGATGAAATAAGAAAGTGTGCAGGGGTGATGTGAGATAAAAGAAGCTAAATATTGGAGATGGATTAAACTTGTAGAGACCTTCATCCTGCAGTGGACTGATAATGGTTGATGGTGATGATGATGATTATATCCTTATTGTAAAGGAAAGCTTACAATGTACACATTCCTAAAAAGATCAAGCATATTTATTGAACCCAATTCATTTGGAATTTATATGAAGAGTGGGAAGATTATTATTTGTTATTATTATTACCTATATACATATAATACACAATAAATTATTATATTTATAAAATAAAATACATCAGTATTTTACACAGTAATATATATATATATATATATAACTATTTGATTAAATAAACTGTAATGTATATATTTTTTAAATTTAAAATTGAATATTAATTTATAGTTAAATGAATTTGTGATGACCTGAAGTTAATTAGGTGGGCATGTGTGAAAATAAAACTGATTTTATTATTATTATTATTTTTTATTTGTAATAAATGAAATGTATTTAAACAATACATATAAAATTCTAAATGAATTTAAACAATAGGCAGTTAAAAATCTTGGTGTTCCTCGAAATCTACGCATGAAATGTATAAAAACAAAAGACAGTTTACAAATCGTTCTTCTTATTGTTATAGCATCTGTAACAAAAGACAGCAATTAAAACTAAAAATTTAGAATGCTAAAATGAAATTTTACTTTTTCTTTTAATTAAATTATAAACATTTTAAAAATCAAATGCTGTAACTAAAAGTTTATCAAATTCAGAGGAAAGAAAATGAAATAAGAAGTAAGAATAATTGATAAATTCTTAAATAATTAAATCTTGTTTTAATAGTTGTTGGAGTACATTTGAATATTTTAAATCTTTTCAAAAAGAATAATGAGAATTAAGTCTGCTAAAAATTGGAAAATAAAGAAAAATTAAATAATTTTTTCTTAATATATATATAAAGCATTTCTATATTATCTGATGTAAATATATGATTGTAAATAATTATTAAATTGTACTTTAATATGAAAATGAGCTAGAGCAAAACATGCTATTGTGTGTCATGGTATTTCCTGCCAGCTGCATTATTTCTATATCTATATATTTTTCTACTTTATTCTAAACACACAAGAAGATGTCTGCAGTCCAAAGTAAACAAGGATTGGAATACTTTATGGTGAATCAAATGAGGATCAAGATGTTTACCATTAAACACAACTACAGGAGACACCATTATACTTATCTATCCTTGCTAAGGAAAATGATTTACTAAGAGAAACTGCTTTGAAGAATAACTTGCCTAACTATCAACTACTACTACTTTTATTAGGATGATTTTTATGAACTTTGTTCCAATTACAATTTTTAATCAAAGAATCAATATTGCAAATTTTTGTTTATTTATTTATATTATATGTTGTATTTTCACACTCTGATGCTGAAGCCTCATTTTTCAGAATTAGCAAAGAAGAAAAGGGGGGGGGTATTCATTTTGATATTTTTTATATTTTCATTATAAATAAAATTTAGGTATAGCCACCTGCTTCACATCAGGTTATCCACATAAATATTGAGGTAAGATTATCTAAAATTATTTTCATAGGTTAAATTACAACACTTATACAAAATACATATTATATGTTTTATTTTGTGATTAACCATGTACGTATATTTTCCAGTATGTTTGACTAATCAACTGGTATCTGTCTCTATCATATATATATAAATTGGGGAAACTTGTTAAATAGATTAACATTTGTAGATATGTAATTTAGCTAGCCAGCATCTCAATTATATTAAATAACTAAAGTTTATTTTTCTATATAATTATGATTTGTAGAGAATGATTGACATAGGTGGATTTCTACCATCGGGTATAAGGGTTGGATCTAGAGGATAATTAATTAGTAAGATGGTAGATGTTCACTTGTGACACATGTACATATGATGATTATTATATTTTTTTTAAATTTTTTTATCATTACTATTGTTGTTATACTTTATATTTATTATTGTTAATAAATGTTGAGAGTTTGTATTATTCCAGTCTGTTGTTTGTTGAGTTGTCCTGACATTCCACAGTTTATAAATAATTATACATGCACACCCATCTGTTTTTCTTATTATATAAAAGCTTGAAAATAAAACAAATGTAATAAATGTTAGTTATAACCTATATATAGGTGCAGGAGTTGCTGTGTATATCTATTCATACCTGCTAAAGGAGTTAAAAGCAATATTCTCTTTGGGCTTGAATATTAGGGCGTAATGGAATTTAAAAGGAGGAAGTGGATGAACTAACCTAAATTGCATTTAATATTATTAAATAGGGATAGAGTTAGTCAATTAAAGGGTATGCAATCATTGGTTAAGCATTTCATCGAGTTCTCATTAGCACTCTATCAGATGACCCACAGTCTGAACATGAACATAGTTGGATGCAACTTTTTTCCCTTCTAAGCTTGGTAGGTCTTTGCAGATTGTTTCATTAGGGGTAATAAATTAGAGCATATTAACTTATCCCCACACCATATTGCTACATCTGCATAGTAGTACAGTCTGCAAGTTAGTTGACCATCCATTACATATGGTGTTTGCAATGTTTGGGATTAGTTGTAATCATTCTGTCCATTATATATGGCAACCAACGTGGATGCACAATGTGTAATGGGACTACACACTGCTAAAGATCAAATTAGTAACTGGCATGACTGGTATGATGGATATTAGGGGATGTATGATGAGTATTGTCTCGTCCATTATATCTGGCATGCAATGTTGTAGGCATGAAGATATTACAGTTGATAGGGGTATCCAAGTATATTTACTAATGGTTATATCTGACGTGCAATGTGTTAGGCATATAGATATTACAGTTGATAAATGTATCCAAATGTATTTACTAATAGTTATATCTGGTATCCAGTATGTTAGGTATGAATATACTGTAATTGGACTGGTGTTTAAAATTTTTTTTAAAAAAAATGTTAAAGCACATTTCATTTGCCATTTTTCTATCAACATAAACCCAAATGAACTTATACACTTGGCAAATAACTAGCACTTTCATTAAAAATAGTAGTAATAGGGATAATAGATCACATAAACTTGAATCAATTTTCAATAAGAGATCTAAAGTATTGAGTGTAAATTGGAAATATAAAGGATTGTACAATAAACAGAGATCAATAATAAATATTTAAGTGATTAATAAATGATAATAAAATAGGCATGTAAAAGGACATAGGCTAAAAATAGATCTATTAAAAACTAAAAAAAAGGTAAAAGATAAATGCAATGGTTGGGAGTGGCATGATGCACTGTGGCATGTGATTATTTATAGTTTTATAAATAAATATTTTATAAATAGTTTGCAAATAAATAAATATTTAATGATAATCCAAAAGTGGTAAGAAATTAAGTAATATGGAATCAAAACATTTGGAGATAGGAAAAAATGATAGTGACAGTGAGATGGTAGATGATACTACTGGTAATAAGGTGGAATCTATGATGATTCATATTCTTGGGGGGTCTATTCTGGAAGTTGAACAATCCCCACAAATGCAGGAAGGGAGTCAAACAGTACTCAAATTCAGATGATTCCTCCCAGTGAGATTGTTCAAGTGCCTGAAGTAGGAGTAACTCAGGCTATTCAAGACTCTACAACATTGGCACAATTAATCCAAGTAATCATGGAGATGAATAGTAAAATGGGGAATATGGCAACTAATATAAATGATATAAATAGCAATATGGAGAATATGAAAAGTGATATAAATAGCAATGTGGAGAATATGAAAAGTGATTTAAATAGCAATATGGAGAATATGAAGAGTGATGTGAGTAGTATGAATAGCAATATGAAAAATATGAAAAGTGATATAAATAGCAATATGGAGAATATAAAAAGTGATATAAATAGTAAGTTGGAAAATATGGCAACCACGGCTGATATAAGTAAAATAAAGGAAGAATTGAAGAAGGATGTGAATGATATAAAAGAACAAATGGAAACAAAAATTGATAATATTGAAATTAAGCTGTCTGAAGATATGGGACAACTTTCCTTTAAATTAGGAAAATTCAAAAAGACAATATTGAATTGAAGCAAGGAATGTTAGAGAGGAATGAAATTGATGTAAAGAATACAAAATGCCAACATGTGAATAGATGATTTTAAATCCAGTGTCATGGAATAATTGAATGCAAAATATGATGAGGCATGTAAGAGTCAGGAAACATTAAAACATGAGGTGCATGTGGAACAGGATAAATTCCTAACCGAGGTTCAAGATGAATTTCAGGAAATTCAATCGAGAATAGAACAACTTTCTATATCACAAAATAATCAGGTTGAGTCATGCAACAAGATGCTAGTGGATTTGGATCAACATATTAAATGAGTTGAGAGTAGAATAGTCAAAGGGGGAATGGACATGACTGTAGACAATGCCAATATAGAAAAGTTGGTGGGAGGTGCTCATGAAATAAGAGATGAAATTGATAAAATGGGTGAAGCCATTAATCAGAGATTTGTAGTGCTTGAATCTCAACTGTGCCAAGAGATGCCGACCAGTGGAGGAAACATGATGAAATTGATGTAAGGATGCACAGTAGTAATAAAATAAGGGATAATAGGACTCATCACCTAGAGATAGCCCTTAGGGACCCATAGAGGATAAGTGATCCTTCTGAAGAAACTCTCCTCCCATGTCGCATTCTGCCTGAGGCAAAAGATTATCCTCCTAATTTTAGTTTAGAAGATTTAATTCCAGATAGTTATAGAACACACTATGATGATCATGCATTGACCCCACCTGTAAACACTACAGAAATCAACAAGACACTTTATCATCCTGCACAAGTGAATGCTATTAACCAGTTTGTCAAACTAAAAGTATTCAAGGGATCTACTAATGAAGCTTCCATTGAACATATCTGGAGTCTGAACCTTTATTTCTCTGTAAACAGAAACTTGTCAGAGGGTGAAAAGGTTATTATTACATACAGCCATCTGCAAGGTGATGTGCTGGTGTGGTGGGAGTCATTGTTTCAGGCCCCATCTACCTTTGATGAATATCAGATACTGCTGGTTAAGAATTTCTGGAACAAGGACAAGCAAGAGGCCTTATTGTATCAGTTATTTCAATAAAAGTATAGGTCAGCACCTGGAGAAACTGTGACAAAGTTTTTCCGCTGTCAAGTTATGAAATTAAGAATGTTAAATACCTACTGCCTGAGTAAAAGTCAAATTATCAGAATAATAAAGAGAAACATACCACTCAGGATTGAACAATTGCTATTGTGTATCAATGTTAGGACCATAGAACAGGTGGAAGAACTGTTAATTAATATAGATATGAACAATGCTAACCTGTCAATTAGGGCACCTGAAAAAAAGAGAGAAGAGGCTACTGTTAATACTATTTTTTATAAAAAAATAAAAAAATAATAATGATGCTAACCATTGGAAAGGGAAGTCCATACAAAGTAATTCACCCTATGTATGGTCAGCTAAAAGGAACTGTACAAATAGTAGCAAAACAGGAATAAATCCTCTTCATAGTCCTGAAAAATCCCTAAAACCAGGGTGTAGTAATTATACACCAAAATTTCAACAGAAACTAAACTAAAAGGGTACTTGAGGTTATGTTCCTCACCTCAAGAGATCAAAAATATCCTGAGGAACATGAAACAAACCCCAGATCGAGAGATCACTAATATAATGTGTTCATGGCAAGACAAAGCACCTGACTATGCTTTGCAGAGTTGCACCATGATAGAGGTTTTGTTTGAGGGTTTACAAGTTAAAGCACTGTTAGATTCTGATAGCCAGATTTCCATTATCTTAGATAAATTTTACCAGGAAATTTTGACTAAAAATCCCAAAATTGAAACCTTACCGTTGAAATCTATTCAGGTTACCATGGCTAATAGTAAGAAAGCAAAACTTGTACAAAAGCAAATCTGGGTAGAAATGAAAGTCAGCCAAACAATCCTTTATCATGTGTACCTTATATTTAATGGCTTAATCCATGATGTCATTCTTGGGTCAGACTTCCTACATTTAAACACTCATATTATTGATTTTTCTAACAAAGTGGTTAAGATAAGTAATGAGGTCTTGGAGATGACATTACTTCTGAGATATGGCCTCCTTGAAGTTGACTGTATAATATCTAGTATCCTGGAGGCACTCATAGATAGTAAGCTTGCAGAGTTCAACTTGCTTGGAGGTGAGGAGACATTGAAATTAAGATCTGTGATACATAAATTTAACCTGATTTTTTCAGAGATACCAGGAGTAATATAAGGATTTCAGCAGAGAATAAGATTAGTACATGACCAACCATTTCAATCCAGATTGTATCCTATTCCATACCAGTATTGGCAAGAGATAACAAACAAATTAACAAAATGCTAGATTGGGGGATCATTTCCAAATGCTCTTCACTGTACTGTAATCCAGTCATAACTGTGAAGAAGAATGATGGGTCAATGAGATTTTCTTTGGATGCTAGACAACTAAACAAAATTACTGTTCCTGAAAGAAATATTCCACCACCATACATGAATTATTTGTGAGATTTGGAAACAAGAAGGTGTTTTCCACTTTTGATCTAACCTCTAGTTGTTGGCAGATCGAATTCCATCCAAATGATCACCAATACACTGCCTTCCCATATGAGGGATTTACATACCAATTTAATAGGATGCCATTTGGATTGATAAATAGTGGCGATGGTTTGATATGATGTTTAGATCAGACCTTATCTTCTGAGGTGAAGCAGATCATTACGATATATGTGGATGATGTGATTGTCGCATCTACCATTGTTGAAGAGCATTTTCAACACCTGACTATATTTTTCCAGGAGTGCTTCTGGAAAAGCATCAACTTCAAAAAGAGTATCTTAGTTTCAAACCAAATTATCTTTTTAGGTCATATCGTAGGTTGTGATGGGATAAGACCTCATCCAGACAAGATCAGTGCCATTCAGAACTTTCCTAAACTGACTAATAAAAAGCAAATCTGATCATTTTTAGGCTTATGTAACTTTTACCATTATGTAACTTTTACCATTGCTTCTACCAAAAATTCTCTGACCACACAGAACTATTATTAAAATTAATCAGGAAAGATGAGAGATTGAAATGGACTGAGGAGCAGGAGCAGGCATTTGAGAAAATTAAAACAGGGTTTTTAGAGCAAATCATGTTAGCTTTCCCTGATTTTAGTAAACCATTTATAGTCCAGACGTATAGTAGTGGTTTCGGATTGGGGATAACATTATCCCAAATCCAGGAGGATGACCAACCTGGGGTCCTCTACTTTATCAGCTGACTCCTGAAAGGTCCAGAACTAAATTATACAGTAACAGAGAAGGAAGCACTGGCAATAGTGTGGGTCTTTCAAAAGTTTTGACAGATGCTTCTCGGATCAGAGGTGATAGTGATCACAGATCACAAAAGTCTCAAATTTCTGAACCACAGTTATCTGACCAACAGCTATCTAGTTAGATGGAGTTTGCTGTTGCAGGAATTCAATTACACTGTGAAGTATTGCAAGGGATCCAAGAATGTTGTAGTCGATGTGCTAAGTCGAAACCCATGTGGATCAGAACAGAGCCATTTATCGGTAGAGAATGCCTAGATTACAAATGTCAATATGATGACTGATGGTAATGTAGAGAACAATTTGGAAAACCTGCCTGAATTGCAACTTAAAGATAATAATTTAAACTTAATCATGAAAGCTTTAAAAGGATAGAAAGTTTTGAATGTGCCAAAAGATCTTGATTTTTATAAGATAGAAAATGAGATCCTGCTATATAAAGTAAAATAATAATACAGATGAGTGGAGGGTAGTAATCCCAGAAATATTGCATATCCCACTCATAAAATATATTCATTGTTTATATGGACATTACAGTGCCCATAAAACAGAGCATACTTTGAGAAATTGTTTTTGCTGTCCTGGTATGTATAAAGACATATTAAGGGCACTTCAAAATTGTCTAGTGTGCCTTCAAGCCAAGCCAGTAAATCAAAATTACTATAATGCTGCAAAATCAATATTACCTAAAGGACCAAATGAGATCTTGGCGATTGATTATTATGGGCCATTACCCCCATTTAATAAACAAAAATATCTAGTGGTTGCTTATGATCTCTTTACTAAATATGTTTTTGCTTACCCAATACCCCAAGCTAATACTAGATATACCATCAAGGTATTAGACACCCTCCAATTTGTGAGGATAGGAAAACCCAAAATTATTTTAACAGATCATGGTACCCCTTTCCTATCCAAAGAGTGGAAAAAATGAGTGGAAAGATCACAAATAAAACATGTGCTCACATCCATTAGGAATCCACAGTCAAACCCTTGTGAACGTGTAATGTGGGAGCTCAGTTGGTTGTTCAGGACTTACCTAAAGGATGAGCATAGAGGGTGGGTAAGACATATAGACCAGATAGTTAATTATATCAACTGGAGTGTGAATAAATCCACTGGATTAACACCCATTGAACTACATTTTAATCAATTAATTCCCATGTTGTTCACTAAATATCAACCTATGACTAGATATAAACAAAGTAGTATGAAAGAAAATGTGCAGAAAGCATATCTTTGAGTGGTAAGTAAGGCCAATAAAAGGAACAAAAATAATACTGGAACTCCATATACTTTCAAAGTAGGAGATCAAGTTTTAATAAAAAAAACCTCATGTTAGTAAGCAAATTGAAAATAAATACAGTAAGTTTTACTATCTATATGAAGGACCTTACACAATAGTTAAACAATCGAGTCCTAATGCATTTTGGTTGGATATGGAAGGACAAGTTAGGGGAGCATATAATACCCGGATTATGAAACCATATTATGGACAATCATAGTAATTGTAGAATTGTCATACTCAACTGATGTGTGAAAAAAAATGAATGTTGATAAGTAAAAAAAAAATTAGATATTATGAAGTTAGGTTAAAAATTATGATGAGAGTATTCCCTAATGGATGCTAAAGCAAATATTAGGATACTTTAGAGCCACTTTATTTAAAAGAGTTAAACCACATTAAGTAATGGGTTCTCCAATCTTCTGTTAGTCCTCAAAGGAAATCCAATAAGACTCAAAAGGAGCAGGATGCAGGATAACAAGAAAAAAATATGTTCTATCTGAAAAAGAAACACCTTTTTATTAGTGTGCTCAAAACATAACCATTATTAGTTTAAAAGAACTATGTCTGAACCCCACCTTAAAAAGTATTTCATGAGAGTGAGTAGAGAAGAATAAAAAGTAATTTGTGTAGTTGAGTGTAGAAAACAGTAAAATAAGGTTTCACTACCCTTCTTATATTTGTTGAAAAAAAACCATCAAACTTCAATGCAAACCTTGTGTAAATGTTAAAATTTTCATTACAGATTAAAATTCTAACACTGTAAGGAGAGGGGGTTGTAAAGTATAGATTACAATGCACACATTCCTAAAAAGATCAAGCATATTTATTAAACCCAATTCATTTGGAATTTATATGAATAGTGAGAAGATTATTATTTGTTATTATTATTACCTATATACATATAATACACAATAAATTATTATATTTATAAAATAAAATACGATCAGTATTTTACAAAGTAATATTGTATATATATATAAAACTATTTGATTAAATAAACTGTAATGTATATATTTTTTTAATTTAAAATTGAATATTAATTTATAGTTAAATGAATTTGTGATGACCTGAAGTTAATTAGGTGGGCATGTGTGAAAATAAAACTGATTTTATTATTATTATTTTTTTATTTGTAATAAATGAAATGTATTTAAACAATACATATAAAAATCTAAATGAATTTAAACAATAGGCAGTTAAAAATCTTGGCATTCCTGGAAATCTACACATGTCAAATGTATAAAAACAAAAGACAGTTTACAAATCATTCTTATTGTAATAGCACCTGTAACAAAAGACAGCAATTAAAACTAAAAATTTAGAATGCTAAAATGGAGCTTTACTTTTTCTTTTAGTTAAATTATAAACATTTTAAAAATCAAATGCTGTAACTAAAAGTTTATCAAATTCAGAGGAACGAAAATGAAATAAGAAGTAAGAATAATTGATAAATTCTTAAATAATTAAATCTTGTTTTAATAGTTGTTGGAGTACATTTGAATATTTTAAATCTTTTCAAAAACAATAACGAGAATTAAGTCTGCTAAAAATTGGAAAATAAAGAAAAATGAAATAATTTTCTTAATATATATATAAAGCATTTCTATATTATCTGATGTAAATATATGATTGTAAATAATTATTAAATTGTACTTTAATATGAAAATGAGCTAGAGCAAAACATGCTATTGTGTGTCATGGTATTTCCTGCCAGCTGCATTATTTTTTTTTTTTTTTTTTTTTTTTTTTTTTTTTTTTTTTTATATATATATATATATATATATTTTTTATTATAAATAAATTTTAAATTTTAATAAGATTTTATTTTTATTTTTTAAATTTTTTTTTTTTTTTTTTTAATTTTTTTTTTTTATTTTATTTTTTTTTTTTTTATATATATATATATATATATATATATATATATATATATATATATATATATATATATATATATATATATATATATATATATATATATATATATTTCTACTTTATTGTAAACGCACAAGCAGATGTCTGCAGTCCAAAGTAAACAAGGATTGGAATACTTTATGGTGAATCAAATGAGGATCAAGATGTTTACCATTAAACACAACTATAGGAGACACCATTATACCTATTTATCCTTGCTAAGGAAAATGATTTACTAAGTGAAACTGCTTTGAATAATAACTTGCCTAACTATCAACTACTACTACTTTTATTAGGATGATTTTTATGAACTTTGTTCCAATTACAATTTTTAATCAAAGAATCAATATTGCAAATTTTTGTTTATTTATTTATATTATCTGTTGTATTTTCACACTCTGATGCTGAAGCCTCATTTTTCAGAATTAGCAAAGAAGAAAAGGGGGGATTATTCATTTTGATATTTTTTATATTTTCATTATAAATAAAATTTAGGTATAGCCACCTGCTTCACATCAGGTTATCCACATAAATATTGAGGTAAGATTATCAAAAATTATTTTCATAGGTTAAATTACAACACTTATACAAAATACATATTATATGTTTTATTTTGTGATTAACCGTGTACATATATTTTCCAGTATGTTTGACTAATCAACTGGTATCTGTCTCTATCATATATATAAATTGGGGAAACTTGTTAAATAGATTAACATTTGTAGATATATAATTTAGCTAGCCAGCATCTCAATTATATTAAATAACTAAAGTTTATTTTTCTATATAATTATGATTTGTAGAGAATGATTGACATAGGTGGATTTCTACCATGGGGTATAAGGGTTGGATCTAGAGGATAATTAATTAGTAAGATGGTAGAGCTTTACTTGTGACACATGTACATATGATGATTATTATATTTTTTTATATTTTTTTATCATTACTATTGTTGTTATACTATATTTATTATTGTTAATAAATGTTGAGAGTTTGTATTATTCTGGTCTCTGGTTTGTTGAGTTGTCCTGACATTCCACAGTTTATAAATAATTATACATGCACACACATCTATTTTTCTTATATAAAAGCTTGAAAATAAAACAAATGTAATAAATGCTAGTTATAATTTATATATAGGTGCAGGAGTTGCTGTGTATATCTGTTCATACCTGCTAAAGGAGTTAAAAGCAATATTCTCTTTGGGCTTGAATATTAGGGCCTAATAGAATTAAAAAGGAGGAATGGATGAACTAACCTAAATTGCATTTAAAATTATTAAATAGGGATAGAGTTAGTCAATTAAAGGGTATGCAATCATTGGTTAAGCATTTCATCAGGTTCTCATTAGCACTCTATCAGATGACCCACAGTCTGAACATGAACATAGTTGGATGCAACTTTTTTCCTTCTAAGCCTGGTAGGTCTTTGCAGATTGTTTCATTAGGGGTAATAAATTAGAGCATATTAACTTATCCCCACACCATATTGCTACATCTGCATAGTAGTACAGTCTGCAAGTTAGTTGACCATCCATTACATCTGGTGTTTGCAATGTTTGGGATTAGTTGTAATCATTCTGTCCATTATATCTGGCGACCAACATGGTTGCATGATGTGTAATGGGACTACACACCGCTAAAGATCGAATTGGCAACTGGCGTGACTGGTATGATGAATATTAGGGGAGGTGTATGATAAGAATTGTCCCGTTTGTTTTATATTAAAAATATAAAAAGTAATGTATGGTATCCTTAAATGGAAGAGAACTAAAAATCCGAACCCACATGAAGAACTCATGGATGGTAACATTAATTATCTACATGAAAGAGAGTATACATAGTAAATTTAATATTTAAGGAATAGAATACTTACATGATATGAAAGTTAAATTTAAAAGAAGTATGTTTAGTTAATGTATTTATTTTTTCAATGTAAATTGTTGTACAGATATTTTAATAATTTCGTATGTATTTTATATCTTAATTATGTTATTTAATATTTACAAATTTATTATTTATTGTTACTGATGTTAAAATAAACAATTATTTTTTTGCAAAATTATTTTTCTCACAAAGTCATATCAAAGCACTTAAATTATATAAAATGATTACACATAAAGATATAATTATTTGATAATTATGCATAAAGTATTATAAAAAATGAGAACTTGATAAATTAATGATTCATTACTTGAATATATAATTATTTAAAAAGTGTTATTTAATAGTATTATCTAAATAGATTATTCACTGAAAATCATAATATTATAAAGGGTCACATTATCATTATTATTATTTAAAATAAGTAAAATTTATTTGTAGAGTTAATCTAAAATACTATATTAGATTAAATGGAATCTTCATGATTAAATATATTACAAGGCTTATATTTTTTTAAAGATATAAGTTTAAAAGAATAAAATGCTATTCAAATTAAGATATTAAAGTGATTGAGAGGGGAGGATGTTATAGTTGAATTGCAAAGCTTTTGTCTAAAGCAAAATGAGTCTTTTGTTTTATGATTAATATTTGTGAAATGAAAATATAAGATATTTATGTATAATTAAATTATTTAATTGGAAGTAAGATTGAAAATAGTAAAGATTAATCGTATTGTATTATTATTATTAAAGTTATATTAATTCTTAAGAAAATAATTTAATTTATGTTTAGAAATATATGTGTGATTATTATTGAGATGATTGGATATTTGTAAAATCCCTCCTATTATCCAATTATCTTACTGTTAGTAATTGTTGGTATATTTTAAAAAAATAATCATTACCCTTGAGATATCCATAAGGTAGCTGTAATTGTTATAAGGTATTTATTATATATTTAATTTTATTATTTCATGTGGTTTATTAAATATGTGATGAGTAGAATAATCATTATTCTTAATGAAAAATTATGTTAGTCATTGTCTGTTGTAGGGATTTTCCTAATGACTATATTAGGATAGTACTTGGAGAATTTCTACAATAGCAGTGCCATTAGAGAACATATTTTATATGCCTCTCAATATTAAAACCTCTGTATTGTGACCATAGGTTAAGTCTACCTTATGATTTTATGTATTACATGTTTTGTAGTTGAGTATTGAGTCTCATAAGATGATGTTTCTATATGTTATATACTTTGATGTTTGAGCTTAGCTAAGTGTAGGAACGGAGAGGAATGAAGAGAAGATTAAAATATATATAATTAAAACCAATCAACATTTATATATATATATATATATATATATATATATATATATATATATATATATATATATATATATATATATATATATATATATATATATATATATATAAACTATTCAAAACAATACAATAATTAATACAGTAACAATATTTTAAACAAATATATACCAATTTAATAGAAGTACTTTCAACTATCTATGTAGTCGTTGTCAACTAGACTCAAATTGTATTAGAAAAAAAACCGTTACAAATGTAAACAAAAGCATATATTGGGGAATCTCGATGTACATTGGAGAAAAGATCAAGGGAGCATTTGTTATTATATAAACGAGTGCAATAATCAAGACAAGAGAATGTTAGAAATGATGATGTATCACCATCAGTATTTTTTGATCATAATGTAACATGTAATTATGGTTTTGATTTTGATTTTAATAAAGTTAAAATTCTGTGTATTGAAAGAAATAATAATAAACGCAAAATTAAAGAAGCTACATTAATAAAAAGTGAAAAGCAACAGTTGATAAATAGACAGACAGCCAATATAAAAATTAATGAATTGTGGGAAAATTGATGTATGACGTATTGCTTTTGTTTACATTTGTAACGGTTTTTTTTTCTAATACAATTTGAGTCTAGTTGACAACGACTACATAGATAGTTGAAAGTACTTCTATTAAATTGGTATATATTTGTTTAAAATATTGTTACTGTATTAATTATTGTATTGTTTTGAATAGTTATATATATTTTATTATAATTGGAATACAGATATTGATTAATAATTTATATATATATATATATATATATATATATATATATATATATATATATATATATATATATATATATATATATATATATATATATATATATATATATCATCAACCATTATCAATCCACTGCAGGATGAAGGTCTTTCCAAGTTCAATCCTTCTTTTCTGATCTTTAGCTTCTCTTCTCCACATCACCCCTGCAAACTTTCTTATTTCATCCATCCATCTCACATGCGGTCTTTTTTTGGGTCTTTTACAATCTCTTGGAATCCAGTTTAAAATTCCAATTGTCCATTTATTATCATCTCTTCTAGCAATATGTCCAGCCCAACTCCACTTCAGTCTTTTAATTTTTTCAAGGAGATCAGTAACACCTGTTTGTTCTCTTACCCATACATTGTGTTTTCGATCTCTACTTGTTACTCCCAACATGCATCTCTCCATACTTCTTTGAGTGGTTTGAAGTCTCTGTATTGCTCTTCTATTAAGTGTCCAAGTCTCAGATCCATAAGTAAGAACTGGCAAAACACATTTATTAAAAACCTTCCTTTTCAAACACATAGGCATATTTCTTTTATAATATATATATATATATATATATATATATATATATATATATATATATATATATATATATATATATATATATATATATATATATATATATATATATATATATATATATATATATATATATATATTATTAAAGGATTTAAAAGCAATCAACACTATAATAAAATTAAAAATAAAAATATCAAAATGGAATGGATTTCAATGCTATTTATATCAGATGAGCAGGTCAAGTTTATTAGGAAAATTTATAATGGTTTGTGTCATATTGCTTTTTTCTCTACAAATAACATAAATAGATTACTTAATAATTCTAAAATTCAAAATTCAAAGTTTAATCAAAATTCTATTATATATAGATTGATATGTGGATGTGGCGTACAATACATTGGTGAATCTAAGTGTACATTTGAGAAGAGAATAAAAGAGCATATGCTTTTATATAATAGAATTCAAAAAGAGAATCAATATGGAACAGATGTAAATAAACCTTCATCATCTGTTATATTTGATCATAATAAATCTTGTCAATATGGATTTAAATTTTATTATAAAAATATGAAAATTATTCAAATTGAACGTTGTCATAATAAACGTAAAATAAAAGAGGCTATGTTGATTTCAAGAAATCGTCAAATGTTAATGAATCGCCAGTCATCAAATGTTAAGATAACAGAATTGTGGGAAATCTGAATTGAACTATGGGTATTGTTAAAGGTTGTCTCATTTTGATTATTCAACGTTATATAGTTGATAAAGACTACAAAGTGTATAGTCGAAAGTACTTCTAAAAGAATATAATTTATATAAATTGTACTGTATTTCGATATATATATTGATTTGTATATTACATATATTGTGAAATGAATTCAGATATCAAACTTTATTTATTACATATATATATATATGTATATATATATATATATATATATATATATATATATATATGTGCTCGTTACAATATATATATATATATATATATATAATGGTTGGGGTGAGAGAGATCTAATGAGTCTTACCATATCTGCACTACAAGGTGCCACTAGGTTACTCGAACCTAGAAAATTTATAGAGTAAGCAGACATGCACTGTTAATGATCCAATTTTTACATAGATATTTTACCACAGCTGTCAGCCCTTGCCACTAGCTCATGTAGTAGCAGAGGTTTAAAACATATTTATTAGAATATAATTTTTATAAAGATTAAAAAAAATAAACTAGATCACTGCCAGTACTAATAACACAACAGATTTTATTAACACACATTTAAATTTGAGAAATAAAATTTATATTTAGATTTTAACATTAATTTTTAAATTTAAATTACCATTTTAGGTAGCCCACACAGATGGATATTTTAATAATAATTTACTATAGAATGTTGAGTATAGATAGACTACATAGATTTCTCAGCTAAAAACTTTTCAAATAATTGTTCGATCTCAGACTAAAGTTCATGGCCAAACCAATGCCTGCTTCTGGATATATAGTCACAACCAATGCAATATGAAGATGCTAGCACAAAACCACACTGACAAGAATGTGCATCTGACAGTGTGATATTATTTGAAGGACATGATCCTCATCCAGAACAGGAATGTGCATCTGTCTGGCAAAACAATCATGTATATACAATAATTATAGAAAAATGCTATGAATGGGGTTGAGCGGTCTATCTGCCAGCTTATAGTCCCTTCATAGAGCTAAAAAGGAGTCAATGGTGCAGGAAATATGTCTGTCCATTGCAATGCAATGACTACCTCTTTGTGTCATGCATTCAGTTGGGCACATTGCCCTGTCTGCTAAACATGTTTCTCATTACATTGATATAAACACCCATATATCTCTCCACCAGCATCAACCTAACTATGAGACAAATAGTATGAAATTAAAAGCTTTTAAACTAACATAAACTTTATGAATCTATATAGCTATCTACCCCAACTTAAATTTAATACATTTTAGTTAACAGATAGAAATAAACAACCTAGTTAAACACAAACATAAATAAATAAAAAAAGGGAAATGATTGAAATAGCAAACTTATATAAAAATAAATATTTATAATTGATTTAGTGTTCTATTCTTGGTCAAATAAGAGTCCATTTATTTATATTACCTTTTTTTAAATTGATTATTTATTGAAGTTATACTGTAATTATTTAAAAGAAAGTTTAATTGATAAAAGTTTATCCTTTACAGATTCTACAGATTTAGAGGTCCATGTTCGTGATCACTTACGTAGATTGTATGTTCTTTTTTTAAAACCAAAGTCACTTCTTGCCACTTTTTTTGGTCCACAGGGAGGTCTCAGCTGGTGGGCAAGAAATTAAATCTATTGGAGACTTCTACATCATGAAGCCTGCAATACAGCTATAGTTCATATGTAGATTTAAAGTCAGCTCTCTGACAATAATAATAATAATAATAATAATAATAATAATAATAATAATAATAATAATAATAATAATAATAATAATAATAATAATAATAATAATAATAATAATAATAATAATAATAATAATAATAATAATAATAATAATAATAATAATAATTACCTTGAATCCAAAAACTTGGGGTTTTATACTTGTATTAGCCTCTTATCAAATCTTCGGATTCAACAAGTAAGACATCACTAATCCTCTCATGTTTCACTTACGGTCCATGCTGTTGTTTCATGCTTGCATTGGTCATTTAATTTCTTTTTATTCTCTTATCTGACCATTTATTTATTCGAGTGCCTGAAGGGCTGGTGTGCTTTAGAACAATCATTTAATTAATAAAACAATCATTTTCATTTTCTAAGATTATACAAATCAAGATTATTTCTATTTTCAAAAATATCAAATCTTTATATCTTTAATTTTTTACAAAAAATACTTTCAAATACTTTTATTTTTAAAAGATTTTAAAGTTTCTCATCTATGCAATCTATATATACATTATACAACGTTTAATTTTCAGTTTTTAAGTTAAGTTTTTTTTTCTCTTTAATAAATCAATTTTTATTCATGATCTTTTTATTTTAAGTTTAAAATAATGTAATGCCATATTATATACCGTTACATATCAGTAAACTTCCTCAAAAAACAAAAGCGTTTATAAAAAAAAAGAATTTACTTAGTGTTATTAATGACATTTCACAAATTGATTATACTAAACTTTTTTTTAAGAAGACATAACTTTGGTTAGTAATTACAAGAAAGAAAAAAATGCTGACTTTTCTTTCCTTTCCACCCCAGCTGAAATTACACCTCCTCCCTCAAGAGTTCTCTTTTTCCTACATTTCATTATTAACTTAGGCAAGTCAAGGAAGGTACATGATTTTAGATTTCCTTTTTTTTAAAAAAAAATTATGATTTATATTAATTATTACATTTTATTCCTCACATTTATTTCTACATTTGCACAATTTTCTTACTGGCAGTACCTTTTTATACAAAATTCAAGTTTATAACTTTATATAATATAGATAGATAATATTTCACTTAAAAAAATTTACTCAGGGTACTCATGGTTTATTATACATCATGCCACATTGGGAGTCCAATCATACCTGTCAGGGAAGAAATAGAGTCTTACCGTATCGGCCATACAGGGTGCCATGTTGGGTGCCAATTATAATGGTTGTGGTGTGGGAGATCAAACGAGTCTTACTGTATCTGCCATACAGGGTTCCACTAGGTCATTTGAACCTAGAAAGTTTATGGAGTAGGCAGATACACAAGTTAAAAATCCAACTTTTATTTATTAAGACTGTCAGCCTATGCCACTAGTTCATGGAGTTGCAGAGATTTAATATAACTTCTTAAAATATATTTTAATAAAAACATTTCAATAAAATAAATAAGCTACTGCCAGAAATAACACACACACAAAAAAAACATTTATTGATGCATATATGTATAAGATGGAATATGTTGGACTATTTCCATCATTTATGAGTGAATATTGAATGTATAGAAAATTTTAAACTTTATTTAAACTTATCAAATACAAACAACTTGTTAGTAATAACACACAAATAGACAATCCAGGTTAGTAATTTGTGTGTTATTACTAACAAGTTGTTTGTATTTGAAAAGTTTAAATAAAGTTTAAAATTTTCTATACATTCAATATTCACTCATAAATGATGGAAATAGTCCAACATATTATATCTTATAATATACCATCATTACAAACCTTCAGACAAATATATGTATAAATCTTTAAAATTGAGGAATAAAATTTATTATTTGAGATTGGTTATTAATTTTTAAATTTAAATTATTATATTTTAACCAATCTGAACAGATGGACATTTTAATAAATTTTACTTTAGAATGTAGAGTATAGATAGGATACATAGATTTCTCAGTTAAAAACTTTTCAAAACAATCGTTCAATCTCAGACTAAAAGTTCATAGCCAAACCAATGCCTGCTTCTGGATATAAAGTCGCAACCAATGCAATATGTAGTTGCTAGCATAAAACCACACTGACAGGAATGTGCATTTGACAGCATGATATTATTTGAAGGACATGATCCTTGTCCAGAACAGGAATGTGCATCTGTCTTGTGAAGGAATCATGTATATACAATAATTATAGAGAAATTCTGCATAGGGGGAGAGTGGTCTTACTGCTGGCTTATAGTCCCTCCATAGAGCTATAAAAAGGGGTCAAGGGTGCAGGAAATATGTCTGCATCCATTGCAATGCAATGACTACCTCTTTGGGTCAGTAATTCAGTTGGGCGCATTGTCCTGTATGCTAAGAATGCTTCACATTACATTGATATAAACACCCATATATCTCTCCACCAGCATTGACCTATCTATGAGACAAATAGTCTGAAATTAAAAGCCCTTTAAAATAAACATAAATGATTAAAATAAGACTAACTAAACATCAATGAATCTATGCAGCTATCTACACCTAACTTAAATTTAATACATTTAAAAAATTTAGTCAATAATATTAATAAAAAATGAAAATGATTAAATTAACAAACTCAAATGTATGAAAATTAAATATTAATAATTGATTTTGAAAAGTCAGATTAAAGTCCATTTTATAAAAATTAGGTTTAGTTGATTATTACAATCTTGACAAATCTTGATGAAAGTTCTTAATTACTTTTAACTTTTAAAGTTCTTATATTACAGTAGAAGAGCTCCTGGTTCCTGGTGCCAATTCCCATGAAGTCTTTATTGGAAAACCAGTTTGTTGTTCATACCATAGTTCTCAATCCGGAGTTGGCTTAGCAGGTTCAATCCTGGTATTGTTTTATTTTATTGCAGAACCCATATGATTCAGGATCTGCAATAGTACCGTTCATAATTCAACAGTTATTTCCTTTTAAATAAAAGAAAGGGTGACAAGTGCATCTTATCACCCTTCTCAACAAAATCAAACTGGAACAGTCTGGAACTGTTATTAACTTGAATATTTTTCATTTTATAGTAATTCTACAGATTCATTGAACATAGTTTCCTGTTCCAATCATTTTCATAAAGGTCCATGCATTGCTTTGCCGCTTCTATTGGACATCTAATTTTTTTTGTTCTCTTATCTATAACTTTCATCTGATTTTTTATATAAGGGCCCTTTGGGCTAGTTTGCTTTTCATTTAATTTATAAAACAATCATTTCCATTTACTGAGATTACATAGGAATCTTTTAAAAAAATTATCTTTAAATCTTACATTTTTTTTTATAAAAAAGTATGTTCAAATACTTTTTTTTATTTTAAAAAGAAAATACTTTTAAAGTTTTCATTCCATTTGTGCGATATATTATATACATTAAACAACTTTTAATTTTTAGTTTTTAAGTTAAGTTTTTTTTTTTTAATAAATTAATTTTTATTTATAATCTTTTCATTTTAATTTAAAATAATGTAACGGCATATTATATACTGTTACAATATATATATATATATATATTGTACCGAGGTACATCATGACCAAGTGTTTTAATATTTTTTATGAGTAAATACATTTAAGAAATTTCGTTTTAAAAATCAAAGTAAAATAAAAGTTTTAAAAGTTTAGAATAAGATTAAGTTAGGGGGACTTATGGTTAAAGAAATGATATAAATGACTTTAAAAGGTGGGTAAGATTTTAGAAATATAAGAAAAAAAGGAATTGAAATAAAAAATGATTTAATATGACTTTTTTTAATTCGTAATAAAAAAAAGTGAGGGAGTTCATTTTGTCTTATAATAAAAGGATTGAATGTGTGCATGTATAAGAAGATTTTGAATAAATAAAAGGAATTTTAAAAGTCTATGGTTAAATAATGTAATAAAACAAAAGGAAACCTAATTAAACAGCTAAGAAAAAATAACAAAAAAATTAATATTACTGTTCACTTAAATCAATGACCAATGGAAAGTATCAGAAACTTTAAATAAAAGAAACAGAAGTTCAACCAGAGTGAAATCGAATGTATGATGGAACCGCAAGATAAGAAGTGCCAGGTATAAAAAGGAGAACTTTGTATTGTTAAATTATATATAAAAATAAAAAGAATATAATTAAAGAGAATAAAAAAATTATTAATAATTCAATTAGAAAATAAATTTGATCGGAAATAAATTGGATCAAATAAATTAATAACAAAAGTAGAAAGAAATTTGATCAGAAATAAACTGACTAATTCCAGAAAATTGCAGAAGCTATTATTCAAAGAAAATGATGCATCACTGAAGCCATCATATCATGTGGCCACCAGAGTTTTCTTTTCAGCACCATCAGCAGAGAGTTCAAAGAACAAACCATGTTCAGATGAAGTCTAAGGAATAGCAAAGTGTCCATTCCGAGGTCCACAAGAGTTTATATATTATCACAAATTCAGAAAAGATCTACGATGAATTAGTGCTAACCAGTTGGAAACCACATTTTACAGAAGCTACATTTTGTCATATTTGCATCAAATCAAATTCAAATCCTAGATAACATTTCATTTTTTTTATTCCCCAATTCTTGATTTATAAGCTGTGGTAGATAAGTAAATAAAATATAGACTTTTAACTTCTTATGAACTATTATCGTCAGGGTATAAATTATATTGGCTCCATTGTCCAACTTTTATTCAGAGTTATTAATTGTGTTTGTGCGAATTTAATTAAATGTTTTTGTATTTTTATTTTATTTCAAATATATTAAAATATGTATTTAAATGGAAAGAGTGTGCATGGTTGTATTATGAGACAAAGTGAATATTTTAAAAAAAGAGAGTGGGGATTAAATTAGTATTGAAATATTTATTACTAGAATGATCAAATGCTTTTAATATGATATAAAGTGCTCATTTAAGAAAAAAGTAAGATTTAAAATGTTATTGAAATATTTATGTTAATAGAATGAACATACACATTTATTATAAGATAATATGTTTAATTTATGAAAATAGAGTGGGGATTGAAATATTTAGTCATTATTAAGAAATGATTTAAGTTGAGGCTAAAAGAATAAAGAGTATCTTTTGAAATAAGGATTTTTAATGACACAAAAGTTTTATCATGCAGAAAGTAAATTTTTTTAATATTAAAAAATAGAATTTTCGAATGGCAGAGCTTTTTAAGACAGCTACAATTTGATAAACTAGCTGGGATTTCAGGTACTAGATTTGTTGCTAGTCAAGCAGGCTTGTTAATTACTCCATCATTAGCTGGCACCTAAAGGGATATCTTTAAAATAAATAAAGGGCTTGGTTGGCCAGAGTTTTAATTTAATAGCTGAGTGTTTTTGTTATTGGTAATTTACTGCCAATGATATTGCTTACTCCATCTGAGGAACCAGAAATCTTCAGAGATAGGAGAGTTTGTTAGTGAGGGAAGTGCAAAAATTTTATATAGATTCTTTATTACTATTAAAGATGGAAGGTGGCTGGGTCAATTGGTGTGCCAACTTGGGCCAAAACTAGACATTTTAAATGGCAGGACCAATGTAGGCTATAGTGGACATTTCAAATGGCATGGCCAAAGTCAGCTGTAACTAGCATAAGTGTCAGTTAGTGAGAAAGAAGTTAGAAAGCATGATAGTATTGTTTTAGAGAACTGGTTAAATTAGCACAACCAATAAAAATGATTTTTGTATGACCATATAAAATGTGGAGTCATAATCATTAAAAAAAAAGGAAGGGACACTCCAGTTGAATTATGATAGACGAACAGGAAGCACAAAAGCAGAACTGAGAGGGTTAGGGTTGGTTGTATGTGTATTTTAAAACAGAAAAAGGGAATTTTATTGTTTAAATAAAACTAGATAGATTAGTTGTAAAATGGAAGAAAGAAAATGTGATGGGAGGGCAACACCAGAAGCAAACCAGATATTTTCTAAAATCCCACAAATAGTAAAGGGAAGTGCATTTCAAATGTTAATGAACATGATGAGGGAAATGTGTGAAGACATCAACTGAAATAAGCAAATAATGAAGGAGGAAGTTAGTGAGTTTAAGACAGAGATGGAAGAAATGAGATAGAAATTAACAGAAAGAATGGATGTAATCCAGGAAGCAAAAAAATAATGAAAAAATGTAGACGAAGAAAAGTTTGAGATTTTAGAATTAAAGGAAAATATGAAAGAAGTGAGTGAGGAGTTAAAGAATGTGGAGGTAAAACAGTTACAAGTGAGAATATTACAAGTAGAAGAGATATGTCAGTAACTAATAAATAGCCAGAAAATGACATGACAGAAATTAGGAAACTCTGAGAAGATAATAGAGAGCATTGCAACAGTCAGAAACATGTGGCTTCATTAACATAGTGCAGAATTCGACCACCACACAGAACTGCAGCACCATCTAGGTAGCCAAGTCACCTGTAGTACTAAGTTCGAACATAGTTTATCAGTTCCACAATACAATCTACAAAACAATGCATCTGATGCCACATTAGTAAACATTTCTTTAGGCATGGTGATCAGGAAGATGCAAGAGAATCAAGAATTTTATATCGAGTTAGCCAATAATAACATTAATCTTAAACATTTATCTTTACAGAATCAAGGAAATATTATATGGAATGGGTATCAAATAAATAAAAAAGAAATGGGTATCAAATAAATAAAGAAGGAATGGCAGATGTATAGTTTGACATTATTTATTGAAACATTTTAATAATAAATTATTTACTAATAATATTTGGTAATATTTAAAATTTGGTAACAGGATTTTCCGATCTGTTAGATATCAAAGAGATACATTTATTTATATAGCTGACATAATCTAGCTACCTAAAATTCTCGAGCAAGTATTTCTAGAACATGCCTTTAGGGATTTATACTTTTGCAATACAAGAGTCTAAAGTAAGATTTATAATAGTAGCAGCAGACATATATTTATTTAATTAAAGGTATTTACTAACAAATAGGGGCAAATATTTATTTGAGAGTGAGTTATGTCACTAATGCAGGGACGGAGTTATACATAGAATATAAAGTTAATAAAAGAAAACATGTGGTATGTCTAGAAAGGTGATAGGAAATGGCAGTATATTGAAACTGCAAAGCCGTGAATGCGTTTAGAATGGGCTGACATTTGCCATAGGCCTAAAGAGGTAAGGTGTCACATAAGCATAACCAGGAGCAAGTGGTTCATGCTATGATTGCTTCCAGGCTGCATGATGCTCATCAAGTCCTATGGGACATTCATTTGTCAGCTTGTGTAGGATGACTGGGGTTATTATAGAATCCGAAATATTCAAGGCTTGTAATGGGTCATCATGTCTCTAAAACATAACATGTGTATAATGTATAGATGATTCTGTTAAGATTTAAATATATTTTATAACTTGGCCCTACATTATCAACATTTAATGAAGATTGTTTGTGACTCTCAAAGAAATGCAATTTTATGGAATTATTAATTAAAATTTAATAAAATATTGAAACAGTAAGGTCTGCTTTGCAGATCTTTGTTTCACCTTTTCTCACCTACTTCCTACCCTCATACCTTATTTTGAACCCAATCTATCGTAGTGTGTCTGCAATATGCTTATATACCGAAAATCCCGCCTAATTTAAAACCACGAGCACAATGCTCGTAATATATATATAACTTATTCCCAAATAAAATAAAATATTACGAGTTATGTATTTGTTCACATAATTTACATTTAATAAAAAGTAAGTACCTCCTATATCTATTACATCTTCCGAAATGCCCAGAATTTTAAATGAAGAAGTGAGAAATGCAATTAAATGTATGAAAAAAGGAAAGGCTCCAGGTAATGATGGAATTATAATTGATATATTAAAAGAAGCAGGTGAAGAAACAGAAAAAATATTAGCAAAGTTATATACCAAATGTCTAAATGATAAAGATGTACCGGATGATTGGAAGAATACAGTAATAATATTAATATTTAAAAAAGGTGATAAAGAAGATATTAGAAATTACAGACCTATCAGCCTTTTATCAGTTTTATATAAAATTTTTACCAAGATAATTACAACTTGTCTACAGAGAACATTGGATTTCCACCAACCAAGAGAACAAGCTGGATTTAAAAGTGGTTTTAGTACAGTAGATCATATTCAAGTATTGAGAGAAGTTATAGAAAGGACAAATGAATATGAGTTGTCATTATGTTTTGGATTTGTAGATTATGAAAAGGCATTTGATTCTATAAACATTTCTTCAGTGATTAAAGCATTGGCTCATCAAGGTATAGATCCAGGATATTGTCATATTTTAAAGAATATTTATAAAAATGCAACAGCAACAATTAGATTACATAATGATACTGGGAAAGTCAACATTGTGAAAGGTGTAAGACAAGGTGACTCCATATCTCCAAAACTTTTTACAGCAGTGCTGCAAGAAGTATTTTGTGGATTAAAATGGGAAACTAAAGGAGTGAAAGTAAATGGAGATTATTTAAGTCATTTAGATTTCGCAGATGATGTAGTTGTTTTTGCAAATAATGCTTCCGAGCTGCAGAAAATGTTGCAGGAGTTATCAGATGAAAGTAGGAAAGTAGGACTAAAGATAAATGTTAAAAAGACTAAAGTAATGTTTAATCGATTTGCTCAAAATATGAAAATAAAGATTGATTATGATGAATTAGAAGAAGTTAAGAGTTACAAATACCTTGGTCAGATTATTAATACAGATGGAAACATAATAGAGGAAATTAATCATAGAATTAAACTTGGTTGGAGTACTTTTGGTAGAAATAACTTGATATTAAAAGGAAATATGCCTATGTGTTTGAAAAGAAAGGTTTTTAACAAATGTGTTTTACCAGTTCTTACTTATGGATCTGAGACTTGGACACTTAATAGAAGATCAATACAGAGACTTCAGACCACTCAAAGAAGTATGGAGAGATGTATGTTGGGAGTAACAAGAAGAGATCGAAAATGCAATGTATGGGTAAGAGAGCAAACAGGTGTTACTGACCTCATTGAAAAAATTAAAAGATTGAAGTGGAGTTGGGCTGGACATATTGCTAGAAGAGATGATAATAGATGGACAATTGAAATTTTAAACTGGATTCCAAGAGATTGTAAAAGACCTAGAAGGAGACCACATGTAAGATGGATGGATGAAATAAGAAAATGTGTAGGGGTGATGTGGAGAAGAGAAGCTAAAGATCGGAGAAGATGGATTAAACTTGGAGAGACCTTCATCCTGCAGTGGATTGATAATGGTTGATAATGATGATGATGATGATTAGTCATAATTGCACACACACTAGGATATCCATTTTAAAACATATCAAAATTATAAATTGTTAAAGTTGTTTTGTTTGGATCTATTTACAAATATATTACCGCCGTAATATACTTTGATTTAAAATAAAATTTATTTAGTAAATATTCGTTTAGTAGATAGATTCAAATATTACAATTTAAAATAAAATAATTTTCGTTTTATTTAATAAAAATCATCCCAAATATTTCTGTTAAAATAAATGAGGGACAATAGTTTAATTATATAAGTTTATCTAAAAACAGCAGCTGTCCACTTAAGTTTTCTTTAATTAGTGGCAGTAATTTCAGTTAAATCTAGTTTGTAATTCGAATGTCGACGGGGAAGTTAACAAAAGAAATTAATGTTGAATTCCTTTAGACATTCGGATAGATTTAATTACAGCAGATAAGTCTAATAATTTTGTACACTCCAGGGCAAGTCTATTGTTAAATTTTACTATAAAAAGGATGGTTTTCTTTTGTTCTCCATTCTAAGCTTTTAAAGAATTCTGAGTTGTCTAAAGGTTTCTGAGTTGTTCTAAGATTCTAATAATTTGCTAACCTTGACATGTCCGAGTAGAGGTGTTAAGATGGCTATGTCCCCTCGGAATAGCCAGCTGCTGCTCCATACCATCAGAAGTTATCACACGGACCCCGGAACTGCTGCTGCCAAAATATGAACATTCCAGATTTTGCTGCTGAATTATAAAACCTGCCGAACATCTACCTGCAAATGCTTCTCCAGAGGTAACCTAAATTAACCCAAGAGCTCTTGTGATCACTAACTAACATGCTATAGCTATTTAAAATTGTTTTCCTTATATTTCACATAACTTCATTATGTATTTCTTTAATGTGTTTAAATATACTCAACATTTTGCTCTATCCTTGGGTTAATATTTTCTATTTATAAAGCTTTCTTTTATTTTATTATGATAATGTGTCAGAATCGTCTTTGACCGAGTGAACTATTCCCTTTATTGAAAGTAAGATGCCGCTATTAAGGCATATTTTAAATTTATAATTTTCCAATTTTATTATCTTGCAAATCACTCGTTCGAGGGCGATTCTTTTCTTTAATATAATATAATCACATAGTTTAAAATCTACATGTTATTGATTTTAATCTAATATAAGAGTATGGGCGAAGTCAATGATTAAATGTGTCCCCTAATGCATGATTGCATATATAAATCTATACTTACTTTTCAAACCCACAATCATGCATTTTCCTATTTTAATTACCGTGTTCTACTTTAATTACAAAGTTTATCATTGATGTCAAGAATGTGCGGACCCTTTTAAATGAATTTCAGGGAATCTGATTGGGCATTTCTCTTAATCCAAGTAAAACCCATTCAGTATGTTTTATATACACTAGTCTCATATTGCTGGTAAATGAATTGGTTGTTGAGACCGCTTTGTTTTATTTTTCCAAGGATTCTTTACATGGCAAAGTCTGTTCTTTTCACTTATTACTGCAAGTTTTCAGGCAGAGGGTGTTCACAAATGACACCCCTGGGAATTAAACGCAATCGTCACACAGTCGCTAATTTTCGGCTGTTCATCAAAATACTTTCCTATGGGTTAGCGGTGAGATGCCGTCCATAATCATTCCGGATATTCGATATTGTTTTATTTTATATTTATTTTACAAAGCATCCGTGACTTAAATGGGTCACACCCTCCAACTTTAATAAATTCATTATCAGCAATACTGACCTCCCAACGTAACTTTATTATTATTATTCTCAAATAAATGCTTTGATGATATTCCCATAATTTTGCTTAGTAAGCTTTAGTCCGTACTATTCTTGAAATCAATAAATATTTTAGAACATTTAATTTCAAATATTTTCTTAAACTTGTATACTTACTCAAAGCACCTCGCACATATTCCTATCTCGTCAAGCACATTATCATAATGCTATTAGCCCGAGGAATAGAATATATCACTTTGTTTTAAAACCTTTTTGTCATTTATTGAAATATAATGCCAACAATTATTTAATACGCGTCCCTGTCTCATATAAGCAGACAGTGGCGTTATATATATATTTATATAAATAAATTGTGTGAAATTATTTAAAACTAAATTTGATCTCTTATTTTATTTGATTCCTATCACTGTCTCGGTCTATATATATATTTTCTGCATTTCTTTTGTAAATCCATAGATGTTAATTAGCCACCCAAGTTTTTTTTCAGTATAGAGTCTTTTGTTTCTCCCTGACCACCAGGCACCGGTCAAAGGTCATACTAGTAGTGGCATCAGATGCATTGTCACGTAGATGGCACTGTGAAATTTGGGCTTTAGATTCGAACTTAGTATATCTAGAAGGCAACCCCTCCTAGAATGTTCAGTTTCATGTCTGGGATTTGAATTCTGCAGTGTGTTAGCGAGATAGACGATTCTGACCGTTACAATATAAAACAATATATAAACTGGATGACTATTATACTTATATGTCAGCCATTTGCTAAGCAGTAGACCCTTCCATTACAATAAATGAAGCATTGAATGCATGTCGATTTATATGAAAATATTAAATACTTTATGGAGATAAATATTAATAAAGATTTGACACACATCCACTATTTTAAGCAATCATAGATTTATACTTAGAAAATTATGAGCATGCGATAATTATATAATAAAATGTAGATTTTAGAAATATATACCCAAGAAAGATAGAGTTAGGCAGGCTAGATTATTAAAGAAATTTACATAATATTAATTATTAAATTTATAGTATTACAAATGAGAATTTTACAGTTTATAGTTTATAAGTTATATAAAGAATGAATGAGCTATAGCGGGATATTAGTAGAGTACTCTAGAGAATTTGGATACAGGTACCTGTTTTTTGAGAAGTTTTTCGATTCTGTTGTCAGTAGCAAATTGTTCATGATTCTAGCATTAGCAGTTCTTTCCAGTATTTAGGTGATTTAGTTATTTGAATGGCAGCAGTAGCTTTCTAATTGTTTGGGCAGCATATCTTCTTTAGTTGATTTTATGGAAGGCCCAAACGTAGGTTCTCGGCAGACAATTGACCATCTCTGGGGAGAATAGTCTTTGGCGCTTTCTACTCACACATACTGTGGCATGTAAAACAATATATATCTTTGGAGACTCTCAACTGATTGAGAACAAAGCTAAAGTTCAACTGAAAGTTTCTAGAAAGTCTAAAAGGCCCTCCTTTCTTAGATCTTATCTTTTACATTTTTGTTATAGTTTATTTTTGGATTTCACTTAATCTGCCCTGAGGATAATCAATGCCTTTTTGTTAAGTTTAATTATAGAGAAAGCTGCCTTTCTATTGTTTACATTTACATTTTACATTTACATTTTATAATTACATTTTAAGGAATTTTTTCTTTTTAATTAATCTATTATCTCTCACTGACTGTTGCTTTTTAAAATTTGAAATACAAAAGGGAACATATGATTATTTTTACTTTTAATTAAATATTACAATCTATTTCAAATTTATTACTAAATGAAATTTAAACAAAGCAATAAATAACAAATTTTTACAGTTCAAAATAAATAATTAAAATTATATATTTTTATATAACTAAAAGAAGAAATCTAAATTATATTATTTATCTTTATTTATTGCCTTAAATTTGATATCGAAATGTGTGTTTGCTTATGGTGAATTCTACATATATCTATACATTTTTAATATTGCTACACACACAATTCATACCAAAAACTTTAAATTTGCATAGGATAGAGCGGTGAGTGAGAGAGGATAGAAAAAAGGTGAAACCTAAGATTTGAATACGAATCTTACTTTTTCGGCATGAAGGTTATAAAGGCTGAAGTGAAAAAGATATGTAGAGACATAATGGAAGACATAGGGCAGAAAATAAAGCAGATAGAACAGAAATGTGAGAATTTCAATGTTGAGGATAGGCATGGTGAATGGACAAATAGATTTATGGAGAAGCAATTCACCATTTCAGTTTTCAAATTGGAGGTAGGAGAAAACCTGGTCAAGCATTTAGAAAGCTTGAGTAATTTATTCCATTTTAAAAATTTGCCAGAAGAGGATAAGGTTGAAGTGGCAAGAAGTTACCTCCTAGAGACAGCATGTGATTAGTGGTACACCTTTGGCAATAAACTACAGCCATTTGAAGAATATAGATGTTCTATTCTCAGGGCATTTTGGAACAAGGCCAAGCAAGATGGTATCCTGTACAAAATATCCCAGGAGACATATTCTAATGCACAGGGAGAAATGTGTGCACTGTTCTTTTACCAACAAGTATCAAAACTTAAGGCATTGATGGCATTTCCTATGTTGGACGGTCAGATAACTAGAATATTACATAAGCATATGCCATCAAATATACAACAGCTAATGTTACACAAAGATGGACAGTCAGTAGATGAAATGTCAAAATCTTTAATGCTGGTTGAGTATGGTAACCTACCCCGGGAGCTCCCATATCGATATAGGAGTTGGGATGGTTATAACAACTCACATGGCAGAAAAAGATTGCCATTGCATCGAGTATAAATAAAAAAATATAATAGGGTAGAAAATTTAACAAATAACATAGCTACACAAGAATAAGAGAAAATGAACTTCAATCAGAATAAAACAATGGGATTTTATAGTATTTTTTGAATTTGGATTTTGAAACTAAAATGCTCAGAGTGATATTTTAGTCTCAAGGGGAGGGACAGAGAAAATGTACTGAGGTACATTGTGTCCGTGTTTTAGTATTTGTTATGAATAAAAATATTTAATAAATTTTGGTTTAAAAATCAAAGTAAAATAAAAATTTTGAAAGTTTAGAACAAAATATTAGGATGGGGAGGAGGTTATTGTTAAAGAAATGAAATAAAGGATTTTAAAAGGAGGGTAAGATTTTAGAAATAAAAGAAAAAAAGGAATTGAAATAAAAATGATTTAGTATTACCTTTTTTTAATTCATCATAAAATAAAAGTAAAAAAGAAAGGGAGTTCATTTTGTCTTATAATAAAAGAATTGAATGTGGACATGTATAAGTAGATTTTGAATAAAGAAAAGGAATTTTAAAAGACAATGGTTAAATAATGTAATAAAACAAAAAAAAATCTAATTACATGGCTAAGAAAAAATAACAAAGAAATGAAATATTACTATTCACTTAAACAAATGACCAATGGAAAGGATCAGAGACTTTAAATAAAAGAAACAGAAGTCCAATTGGATCAAAATTAAATGTACAATGGATCTGCGACATAAGAAGTGCCAGGTATAAAAAGGAGAAATTGTAATGTTATATAAGATATAAAAATAAAAAATATATAATTAAAGAGAATCAAAATACATCATTATTAATTTAGTTAGAAAATAAAATTGATCAGAAATAAATTTGATCAAATAAATTAATAATGAAAGTAGAAAAAAATTTGATCCAAAATAAACTAATTGATTCCAGAAAATTGCAGAAGCTACTATTTGAACAAAATGATGCATTGCTGAACCCATCATATCATGTGGCCAGCCAGAGCCTTCTCTGCAGTACCATCATTAGATAGTTCAAAGGACAAACCATGTTCAAATGAAGTCTAAGGAACAGCACAGTGTCCATGTCGTGATCCACAAGACCTTATATACTATCACAAATTAAGAAAAGATCTACAAAGAATTAATGCTAACCAGTTGGAACCAACATTTTACAGAAGCTACGTTTTGTCATACTTGCATCAAGTCAAATTTAAATCCTAGGTAACATTTCATTTTTTTTATTCTACAATTCTTGATTTATAAGCTATGGTAGATAATTAAATAAAAGATAAACTTTTAATTTTTAACCTCTTACAAACTATTATCTTCAGGGTATAAATCATATTGGCTCCATTGTCCAACTTTTATTCAGAGTTATTAATTATGTGTGTGCAAATTTTAATTAAATATGTTTTTGTATTTTTTTATTTCAAATGTATTAAAATATTTATTTGAATTGTAAAGAGTGTGCATGGTTTTATTATAAAACAAAGCAATTACTTTAAGAAATATTTATTACTAGAACGATCAAATGCTCATTTAAGAAAAAAGCGAGATTTAAAATGTTATTGAAATATTTATGTTAATGGAATGAACATACACATTTATTACTGAGTTGTCCAAATGCTGGTTTGGAATTAAAATAAATTATGAATGGATATGGGTCATTCATCAGAAGTCACACACACAAATTAATATTTAACATAATGTCCACATAAAGATAATAATAGATATTTTAACTATGAATGACTTACAAGTCCAGCAAAGAATATTTCTCAGCTATTGATTAAAATAAAACATTGTGTTTGAATATTCCTTTCATAACTAAGTGTTTTAAAATACAGAGTTTTAAATTAATTATATCCAATTCACTAAGGCACTTAAAATACAGAGTTTTAAATTAATTATATCCAATTCACTAAGGCACTACTAATAATAAAGTGCACCCTGAGGAACCAACACCTCAAATCCAACATCTATGCTTGCCATAACTTCTAAATAGAACATGATAGTATACATCTTTATGGTGGAAAAATATTCTAAATTCACATGAGGGACAAAAATACTGAATAACCTCTCCAGGACAAATACTTCATTAAAAGAATTGATGGTTTTCAGGCCTATTTCTCAGTCAGAAATGTAGGAGTGGACTTGGTCTCACCAACTAAGGAAAATGAATACACCCTAAAATATAATCCTCTCATGGGATTAATCTCTACTGGCTATATAAAATATCAGATAAATTCTAAATAGTCCTCTCCATGGGACATCATATTAGATCAAGATATAATAATAATCCACTCATGAAGAATACAACACCCTATGGGGATCACATTTCTATACCGCAAATTACATCACATAATAAATATCAAAATACACTGATATTAAGCAGATATCAACTCTAAACTTCGGCAAGATAGCAAAATACACTAATAATAATAATATCAAATGCATACTTCAATCAATATCTGAAACCAGTGAATTCAAAACACACATATCTCAGCCAAGTGATTGAATGGAATATGTAGAATCGTATAATAAATTTAACTTTAAGTAAGGAATATTCAACAGTAATGTATAGCATAAAAGCTTTATTAAAATAAAGTGGACATACTAATAAAGAATAACTGTTAATAAATAAATCAACTAATGAAACAAAAATTCTGTTGAAATTTTAAATGAGAAATATACTATAAAATTAATCACTTCTGATAAATTTAAATACTGTTTACTCATTAGATATAGAACATATATTTTAAACACACAACATGCAAGGTTATTATCTCCAGTTGCATATAAAATATACCATATATATTTCATAGGTATAACATCACATCAAATATAAATTTGACTCAAAATAGTGGTAGTAAGATCTATGTTTGTTGCTATAAGACCCTTAAAAATATGCAATAAATATAAATCTTAACATACATGAATATTATAAAACTAAAATAAAATTTTACCAATTAACCTTTTTTTAAAAAAAAACATTTGCTCATTAGCAGAACTATTTCTCTGCTGACCCATCTGTCCAGACAAAGAGTTCTCCTCCAGCCACAGTCTTCCAAAAAAAAAAAAAAACAAGGCACTGAAATAATAAATACATTTTTTTATATTCAATGAAAAGTTTTTTTCCTTTTCTCTTGGCAGTTGTAACATTCAAATAAATATAGTAGACATAAACTTAAATCAATTTTAATGTCAATCACGAATACAGGATTCACAGATAAATATTCACAGCATGAAACAGGCATATACAGTTATTCAAAGACTAGAACATTGAAGGAGATTCACACATTTTGTCTGGAGACTATAATATAATAACTGCCATTGAATTAGAAATGAATAAAGCTATAAGAATTCCATTATAAATTTTTTTAAATCAAATAATATAAAATATAATTAAACTTTATTTTTAGGTCACTAAAGACATTGTTAAGTTGTTTTTATAATTTTAGCACTTTAATTTCAAATAGCTCCTTCTTTTTGTTCCTCCAAGAACACACCATATTTAATTCTCACTTTTATTTTCAATAGTTAATTTTATTCCTTTAAAGAACACATATATGTAATTCTAACTTTTATTTTAAATAGTTCATTTCACTTCATTCTTAATTTTAAAGAAAGACATGCAGATATTTTTTTTAAAAATATACAGCATACCAATTTTTCTCCAAATGATTATAAATTAACTGAATAAATTAACAATAAATGCAGTGATTTCATTATTTATAAAACCCAGATGATCTAATTTTCTAAAAAATGCAGAAAAATATTTAAAATTTTTCCAATATTTCCATTATCTTTTTGTCTTTTATATCAGGAAAATATTAATAAATAAAAATAAGTCATTAAATAATTAGCTTTAACTTTGAAAATATTTGTTTTTCTTGCTTCAGATAAAACAACAAGTTTATTTATGATTTGTGTTAAATTTTCCATTTTTTAGTTGTTAAAAATCCAAATTTCTCAAGATGCAATAACTGATAATATAAAGTTTTAAAACTGTAGAGACAATAAAAATCAAAAGAATGCCTTACCAAAATATTCACCTGAGCATTGTAGATTAAATCCAAATTATCTTACTAATTTGTTCTTTTAAAAGTAGAAAATAATAAATCTATAAAGTTTAGTACTGTTAACTATGAGGAAGTGAATCCAGACTAAACCA
Source organism: Epiperipatus broadwayi (assembly GCA_028023455.1). Classification (NCBI taxonomy): domain Eukaryota; kingdom Metazoa; phylum Onychophora; class Udeonychophora; order Euonychophora; family Peripatidae; genus Epiperipatus; species Epiperipatus broadwayi. Next base: position 1,079,243 of record JAQFVV010006331.1, read on the forward strand.
AAATAAAATAAACTGAGTATTTATAGGCAATTCCATTGACCCTGGTGACCTCTACAGAAATCATTTGATTTACAGCATAAACAAAAAATTGTATAACTAACTATAATCATGTGGTTTTTCAAGGTTATTTAAAATATATTACAAAACAGATCAATAAATGAAAATAATAAATAAAATCAAACCAACAATAATTATTTGTGATTATAATTAAATTTAAAATTATTTTCTTTCCAAATAAATTTATTAGAAGTTTTATTAAACAATACTACTTTAATTATTAATCGACTGAAATTTCTGTTACAGTTTTTTAAAATATTTTCGTTTATTTCAGAACACTACATTTTTTTAAGCAAAATACGATACTTCTGTGAATGCTTAAAAAAAAGAAACTAAACTCTTTGTATGCATATTATTTTTTTACATACACACATTATGTAACTTTATTTACTTATGATTACTTGCAATTTTGAATACTTATAAGACAAACTATATAATTAAATTAACATTATTAATAAATTATTTAAATAACTGACTTTCATTTATAACTATAATAATACTACTGTAATTCTTTACTTAATTATTTTTTTAAACAATTATTTAGCGCTGAATGCTGCTTATTAAAATTTTAAGATTATATTAACTTGCTATTTATATCAATATTTTATTTATATTAGTCTGTCATTTTAAAACATGATACTGCATTGAAATAATATTGACTAACTACACAATAGCTAGGCAAAGTGGATAGGACACTTTATTTTACCTTTAATTTATTTTATTTCTTTTTAAGAATAACATCAAGATTCATATATAAATAATACTAAATGAAACCAAGTGCCAAAAGCACTGGGTTACAATATATATATATTCTAACCTGGGGTGTTTGCATTCTCACTTCCGGACAGTATTTTATATTAAATAAAATGGGTTCTAGCTCAGTTAATAATTAATAAATAAAATATTCAGCAATAAAATTAAATGTTTCACCAGCTCACATTTAAAATACGAATAAGGTTCACTTTATAAAAAAAAAAAAAATATTTAATATTTTCATGAGACTTAGAAGTGAAAATACAGGTGACTAGATAGATTACATTGAGCCAAAATCCTAAAGGGTACTACCTCAATGGCATAAGAACACGATCCTTCTATATTACTATTTCAAATAATAAAACTTATAGTATTCTTACGACTTTAATAACTCTTACTTAATCAGATTAAGCTAATAATTAAATCCTAATCTTCTATTTATAATAATTTATCTCAATAAAATCTCAGATTCATAAATTTATTCTAAATTAATTTAAATTATGATAGTAAAATATGAGAAGGGATTTTTATGTTATAATCTACTACACTTAAACTAATAATAAATAATAATAATATTCTTCATTGTATGAAGTAATTCTGTATATCTCTTTTCTTTTCACTATAATTTTTATTATTATGATAAAATAATAAAATAATACAATATAATCTTTTATCTTAATGTAATAATATAATAAATACATGGTAGCATTTGATAATCTGACAAACAAAAGTATGTGGCAACTAATAGCATATAATTCAATGTACTATTATGTTAACTAATTTATGACCAATAAGATAATGTAAAATTATGATTATTTAATTAAATGAATACCAATAAAATATTTGAATTCTTAAAATAATTCTTTATTTATTTTTTGTGCAAAATTATATGTTTGTTTCTATTATTATGGATATCTTGTGCTCTCATGCAGTGTAGTAGAGAAATAAACAATTCAGACACACAGATTTTTGAAAAAAAAAAAAACAAATTTTAACAAAGTTTATTATTAACAATAATAAAAAGTAAACAATTTATGTACAATATTTACATTGGATATCCTCATCTTACATCGTTTTACATTTTTATTTACTTGGTTATAAAAATAATTTATACTTATTTTATGTCCTCATTTAGATTTAATACAATAATAATAAAATAATACCATTTGGTTTCTCTTTATGGTTAAACATATGACAAATGATACCTATTTATTTTTACCAAAATATCCTATCCTTAAATATTATCTAATTATATTTTTTTAAACACATTCATAGAAAAAACATTCTACAGAAAAACAAAAAATTAACATTATCATGAGTATGGATTTTCTTAAAATTACACAATTTTCATCTTGCAAGTCAAAGATGTTACATAAACCATCTATCTAATAATATATTACTAGATTTTAGTGGATATCATTTATTACACTCTGTCCATTAAACATAACATATTCTCATATAGCATTACTTTAATATCATATAATTGTAATTATTCAATATTCCCTATTATTCAATAAACATAAAATTATACTATGCCTATTCTCTATATCATTTTACTTTATACTATTGTATTTTAAAATATGCAATACTTAATTTTCAAAGACATAACAAAGCATTTAAACGTTATTAACATTTTAAAGAACAACTTTATTTTACATACTTTATTCTAAAAATTTTATATTTTAATTCCGAAATAAATCCAAAATATATTCTATGATTTTTTCCTTTCCTTTAGGATTCTTTGGACCTTCAATTTCAAGTTATAAAATTCTATGTCTTCTAAGCAAATAAACCAATCTCATTCAAACGATAGCATACCTTAAGCTCTAAAATTATTTACCATTTCTTTTCAAATATATCTTACTGAACGATGCAGTTACATGAAATATAAATAGCGAAACAGATGTATAAGATTTAAGGAAGAAAAACTAGAGTATAACTTATAACATACATCAAAATATCATGGCACAGTGTAACAATAAGAGCTAGAGGCATGACCTTTTCCTGTCTAATGACCTCCAATACATCACTGATGTTAAAGCTATTCTTTCAGCTTTATTAAAAACATCAAATATTTAAAGAAATATAAAACACTGTCCAAATAAATATATCAGTTACAGGGCATTGTTATCTGTACTGATATCTACACGAAGACTATCAATATTATTCATACTCCTCATCAAATCCTATTAAAACATCATCTTGGTTTCCTGTTAACCATCGTACTACCAAGCCACTATCTTATCATTATTTCTCAAGATTTTCCACATCATACATTGACAAAAATAACTATCTGCATTTTAAAAAACAATAAATGAAATTCATTTCTAATTAAAGCAATCTCACTGATCCACAAGAAAAGTTTGCTTACTTCACTATTCTATATTCTTAACCATATACAATCTAATCAGATAATATTTGAATATCCAATAACATGAAAGTTTTAAAAGAATCACATAAATATTTGTTATTATGTTGGGTTATATCACTAATATTAAATCATTGTACGCATATCTCCAAATAAATCCTAATCTTATAATGTTTTAAAATGTTGTATAAAAAATGTGTTTACACATAATTAAAACATTTATACTTCATTCATGGTTATTCATAGGCAATCTAAAAGAAAACAAAATATACATAATAAAATTAGCAATATTCATTAACTAATACCAAGTAACTTTTATCTGGTCATCACTTCTGTAATAGACTTCCTCCATCCACTAAACATGGCATTGCATATATAAAAAATATACATCCATATGTTTTTATTTTAAAATGTTCTTATCTAAATTATTAAATTATATATTATAAAATTTTAATGTTGTTAATAGATCCATGTCCATGTTTTCCTAATCTTAAAAAAATTTTTACATTTTAACTAAGTTACTAAAATAAAATAAAAATCAAGACTATAATTACATATCTCTTCCCTTAATTCTTCACTTGACAAAAGTTCATGATAAATTTCAAAAATATTTAATATTTTCTGGAGAGTTTTTTTTTTAATGTTCTCCAAGTGTGTTATTTCTTCAAGAGCATTTTACTCTCCCCCATTGTTACAACGATGAACAAGACAATTCATTTCCTGGATATGTGTCTTCTTAACTTCCAGAATAAAAATTTCAACTTTAAAAAAAAAAATGAACAAAATAAAAAGTAATCCGACATCTTTAAAAATCTTTAAAAATTGAACAAAATAATTATCAATCTGTCATGTAAGAGTTAATAAATTAACAGTTTAAGGATTATATATTTCAGAAAGATAATTATTGAAGTCATAATAATAAAATAAAATAATCTGCGAAGCTTCCTAAATATCCCATGTCGGCATATTTGATGCATCATTCCATCTAGTTTAATTTAATATATCCAGCAAACTTTTTTTTCAACATTTGTATTTCCATGGATCCATCCTTCTATTCAATTATATGTTCACTTTTTATATAGGTTTCTTTCTTAATAAATTTTAATTTTCGTTTGGTGTTTATTTTTATCAATTTTTAAAACTTCAAGTTCTTTAAAACAAGTCTTTTCTAAATGCACTTTTAACACTTTTAAGACTAGAGGTTTTTTTTATATCAAAATGCTTTAGTAAAATATTCTCTGTAAGTCATTCTCTAATTCTTGCAAAATCGTTTTTTTTTTTTTAAATGTTTCCTTCAAAAAGGACATAACATTTTACTCCTTTTAATATGATATTTTATAAACCATCATATGGTATAATGGTCTTGTTATTTTTAAAATCTTGGACTAGCTTCTATAAAATAATGCGTCTCAACTTTTTTAGATGACAAAGAGCTTTCCACTTAAGCTTCCCATATAATGTCCATACTGCTGTTTTATATATTACAACAGTCTTCCAGTTAAGCATAAATTCAATAACTATTCCATACATTTTTATAGTATTATAACTTAAACATATTTTATTCTGTAGTATATCCATTTATATTGTGAAGTTCTGAATTAAACTTAGATAAAATAATCCTGACAAAAAAACTTTTAAAACTAGCAAATCATTTTAATGAACTTCCTAAATATATTTTATTTTAAAACTCTGTTTGCAAAATACTTTTTTTCAAAATATCCTATTAGCTTTTGCAAATAAAATTATAAGAGAGCACTACAAATTGACTAAATAATAAAATTTTAAAAGTATTATCACCTTGATAGCTTCTGGTATTATTCATCTACCCTTAATACATTTAAAACTTTTCTAATACATTATTAATCTCCTCTGATACCTCCATGCAATCGGTATTTATATTCTAGAGAATACATTATTTGATTGTTCGATTCTCACTTTTAGTTTGAGATCAAATTTACATATTGTTGCAAACTTACACAATTAAATTTCAAAAATAAAAAATTATGACGTAATTAACCTTTGAAATATTATTTAAAACACTACTTTTAAATCAATTATTTTTTATTTAAATTATTTAACCACTTAAAATAACTTTTAAAATAATATTTTAATATTTTATCCCACTTTTTATATTCCATTTATCTATTTTTATTTAAACAAAATATTTATTTTTTATTACATCTATATTCATCTTCATTACATTATTTAAACATTTAGAAACATTTTATAACAACTATTTAATATTCATTTCTATGATAGATAGTAATTCTATTCAACTCTATAATCCATTTTTTTAAATATTTCAAACTTTGTTAATCTAAATTCAAACAAGCATGTGTGTGAAATCATATAGTATACAAAATTGAGACAGACGATTTTCAACCTATTTCTCTGTCTGGATTAATAAAATTGCTACACTTTATTATATTAAATAAAGTAGCTCAAATAATATAAAATTTGGAATAATAATTTAGAAAATATAGAATTAAATACAACTTTCACTACCATAAAGCTTATTTTTGGAAATATATGATATTAATTATGATTATTAAATATGATTTATAAATTTAAATATAGCATTTATTTAATTATATGTTTTAGACTATTAAAATCTAACATTTCAACATACTTTTAAATATTTATAGTTGTGTTATTTAATATGGCCAGCTTTTGTGACCATATGTAACAATATTTTTAACTTTACATAACTATTTTTAAATGATTCACCATAATATTATATTCACTATGTATTTTATTTAACTTCAAATTGTACTTTATAATATTATTAACAAAATATAATCATATCAAGAGAACATATTCTAAAATGTAAAATTTTTAATAATGTACTGTAATTGACTATTTGTGACCTATAGAAAAGGGCATGATATATATATATATATATATATTATAATGATATATAGAAAAGGGCATGATATATATATTGTAATGGATTGAAAAATATACTATCAACAGTCCTTTAAGAATAAACTATATATTTAGGTTATATACTCATTCATTCCTCTAAAGATCTGACAGATCCTGACAGCCAAAAGAATGATTAGCATTTCACAATTTTGAGATAGGTAAAAGAACCTACTCACTGCTCTTAAAGTATACAATGTTTCATGATCACTCAGATGATCATCACATTTCAGTCACTCTAAGTTACTACAACCCATTATAGTTTTCTGCAAACACTATTGCACTACCCTGCTTACATCCAAGTCTTAGGGGCTATTATTTATAAAATATTGCCTTGCTCATCTTTGGGAGTCTTAAAGGCAAATATTGTACATATATAAAAACAACTATACCTTACTCTCTCTGGAGTCTTAAAGGTAAAATCATGGCAGGACTACTGTTAACTGCTTCATGATAAATAGTAGCTAACATTACAATTTGGGTTGGAGCAGTGAATGATATCAATCAGTCACAAGTGACATGAATACATCACATCCTCAAGGCAATGATAAAAATTCCCCCATCCAACATCAATACTTGCAACAAAACTAACCAAACTTCAACAATCAAATATCCAATCCAACCTTTAAAATTATGGATTTTCTACAACACAAATTTTTCAAATATAAATAAAATTATGAAACGAACTGCATATCATATATGATCTCAAATGAAAATAAACATATGTAAAGGACCAAATTATATTTGATGCCTGGAAATCATTGATTCAATGCCACACAATTGGGCTCGCCAAAAATGTAAAGGATCGATGAATAGACAAACATATAACTGACTGCATTGTGACACAAAATGCAATGAGATATAAATAAATGCTGAAAAATTATAATGGAAAATTCCTGATCCATCATCAACACTTGCAGTAGAACCAACCATTTATCTAAATCTATCCCATTACACTTACCAAAACAATAATCCAGCCATCCATGGAAAATTGAAAGATCCAATAACACAACAACCAATAGGAATCTCTACTATCGTTTAACCCCCATACATGTGGCAACATGCACCGGATCCACCCAATTTTCACATCAATCCATTAGATTTCCTAGAATTCAAACTCAGTCGTAATTTAAGTACTTACTCTGTTCAGGTATACATTATAAGAATATATCTAGCCAATGTGGGCAATGATGTGATGTTATGGCTTATATAGTACACTCATTGGATACATATTACATATATATTTAATATCAAGAGATATATGAATTCAATGATGTATTCTCAACAAATTATAGATAATCCTTGATGTAAAATCAATTAAAATTAAGAAATTTATTTTATGTTAACATAGCATATGTAACTATATAAATATACATTTACAAAAAAAAAAAACTATAAATACGATTCTTACACTTCCACTTAATCTCATTAAAATAATAATACACAAAAAAAAATACATAAAATAATAATATCATTAACTATGGGTCATTCTTGGTATACATACCATCATATTAAAAAAAAAATTATGATCTTTCATATTAATCTAAGCAAGTGACATTGTTTATTTTTTATTTTTTTTAAAAAAAATAAGGTATCATCATATCAATATACCATTTTTTTATTTTATAAATATAATTGAATCAATGGGTTCGTATGTGAATATTATAAATCATGAGAACTGGAATTGCCATCAATTGATTTTATAAGTAATTGTTAGTATGTGTCTTATTAATAAAGGATAATATAGATTTTATTAGTAATTAATTTTGTTACTAATGTTATGTTGTTAGTGAGTCAAAAATAAGTCTTACCTTTATTTATATTCTTCTCATCAGAGTCTAGTCCTTTTTTTTTTAAAGAGAACCATTTATATATATTTTTTTTATTTAAAAAAATACATTTTATATTATGGAATGAATACATCTAAATTCTTTATTACTTCCAGCTCAAAAATCCAATGTGGAAGTAAAAAATAAATAAAATAAATACATAAATGAAGAAGAGAAAACCTTAAAAAAATTATAGCATCAATATGTTAACCATAATGAACAAACAGTTACATATCACTATAAAATTCTGAACGATTTAGTAAACCTCTTGATCAAGCATGAGCATCTTCTTTAAATGGAAATTCATTGTAGATTGAAAATTTTCAGCATCTTTTATTCACTTTATTATCCAAAAGTAGTGCCTTCCACTATCTATCCAATTACCACAAGTTGACCCAGTAGTTTGAATAATCTTTGATTTAGCCACTTTCACCACTGATTCATAGAATTTCACATATTTGGTTGCCATCTTATATATATATGTGATGGTGAGAATTCACACCTATGGATTGTGTTCATCATCTTCTTCAAAACCCATCTGAGTTGCCTTGACCTTCACAATGATTTTTTTAGCACACCTGCATCATTTTTATGTTATATATATCCATAAAATTCTTTTCTTATATCAACATTAGAAATGTTATAGCTATATACCAAAATGAAACACGATTAAAGTCAGTTTTTTTTTTCTTTTGATGATAAACGTTATTAAATTTACAACTTCCAACAATTCTAGACTTATTAAACGCTTGATTATGTAACTGAATATTTTATCATATTTTTTCTAGCAAATACTTCAATAGAATTACCAATAACAAAAAGAAAAAATATCTTGGTTCCTTTTATGCTTTCATCAACCGGGTATAATTTGTTTATTTTTAAATTTTCATAGTTTATAAAGTTCAATTAACAATGGATATATAGTGATATTCTTTCTTTCAGTTTTTTTTATACATATATATCAAATCAAAACTTACAGTTTTGCCTCTTTACTGTCCAATAATTCTTTCTTTCTAAATGCTGAAAACGTTTTGCCAAAATACAATTTTAAATTAACTGTCTTGCCATCCTTAACGAATAAATAAACGAAAATCTCATGTATAATCTTCTTGATACATATTTTTAAACTTTCCAGCCATTAAAAGAACAACAACAACCAAAAAAAATTAGCTGTTTGTTATTGTTGTTATGGTTACATTGTAATCATCAGGTTTCCTCTCCCCATTCCCATTTTACAACACTAGATTCTAAAATAAGTTTTATTTTTTTATAAAACTTTCTCAATTGTTCTGTCAAATTTGTTATTTTTAAATATTAATAAAATTAAATTTAATAATAAATTTACGATTTTGTTTTAAGCATTTCTAGTTCATTAATAATATAATTTTGATTCATACTGTTATATATTATTGAATTTGTGAATTCAATAGATGTATTACTCTTATAAATTAACACATCCATGTACATATTTATGTTTAATGCTTATCTTGATAAGGATAGGTATAAGAATTATAGCGATCCTTAAAATTCCCCTAATCCAAAAAGGTTAAAAGTTTAATCCTTTTAAACTTTTGACATTTCATAGAATAAAAAAAAATTATATTCAATGTCCCATCACCATAGTGGGTTATTTTTTTTCATATAATAAAATATTATCTATAATTATCTATCTCTTTCTTCCTGTCAGGTGGCTTGCTAAATTACCATTTTATGTCTGTACTAGATTTGACCACTTTTAACCCTCATATTCAATAATTCATTTTACTTTCACTATTCAATTACTACTTAAATAGTATTGTCCATCCTATAATTGTATTATGATGGCTTGAAACAGAATCTGACCGGTTCTATACTCCTATTTAGGCAGCATAAAAACTTATCTTTTTGGCTTCTTGTCTTGCTCCACAGAGTTACAAGATCCTAGAATAACCACTTGAAATATTGAATGTCCATATACATATAAAGTAAGATACACCCTCATATCTCAGTCAGTTCTGAAAGTAGCCGATATATGCTCAATTATGCAGTCGGACATACTCTCACCACAAAATGCCTTTTCCATTTTCACTAGTTTCCATGTTATCTCCTTTCAATCAACATATAAATAGTAATTATGAGTGCCCTCAAAAATCCACTTTCCACTCCTTTCATACCCAACCTGCATTGATTTTCTCTATATTTCTTTCCTAACTAGAAACATGGTTTCAGACTTCTAGGATTGTAAGTCCCTTTTATTTCTTCATTGATATTCAACCAAATGCATTAGAATTAGCTTGTTTAACAATATGGACCATCATATTTGGGAAAAAATTTATGATACTTATATTCGGTCGGTTTACTAACAGGCTGCACCTTCACAAAAACTCTATCCCCTATTTCAAATTTATGTACCTTCCTTCTCCTATTTTTATTATTCCTTAAACACGCTTGCTGTGCTAGTCGCTGTTGTGCTAAGCAAATATAGGCTTCCTCTTCATGTAGGTTCGGTCCAATGGTGGGTTTGTATTTTTTAAATAAAAGTCGTACAAGTTTATTGAAATGAAGTTCACTGGGTGTGAATCAATAAATTAGAGAACATAACTCTTTCACATCCTAGCCTTCAAGTAGATTTGATTCTGCAAGTTTAGTATCTACCAATGATTCTGGTATACTAGATAATACACAATTTACTTCAGAAAGACCATACCTTGTAGGTAATGTCATTTCTAAGGTATCTTCATTTATTTTTATAATCCTATTTGAGAAATCAACAATACAAGAGTTCATGTGCAAGAAGTCTGCCCCTAAGATTACATCATGAATTAATCCATTTAGTATTAAGAAAACATGATAGAGTGTATTTTGATTAAACTTGATCTCTACCCAGATCTGTTTTTGTTCCAACTTTGCCTTCCTACTATTGGCCATTGTCACTTGCATAGACTTTAAAGGTAACATCTTAATTGTCAGATTTTTACTCAGTATCCTTTTATAAAATTGATCAGAAATGACCGAAATTTGACTTCCTGAGTCCAATAGCACTTTAACTGGAAAATTTTCACACAGCACTTCTATCATAGGGCAACTTTGTTGAGCATAATTTGGCACTCCATCCTCCCATGAATATGTCATATTGGTGATTTCCCATTTTGTCAAAAGTCCTTTGTTTTTCAGAGTATTTATGGTTTCTTGAGGTGAAAAACTAGGCCTCAAGTACCTCTTTAGTTTGATTTTTTTTAAATCTGGGGTGCATACTTACTGCATCCCAGTTTTGGAGAGTCTCCTGAACTTGGTGATGAGTCTCTTGTGGCTTTGCTCTTGTTTGGTCACGTGCACTTCGGAGACCATAACTGTGATGCATTGGTTGGTGGTATCCTCTCCTTTCGAGGATTTGTATAAGTGTTATCCTTCCTTTTCCGATAGAAGATAGCATTAACTGAAGGCTCATCCTTTCTTTTTTCCAGACCTTATATAGATAAATTGGTATTATTTAGATCTATACTGGCCAAAAGTTCAGCAACCTGCCCTATGTTTCTTGCACTAGTACATAGAAGGGATTTCTCTATATGCAAAGGCAAGTTCCTCTTGACTATCTGAATGATCTCTGATTCTGTGTGCGATATGTATCCAGTGTGCATAATCTGGTGATCTGTCATCGAAAAAACTTCACAAATGTTTCCCCAGGCATCGATTTGTACCTTTCCTGGTGTATGTGATATAGAATGGCTTCTTGTCTATCCCGATTCCAGAAATTATGCACCAATAAAGTTCGATATTCCTCAAATGTGGATGGGGTTTGATACAGTGATTCCCACCACATTAATGCCTCACCCTGGAGGTGGATATAAGCAATAATAACTCTTTCAGCTTCTCATAAACCTCTGTTAACTGAAAAATATAATTCTAAACTTTGAAGATGTTCTGTTGGTGCTTTGTTCAAAAAGCCTTTAAACACTTTCAGTTTCATGAACTGGTTTATCGCATTTATCTGTGAAGTGATCCCTTAGAGTTTTATTCACTTCTTGAGAATCCATATAATTCTTTATCTGATAATGTTCATCAGCCATCCGCTGATCATTGGTTTGTTTCTCAGTTAGGCATGAGTAAAGCAAATTTGTTTTTTCTACCTCAGTAAATGTTTTAGAAGCTACTATTTTCTCCCCATACCGATCTTGAGTTTCTAGGTCATCCCTTGAGGTCGGACTCATGATAACTCTATTATTTGGTTTATTCCAACTCCCATCAATTCCTTCATTTCCTTACACAGTTTGCCTAGCTGACTTTCCATTCAACTGACACATCTGGATGTCCCCAGGTTGTGATTTACATTGTAAGACCTCGTTTAAAGAATTCAATCTCTCATGTGTTTCATTAGTAGACTCAATTAACTTCTGAAGGGTGGTCTTTCCAATCATTGTATCAGTCTCCATGGAAGCTACCTTATCCTCTAACTGAGCTAAACAATGGGTAATAGATCCAAGAGTCTCTTCACAGCCTTCATTTTCAACATTGTGGGTTGTGGAAAGATTGTTCAGCTTTGCTTGGACCATCTCAAGCTCAGCTCATAATTCTTCCCTAAACGTGTTCTGCTTACTCCATACCTCTTTATTCATGACATCTTGTGTCTGATAAACTTGTTTGATCTCTCTGTCAATATGAACAGTAATATGTTCAGCAAATTTGTTGACATGCTCTTGACACTTTGTACTTTCTTCTTCAACCTTGTGCTTTACTTCATCATAATCAGTTTGCACTTTTCCCACATCTTGGAGCAACTGTCCTACTCTATTGGATAGTCGGGTGTTGACTTCCTGAATCCTCACCTCCAATTTCTCTTCAATTCTGACTAATCCTTTTCTCATGTCTTCTTGGAATTGAGATATATTTCCTTTTAAACCTACCTCAACTTGGGTGACATCGGCTCTTGTTGCCATATTGTCCAACCTACTATTTAAATCATTAATTCATCTATACATCTCATTTCCCATATTGTTCATATTTGACTCTAACTTCAATTCCATGTTGGCCATATTTGATTCTAATTTAGACTCGAATCTTGTTTCCATGTTAGGCATATTCATTTCCATGTTAGCCATATTTGTTCCCAGAGCAGTCATCTTCAGCATCATCTCCCACAGGATTTGTACTGTGATGGATTCATTTTCATTAGATGGCATTAATTGATCCCCTAGCATAGGAATCACTTTTTGGTGAGGGGTCTCTGGGATTTGAACCATTGTTCGGTTCTCTTCTAATGATTGAATATGTTGCTGTATTTCTTCTGCAGGTTCCTTAAATGCTCATTGCACACCAACCTTTCTTCTATACTTGTTCCCATATCTAAATTTTCACCCTTTTGATTTACCTTTGTGTCATCAACTCTTTCATCCATTTTTAAAATGATCTGGCCACTTTTTAATAGCATAAAGGCAGATATGTCAATGTAATCATTATGAGACAGAATATTTCCTTATTTATTGCTTCTACAAAATAACTATATTGTTTTACAATATGGATATTCATTATGCAGTCTCGGCTTCCCTTTCAGGTTCTCTGAAGATGATGAAATGAAACCAAAAAAAAAAAAATTAAACTACCATCACTTGTACACTTACTCATTCCCAATTTACTTCTAACTACAAATCGGTTCAACTATCATGATTAAGATACTCATGTCTAATCACTATATATACAATTTTTTATATTACTACTTCACAACCTATAACATTGATGTTAACTCTCTGATTGCTCACATTTGTCTAATGACTAGATTTCCTTTCAATATATATATGGACTAAATACCTGTTCAGGCCCCCAAAAAGTTGCGCGCTATAAATGAATAAGCAGTCTACAGGGTGTGAGATTTACTTAATCGAAGCCCCAAACATTTGGGCTGCCAAAAATGTAATGGATTGAAAAATATACTATCAACAGTCCTTTAAGAATAAGCTATATATTTAGGTTATATACTCATCCATTCCTCTAAAGATCTGACAGATACTGACAGCCAAAAGAATGATTAGCATATCACAACTTTGAGATAGCTAAAAGAACCTACTCACTGCTCTTAAAGTATACAATGTTTCATGATCACTCAGATGATCATCACATTTCAGTCACTCTAAGCTACTACAACCTATTATAGTTTTCTGCAAACACTATTGCACTACCCTGCTTACATCCAAGTCTTAGGGGCTATTATTTATAAAATATTGCCTTGCTCGTCTTTGGGAGTCTTAAAGGCAAATATTATACTTATATAAAAACAACTATATCTTACTCTCTCTGGAGTCTTAGAGGTAAAATCATGGCAGTACTACTGTTAACTGCTTCATGATAAATAGTAACTAACATTACAATTTGGGTTGGAGCAGTGAATGAGATCAATCAGTCACAAGTAACATGAATACATCACATCCTCAAGGCAATAACAAAAATTCCCCCATCCAACATCAATTCTTGCAACAAAACTAACCAAACTTCAACAATCAAATATCCAATCCAACCTTTAAAATTATGGATTTTCTACAACACAAATTTTCCAAATATGGATAAAATTATGAAACAGACTGCATATCATATATGATCTCAAATGAAAATAAACATATGTAAAGGACCGAATTATATTTGATGCCTGAAAATCATTGATTCAATGCCACACAATTGGGCTTGCCAAAAATGTAACGGATCGACGAATAGACAAACATATAGCCGACCGCATTGTGACACCAAAATGCAATGGGATATAAATAAATGCTAAAAAATTATAATGGAAAATTCCTGATCCATCATCAACACTTGCAGTAGAACCAACCATTTACCTAAATCCATCCCATTACACTTACCAAAACAATAATCCAGCCATCCACGGAAAAACGGGAAAGATCCAATAACACAATAGCCAATAGGAATCTCTACTATCATTCAACCCTCATTCATGTGGCATTATGCACCGGATCCACCCAATTTTTACATCAATCCATTAGATTCCTTAGAATTCAAACTCAGTCGTAATTTAAGTACTTACTCTGTTCAGGTATACATTATAAGAATATATCTAGCCAATGTGGGCAATGATGTGATGTTATGGCTTATATAGTACACTCATTGGATACATATTACATATATATTTAATATCAAGAGATATGTTAATTCAATGATGTATTCTCAACAAATTATAGACAATCTTTGATGTAAAATCAATTAAAATCAACAAATTTATTTTATGTTAACATAGCATATGTAACTATATAAATATACATTTACAAAAAAAAAAAAAGCTATAAATATGATTCTTCCACTTAATCTCATTAAAATAATAACACACAAAAAAAAATACATAAAATAATAATATCATTAACTATGGGTCATTCTTGGTATACATACCATCATATTAAAAAAAAAAATTATGATCTTTCATATTAATCTAAGCAAGTGACATTGTTTATTTATTTATTTTTTTTTAAAAATAAGGTATCATCATATCAATATACCATTTTTTTATTTTATAAATATAATTGAATCAATGGGTTCATATGTGAATATTATAAATCATGAGAACTGGAATTGCCATCAATTGATTTTATAATTAATTGTTAGTATGTGTCTTGTTAATAAAGGATAATATAGGTTTTATTAGTAACTAATTTTGTTACTAATATTATGTTGTTAGTGAGTCAAAAATAAGTCTTACCTTTATTTATATTCATCTCATCAGAGTCTAGTCCTTCTTTTTTTTTTAACAGAACCATTTATATATATTTTTTATTTCAAAAAATACATTTTATATTACGGAATGAATACATTTAAATTCTTCTCGATACATATTTTTAAACTTTCCAGCCATTAAAAGAACAACAACAACCAAAAAAAAAAATAGCTATTTGTTATTGTTGTTATGGTTACATTGTAATCATCAGGTTTCCTCTCCCCATTCCCATTTTACAACACTAGATTCTAAAATAAGTTTTATTTTTTTATAAAACTTTCTCAATTGTTCTGTCAAATTTGTTATTTTAAAATATTAATAAAATTAAATTTAATAATAAATTTACGATTTTGTTTTAAGCATTTCCAGTTCATTAATAATATAATTTTGATTCATACTGTTATATATTATTGAATTCGTGAATTCAATAGATGTATTACTCTTATAAATTAATACATCCATGTATATATTTATGTTTAATGCTTATCTTGATAAGGATAGGTATAAGAATTATAGTGATCCTTACAATATATATATATATTGTAATGGGCACATACGCCGTTACATTATTTTTTTAATAAATATGAAAAAAGAAAAGTTCGCAAATAAAAACTTTTTTTTTAAGAATTAAAAATTGAAATTAAATATCATCTAAACTCTAATATATATATATATATATATATATATATATATAACTGCACAGATGAGAAATAAATCTAAACTCTAATATATATATATATATATATATATATATAACTGCACAGATGAGAAATAAAAAAAAAGAAACTTTATTAAAAAAAAAAGAAAAAGTTTTGAAACTAAATTTTCAATGAAAACTTAAAAAGATTTAGAGATAAAAATATATCTTTAAGTTTGTAAAACAAATTAATTAATGTTATCGAAAAATGGAAATGATTATTTTAATTAGTCCAAGTGAACTAGCCCTTGGGCATTTCAAAATGTATAAGCAATGGTCAGATAGGAGAAAACAATAGAAACAATAGGAAATAAAAAGAAATCTCTCAGGAATTGGACCTCAATGAAAGGGTCTTCATCATCATGATGTAATGTTGAGTTAATCCACAAAATTAATATAAAAGGAAAGGTTTGGAAATAAAAGATTTACATATTATTAAGAGAGAACAGATATGTGTTAAGTTGGAGAGGGTTGGAGGAGAAGGGATTGAAAGACGCACTTTCAATTTTTTCAGTTGTTCATTGCATTGTTTTCTGATATTGTGGACCTCAAGACATCAAGGCCCAGAAGAATACTATCAACAATAAAGGACCAACAGTTAACTGCACACTTATCTCCTCCTGACTTCATGAGAATTAACACCTTCCATTACAAGAAATTAGAGACTACGGACATTTTTCAAAACAGTAAGAAATATATAATTAATGAACTTTTCTAAACAATAAGAATTTTAATTATAAAACTTGTTCCCTAATTTTATAGAAATAGAATCCTATCTGACCAACTTAATTTATTAATAAGTAATTTTATTTGATGTATTTCTTTTGTAAAATCATTTCCATTTGTTTTTGTTCCTTTTAAGTTTTATTATGATTTTTTTTCTTCTTTTAAGTAGCTTATATAAATGTTAAACTTAAGTCAGGCATGAATGGCTATATAGATTTGTAAAGTTATATTAGTTTTATTAGTGGAGGGTAATCTTAGGTTATTCATTTCGTAGTTAAATTATGTCAATGGATTGGATATATTGGTGTAATTAGTAGATGTAGTATGAGGTTCACTACATGCAGAATTGAAGTATATGCCACACACCCCCTTTTGCCTTTGGAATGGGATTGTAAGTTGGAAAAAAGGACAGCAGTCCCTTCCTATGGAGTTTTTTTATTGCTCTTCTCGTCAGATAGATGTAGTATTCCTATCTGGATGGGAGTCAATTTCCTCTCTGAAGCTGGAAATATAGTACATATTTCTGTTTTACCTAGTGCCAATGTCATCAGCACTAGTCTGGGTTTGAACCCTATCCTTATTAACTGACACCCATCTCATATTAGGTGGTAGTATATTTATAATTATTATAATCTTTTTATTAATTTGTATTTTACGATTAACTAACCTTTTATAATAGTTTATTTATTTATAATATTTGTAAAAATGTATATTGTGTTTATTTTATTAAATTGAATTGAATCCTAGATATCTATAAAATGTTACAAATATTTCAAATTCTTTATTAAAGTTCATTTTCTTCAATTAATCAGTTGTAACATTTTATATTTATCTTTTAATCAATGTACATTTGAGAATCAATTATTTAAACAATGTAAGATTTGTATGAAATGTTTTGTGAATTTCTACTTAGGTTTATGTCAAATATAAGTTTGAAAGTCATTGTACCAAATTCCTAAAATTTTTCTGAATAAAATCTACATTTTTGTTAATCTAATCCTTAATTAAATAGATTTTATTAGTACAATGACTGATAAACTTAATATGCTTGTTGTTGTTGTTTTTTAATTAGAAAATCAACCTTTGGGGCATGTTCATGCAGAATTATAGATTTCCCTCCAAAGCAGGCACCAACCTCAGAGAAACATTTAGAGTGATTGCAATTGGCAGTTGTCGCTGTAGATTCAATCCTATAGATAATGACCAGAACATATAAATAGTGGAAAATTTGATAAGGATTATTAATTAATTATTTGTTGAGTTTTATCTGAAGAGAGTAGTTTAGAGATATAGTACATTGTGCCTACAGAATGACTGGCTAAAAGATTGACCATTGCTTTCCAGCGCTCTGTCCCACCAGCTCATCAATGCTTTTCCAGTGCTTTCAACATCTGGCCGAAGTCTGTCTGTGTCAAGGAAGCCTGCAAATGATCTGACTGTATTAACTGCCTGTTTAAACCATGGAATGCCTACTGATTGATTCTGAGGTAATGTCCAATTTGCCGCAAGCCATTGATTCTATTTTACTTGTTTTCCAAATCAATACTAACTTATATTTTATATATTTGTGTAATGTTTATACAATGTAATTTTAAACTAAATGCATCTTTAATTTTTCTTAAATTTAAAATATCAATTCTAAAAATCTCACATTATTTTGATGTGGCAAACTTAAATTAAATTTTGTTGGTTTATTTATAATATTTGACTTACTGAAATTACCAAGTACAAAACTCGATGAAAAGGTAACTTTAAATCCCCTCCCTCTTATTTTTCCAGTCAAAATCATTATGGTAGACTTATTTCCTGTAAATTAATTAATAGAAAGCTTGTTTAGTTTTGTATATCATTATAAATTTATTTTGAATGATTTATTTTAAAAGTATCTTACTATTACCTCCAATTAAAATAGCCCTGTAATTATTTCTGAAAGAATAAATAATTTTAGTGAATCAATTAAGTAAAATTTATCATAGAATTTTCTCAGTATATATTTCATACATATATTTCATTTGTCAGAAAAATATTAAAATTATGATTTACAATTTATTAGTTTGATATTCAATGCCCGTCTATGTTAATTAAAAACAGTCTTATTTTGTAATCTTTGATAAACTATTTAAGAACTTATTAATAAATGAAATATTTGTGAAGTATGGAAAACAATTTATATTTTAGTTAATATATATATATATATATATATATATATGATTCATTCATTTAGTAAAGGCCTAAGGTTTCTGGGACTTTCCATTATGGCAGGGAGATAGTTTAATTAGAAATTAAGTTATTAATTTTGTTAGTGATACACTATCTATCTATATATGTCTAAGGCATTAATGTTTTTATAGCTACAACCATTCATTTATTATTTTGCTTTGCTACTTACTCATCAGGACCTTTGGGAATTTATCTATGACCAGTCCAATCTTTCACACTCCCTCAAAGTAGACGTAGTTCATACCAAGGGATCCATTTTCGGGCATTGCCATTTAAGATGTGTATGGAAAGTCCAGCACATCAAAATATTATTATGATTATTTAGAGATCTGTTTTGACTGGAGGGCCAGCATTTCTCATCATCTAGTTGCATTTACTAGGAATTCCTTTAGCAAAGCCACCCAGAGGTTCGTAACAGACCTCATTTATTTTTGTTGTAATCTATAATAGCATACTGCCTTCTTCATCATTTTATATCTTTATTTAGCAAACCTGAAAGGCTCTCTGCCATGATGGCACATCCTTCACAAACCAATTTTGTTAAATAATTAAATCTGACTGTATAATTGCCAATTATTTATTTAAGAACTATTTTGCTTCCCACACTCATTATATACAAATAATTTTAAATGTATTAGTGTTTTAAATGCCCTTCTTTCATGTCTTGTAATATATATATATATATATATATATATATATTACAAGACATGAAAGAAGGGCATATATATATATATATATATATATATATATATATATATATAACAGATTTATTTGTAATATTTTGAAGAGGGCTAATAATATTTTATTGCTGATTGGTTTTGGCCAACCAATTAACAAGTTTTACATTGTTATCAAAGCTGCATCAAAACAAATTAAAGAAAATAACCAAGTTGTATAAACAAAGACTACTTATTTTGTACTAAATTCCTTAATAAATTCCTATAGTATTGTTATTTTAAATAAGCTTAATTTGTCATCACTCCCAATCTCTAAGATTAATTACTCTATTTATTTAAATATTTCTTTGATCTAAATTCAATTCTTTGTAATGTTGCCATAAAGAATTATCATTATTACAGTTCCAACCATTAGTAATCGATCAAATCATATCTGTACCATTCTGCAATCGTCAGAATCCAGTATATCATTGATTTTCATATAAACCCTTTATTATTTTGAGTTTCTATGTGAACCATGACCTCCAGCTGGGATGGAATAAAACCAAGCACTACTAGTGTCATAACAAACGTTATCCATTAGTCAGAAAGGCAATAGTTTAGGCAAATAGGTTAGGATTCATCCTTGTCCTGACATATGTATCTTGTACATGGTTGGATTCAAGGTACTTTTGCTTGGATTATTGGTCTTGTTGAATGAATACACGATTTTGATTGGCACATCTCTTAACCTATTTTGTGCTGCCGTACTGGTGTTACATTGAATACATCGATATATCAGATGAATTGACATTGGTTTAACTATGAACTTTTGGTCAAAGGTTAAATAAGAGATAGAATTTTTTTTTTCAAATGCAATCTATGTAGTCTATTCATACTCGGCACTCTAAATAAAATATTAAACTCATCTGTGTGAACTTATAAAAGTTAAAATGTAAATTAAAATCTAAAATCAAAGTTAAAAATGTAAGTTAAATTTTAAAATGTAAAACTGATATTAAAATACTTTTAAATATTATATATGTATGTAAATAAATGTTTGTGTGTTAATTACTGGCAGTGGCTTTTATTTATTTTTTAATACTGAAATATAACTAGATAAGAATTTATAAATATAAATCTCTGCTGTTCCACTGAGCTAGTGGCATGGGCTGATGATCGTGATCTTAACAGCACATATCTGCCTACTCTATAAATTTTCTAGGTTCAATTGGCCTAGATGGCGCCCTTGTAATGAAGATACAGTAAGGCTCGTCTTTCACTTTTTTCCCGACCGTTATAATATATATATATATATATTGTTGAATTTTCCCAAAGCAAAACAATTATGTCATGGTAAAAGCTATTGTCTTACTTTATCTCCACTATATGGGATTAATTAATCGTGTGATTATATATTTTTTGCCATATATAATAAATTATCAATTGTATTTTTCCAAATTCAGCTCCTCAATTGTTGTCTGCGAATAGACCCTATATCAGACTCACCAACAGTGGAGCTGTTAATGAAGCTTTTAATGTTCTTTGACACTATTCATTTTTTAATATATGACAATGTGTGCATTATTCATAACTAATTCTCTAAGAACATAATATTTAATGACCACAAATTGCATTTACTATTATAATCCTCAAACTAGCAACAGTAACCATTATACAAATATAAATAGGCAGAAATTGTACCTCTGGTGACTACATTTCATTGGCATATTCAGACATTAATCACTTGGCACTTTATCCAAAATTGCTGTTCCCCTAATTTGCAAATAAAACAGCAAGTCTTTTATGTAGAACTAATATATACATTTTAGTCTAACATCTTTTTAAAATAAAAATGCACTTATGTTAATGCACACAAGGATTTGTTTTATATATCACAATGAACCTTTATGGGAACAGATTATTGCTTATTAATATATGTCACAAATTACAAATAAGCCAATAAATTTAAATTGAAAAATTATCAATTGGAACACTTCATTTATTTAATTCATTCACTTGCATATTTATTACAAATACTCTTAGTTTTCAAACTATAAAAAATATCTGAATTACGGCATCATCATTTGAACTATTATCAATCCACTGCAAAATAAAAATTTAACCAATTTTAATGCATAATTTTCCAATCTCTAGCCTCACTTCTCAACATCACCACAGCACACCTTATTTTATTCACTCCAAAATATTCTACTTTCTAAGAGTTACAATAAAAATGTCATATATAAATCATTACACAGCATTAACTCTAAAAAGAAAAGAAAAAAGATAAAATTGATAATTTATCTAGTTATAGAGTGGTGGTTTTATATTATTTTAAAGGAATCACTGATAAGATCAGTAGAAAAACCACGAAATATGAACACAAAGACTAATATCCAATACAAAAAAATTGAAATTTTTTGCAATAAACCTAAAAACAGAGTAGTTTTGAAATACAAGGGTGTTTATGAAATTCCATGTCTAGTGCACTGAAAGTCATATCAATCAATCCAATAGAGGAACTAATGTCAGAATTTAGGAACATAAAAATGCCTTCAATCTGAAGATAAATACATCAGCTTTTACTTCACAGTTTTTAGAAATTGGTCACAAACCAGAGTTTGCTAATGCAAAACTATTGCGTATTTGGAAAGTATGTTCTGGACACCATGAAACTGTTTTGACCAATATATATCTTCTTACAAAAACAATGGATAATATCCACTACTCCAGGAATAGTCTTTCTATCAAAATTTTATTTCTATTATATAATAAATTATTTAAAAATATTTTTTTCCAAACAATTTTTTTATTTCCAAACAAATTACTATTTTTACAAACAATTCTATAAGAAAAAAAATTAAATTGCAAAAAAATAAAATCATACTTTTTTATCCTTGACAATATTATAAATATTAATACTATTAAATAAAATATTTTTAACAAATTTATCAGAGTAGCCAACACTCAAATAAGTGTTATAAAAATGACCTTTTCAAAACAAAACTAACCCATTAGAATCATTAGAAACAACATAATTAATAACGCACCTACCTTTATTCTTATAAAATATATCATTACATATAAAACACATAGAATCCTGGAGTGACTATAGTGAGTCCTGAATAGTAATAAATTTATTCAGATAAATGCATTCATGTTTCTTTAAAATAGTAAAAAAAACCATTAATGTTTTTTTCTATAAAAACACAATTATTTCCTAAAAACAATCTATTAATTTTATCTAATGCTTCAAAAAATAAGATACACAAAACTGATATAAATCTTAAAAAATTCATATAAAAATTTTAAAGTTTTATCATCAATCTCCATGTAAAATCAAAAATACACTTTAAAGTAAAATTATTTTCATGAGATTTTAAATTAAGAAAATCTCAGAAGTGAAATAATCACTGAATTCCCCCCCCATAAATTTCCATATTTTACTTTGTTTCAAGGATCAGAATTTAAGACAGAATGCTTCCCATTATTTAATTCTAAAGAAACATTTTTTTAGAAAATCATTATTATTTATCAATGCCAAACAAACACTTAGGTCATCTTTTAATAAGGTACATCATTCGCCATCAATCTTTTTTTAAGAAATGTACTTGTTTCTGTGCAAAAACATGTTTTTCTCTTTCAAGTAACTGCGGATTCAAAATTATATGTAAAGACATTTTATTATTTTTTGAAATATTTCTTTAACACTCAATAGCAGAAAGTGTGTGTAAATATTATATACACATATGCAAATAAACATATAGAAATATAAATAGATAGATGAATATATAAAATGACAAAAAGTCTAATATGAATAAATATATTTTCTATGCATTAACTTCAACATCTTTTAAAATTATGTCAGTCTTCTTTGATTAATAGTTTTGTTTTTAATTTTTAGATGGACTGAAAGCAGTCGTCCTTTTATAGTAAATGCTTTCCATCTTCCAGACTTAAATGCAATTGGTAAGATATTAAATTCTTTAATATTGACAAAATTTTATTTATTTTTATGTACATATGAGACTGACTTAGTTATTTTGTACGTTATGTAAGGGATTTGTATAAATAAATTAAATATACTGATGGATGAGAGACCTAAAGGAGTATAAACCATTATTTTCATGTGCATACATCAAATTAATATATATGTATATATATATATATTATATATATATATATATATATATATATATATATATATATATATATATATATATATATATATATATAAAGAGCCTGCTACTAGCTCTAAACAAGCTTAATTTTTTTTATGATAAATGCTACAAGAGAAAATACATTAAGCCTTTATCTATGATGGTCCCCATCCCCAGACCAGTTTTGAGCTATGGCTCTCATCAGTGAGGAGGTAGGACATAAGATTCAAAATATTAACTCAAGCCAAGCATTTATCTAATTCTTAAATATTAAGAAAAAGATCCAAATCTTCAGACACCTACATGTCTTCAAACTCAGCTCTTTAACCAAAGAAACTATATGAGCCTGAACTAAATTCAGAGATCCCATATATTAGTAGGCTTAGCAATTTAATATAGCCAATGCCCTAATAGCAAAATTATAATAGTAAAAATCAGACATATATTACATGACCTATATAGCTTGTATTACCAATATGTAATATATATATATATATATATATTACATATTGGTAATACAAGCTATATATCTATAGTTATACTATATATATATATATATATATATATATAGTATAACTAGATCCCTTACAACCCTTTATTACTTTAGTTGTAATAATTTCCTGATGAGCATGTTGTGGGAAGGTTCTATCAATTAGCATTCCCCAATGCAGATGTTATCTCCCCCTACAACATTATTTCCTGCTCATCAGAGGATTTAGCACAATAGAGACTAGAAACATTTAGAAATTTCTGTGTTTGGTTTCCCAAACTGTGCCACTAGAGTTCCATCTCATTACAACTTGACTTACCTACATCTAGTTATGCCAGACATAGCTGACATAGCTCAGGAGGTATGAGATTTTCATGAACAAGTGCAATAAATAGCAAGTGATGCAACATGAACAACTGGATAACTAAAATTAATTTTAAGTAACAACAATTTTATTTAACAACAATTCATTTGCAAGTCCTTCTAATAATGTTTATTCATATCCATGTGAAGATTTATTTTCAGTTCAATTATGAGGTGTTTTTATTCATACACAATCAATATGCATGTAAGCATTTGTAATTCATATAGTACTTCATTAACTTCAAATTTATCACAGGTAAGAAAACAGGAAATGTAAGCAATTCTGGCTTTGTGGACTATATAATCTAGTCAAGTATAAATGTGCATTCATAAGCATAAGTTTAATTATTTTATTCATTTATGGTCCATTGTGTCACTTGCTATACATCCAATAATAGTACAATATGAATTAAAGAATGCAAGTTCTATAACAATTTACATCTTTAGTTATTTAGTTAATTTACAGAGAGTAGTGCAATATATGAAGACAACAGAGACAATAATGAAGATAACTGATAGCATTTAATTAGGAGTTTCACTTAATTCAAACAAATATTTCATTTATGGTCCATTGTGTTTTTTAGTATACTTCCAATAATAGCACTTAAAAATGTAATTTGTTGTATAATAAAGTCCTTTTTTCAATAGTTCTATAAGAATTTACCTCTTTAGTTATTTAATTAATTCACAGAGAGGAGTGCAATATGTGAAGACAACAGAGATAATAATAAAGATAACTGATAGCATTTAATTCAGAGTTTCACTTAATTCAAACAAATATTCAGATAACATATAAGTGTATGTATTTCCATTGGTTATTCAGGTAAAATATAAGTGTATGTATTTCAATTGATTATTCAAGTAAAATATAAGTGTATGTATTTCAATTGATTTTGTAGGTAAAATATAAAGTGTATTTCCATCTGTCCAGATATCAATTCATCTTGCAAATGCATTTATTTGGTACTTCCAATTTCATAAGACATATATATAACTTATATGCATCAATAACTCTAGATATATCAGTAATATATATATAGTTATAAATATTTATTTTTTTAATTTTATTTTAATTTATATGTACCTGCATATAAAAAATTAATCATTTATAATTTACCTAATTAAAAATGCCTTTTGATTATAGATATTTAAGACATTTATGTATTTATAGTTTACCACTAATAAAACATATTTTCACATTTAATTTAAGAAAGATGTTTTTTTTTATAAACTCATATAAATATTGAATATTTCCTGACTTATTTTATCCAGTTGGTTCATTCACTTCAGATTAATACTGCATTTCAAAAAGGGGTCATTTTATTTAAGCTGAATGGCATTATTTACTTTTTATGATGTTCACTCAGGTAAATCTTCAAGAATCATGGCTGAGAACAAAGACAGGAAACTATTATAATTAGTCTTCCATTCTTACAATTTCCTTATTAATACTTTCTTTTTTCATCATTAGCAATGTGGTTGTAAATATTATATTCCAAGGTTACTAAAATAACTGTCAACTAAACAGTTAAGAAACACTTACATTAAACCTTTACATTTTTTTAACTTTTTCACATTTTTTACTTTTTGACTGTTCTTAAAATCTTTTAAAAAATATTTGTAAAATTTCCTCTGAACTTCAAACTCAAGTATTTATACTTTGATATAACTGAACTATTTATACTTTGATCTCGGATTGATTCTGTAGCACATCTGATTTGTTATACAGCTGTCATTTATTCCCAAGTGCTTTTCTCTTCTTAAGGATTGGACACTACTTTTAACAGGATAGATAAGGAATCATGAGTACTAAGCCATATTTTTCAATTTGATAACATTGCCTCAAGCGAATATTAAATTTAGTACAGCATCATCTTGAAAAATTAAAATGCACTAGTTTTAATAAATGCCAGCTCTAAAATTATAAAATCAATAATGGAGGTTTATTGTTTTTTTCTCAGTTATACAAAATAATGATTTTCTTTTAAATTTATAAAATTTGCTTTATTTTTTAAAGAAATATAAGATCAACTTCTTTCATAAGGGGGGAAGGATAAAATAGCTCTTATAATGTGTACACACATGAAACAGAGTTTCTGTTTTATTACCCCCACCAGTTTTTGGGGTGAAATTGCCTGGAGTACGATTTCATTCCACATAATATACATGGCATTTCTCATTACTGCATTTCTTCTGGTTTTAGATGTGCTGATGAAATGGGTAAGATGAGCTGGAAAAGTGAATACATAAACTGTAGCCTCCAATGCTAGAATAGGCAGATGGCCAAGCACAAACTAATAGTACACACTGCCCCATGATGTCTCAAGAAAATAAGTCTCATTTTTAAGCATTACCTCTCTTGTACCTAGAAGGATCATCCAACTAAGAGTAGAAGCCAGAAAAAATTTGGCACTGAGCCAACCCTGCTCAGTTTCTGTGAGACTTAGGGGCTTATTCATTTGGTCTATTCCTGAGACCTATTCATGAGGCCTATATATACATCCTGCTGGACTACTGTAGGACCTCAACATCCAGGTCTGGATAGTGCTGAGCATATACTTTGGAGCATCATAACACAATGCATCCAAGCAGCTCTGCTCAATCATCCACCCTCTTCCACATGAAAAACACAAATTCATGCATCGATACATCCCACTCACAAACTTCTTCCATCAGCTATCTCTATTTTATTGTTCTGAATTATAACTACAGCCTGGCTTGGGATTCTGATGATCAAGATCAGTTCTCCTATGACATCTTTCTTTGATTAGAGGTGACTATTTTGTCCTATTTTTGAGCATTCTTCAGGCCATACATCATTATGGTGGCTTCCATTTCTAACCACACTTTTAGTTATCATTACTATTTGATCTGTTTATAACTTGGGTTTGGTATGGGCTATGCATATTGCCTGTTGAATATTTTCTTTACCTTTTCCATGATGGTATCCCATTTCTTGGGTGATGTTACCATGGTGGTGGGTCATAGTTGCTATATTTTTGAGGAGGTATTTTAATTTTGTATCTGATGGCTCCTATTCTAGGTCCATCATCTCTTCTATAGGGAGTTTGTTTTGTGGTTGCTTTGCTGCTCTTTCCTTGGCTGCTGATGTAATGCAGCTATCATATGCTGTTAATAGTTCAGCAACCTGCTCAATAGATTGATGATCTGTTCCAATTTGCATTCTTTCTACATAACTTGGAAAGCTGTGCTGTATTAATCTAATAATCTGGAGTTCAGATAGGGGGTCAGATGTCAAGGCTCTCAACCTGGCCACCTGTCTTCTACAGAAGGGTATATAAGGCTCTCCAGGTTGACATTTCTCTTGAGACACTTTGTATTTAATCCCCTGCTGATAATTGTCACTAAGAATGAATCTGGAAAAGTACACTTCTAAGAGAAAGGAGAACTTAACATCCCTCCCCCTGGATTAATCTTAGCTCTAGAAAATATAGTCATGCAGGTGTGCTGGTGGATGGCTAATTCACTTTGGTGGTTTTTTGGTTTGCTGCTATCTTCAGTTTGTTGGTACTCCTTGCTTGTAATCCTTGTCCTTGGAGATTCATTCATTGTGCCTGCATCTGTATAATTTAGTCTAAGTTGATTTCAATGGTAATGATGTTGACATTCATTTGCAGTTATGAGTACTATGATGTGGATTTCTTTCCATTGAATTATGACTATTGGGATCCATTTAATGGATCCACTGTATGTTATTCCCTATTTCCAATTTGATCTTATTCTTTTCTTGTTTTTCTCATTTGGATCAGGTTTCAGAGCTGGTAAGTTAGTTTGAAAAGTTCTGTTAAGAAGTAGTTCAGCTGGAGTTTTCCTATTGCTGTCCTTGGTGTAGAGTGCTGTGATAACAACATTCTGGCAGTACAGGTGTTTCAGCTTCATGTGTCATCTTTGTGAGCATTTTAAAAAGTCTCTTGAACCAATCTCTCGGATTGACCATTACTTTCAAGGTGAAATTGTGGGATGCAAACTATTGTACCAGTCAAAACATGTTTATCCATCTAACATCAGATGAAACTCACAAAATGTACTTCAAACCCAGTCCAGCCCAAGATTTAGGTCAAGGACCAGCCTGGATTCGAACCCACTCTCTACACCCCAGATCAAACACCTAATGAATAACATAATAGTGATGGCACATGAGAATTAATTTTAATCTGGCCAACTAGCAAAGCTGAGCAAAACAATGAGACATCTATTAACTATGACTAAACTAAAATATGCATAAGTATGGCTGTAATATGTGGAAGTGGAGGAAAAGGAATTCAAACTACTCAAATAAGTTAGACAATAAAATATAGTTTAATATACTGACAAATTATTATACATTTATAAATTATTTATATACATTAGTGTGTGCATGAATGAGCAAGCGCTCTACCAAGCGATAGAGGATTACATAGTGTCATTCACACTATTGTTTCTCATATGCTCTTTATTAGCTAAATCATATATTATAAATAAGCACACATCTTTGGTGGTTCTAATATTAAGATGCCAATCGATTATTAGAAAGAATTACATAATATTGCCATTAACACTTTGATTTACCATTCTGAAACATGGTGACTAACATATATATTTCTAGGAGCATTCCAAAAGTCATTATACATATGATATAAATTATTTTCATGCCATTGAGATCATGAAAATAAACAAAAGACAGTTGAAAGATTATATTTGAAACTATGACAAAATATTTAATGAAAAATTATTTTAACAATAGTAAGACAAATAGTTTATTTTTCCCAAGGCATATAGATACTCTTAAATATAGAAATAATTACGATCATGGGATTGTTTGATAAGATTGAAATAACATTAGAAATTAATCTGGCTATTAATATTTGGCATTGATATATATTTTGAGCAGAGCACATTTTAATATTAGATCATTAAAACTGGGACATGAAGCAAAAAAAATATTAATCATATGAAGTTTGCGGTATTGACATTATAACCAAGAAATAATAGGAAAGGTTGTGCTTCTGGATGAAAGATGAAGTGGATGGGCATAGCATGTGCCAGAGTTAGGAATCACCACCAGTGGCCTTTTTATATGAAAAAAGAATATGCATAGCGTGTGCCAGACTTAGGGATCACCACCAGAGGCATTTTTATATGAAGGCATGAAATCTATGGGTTCGAACTTGTCGCAACCCCCAGATTAAGACTAGAAGCACATAATATATTTATATATGGAGATAGGCTAAATGTCAGTAATGCAGTAATGATACATGTCACTAATGACATTGAATAAATTGTACTGCTTTAAAATAAATGATCCTTGTTTAAATACTATAATTTAGACAAATAATATGCTATGCAGTTATGATATATATATAGAGAAATTTAGATTTCATTTACTAAAATATATTTGAAGATTTTGTTTAGCAAAAGAAACATTAAGATTTAGATTTCAAATTAATAAAATATACGTTAAGATTTGATTTAGTAAAAGAAACATTAAGATTCACCCCCTTCCCTTTCCTACTATTTAAAATAATTCAAAATTCCACCTTCATGGATTTTACAATTACTGGAATACATAGCATATATTTTAAGAGTATGAGAAAAGAAAATAACTAGCAGTTATATATATATATATATATATATAACAATTAAGTCACTCTTTTTAGAATTCAACATTTATAAGATTTCAAAGTGTTAATTAGCTTGAGTTCTGGATTCACACCGGATAGAAAATCCGGAGTTAAACAAATATATATTTTTATATTAGAACATAAATAAAATGTTCACTCATAAAACAATCTGGCATGCATGTTAATTAATAATGCATTATATTTTTAGGGGACGTTAATAACTTGCTTCGTGAAGTTATTTAAAAATGGCAGAAAAGATTTTTATAAATTAAGCTCGCCAGTTTGTTTGAGATTGGAAAATTAATAAAAAAAGGCATACATATAAAATCAAGTAATAAATAACTATAAATTATTGACCACACCAAAGTTAAGGAAGGTTAAAAGCATATGAGATAGGATTAGATATAATTAAATCATTTGAGAGCAATTTACATATTATATATAGAAATTAACTAAGAGCAAATTACATATTAACAAAAACAAAGTTAAATAATATATTAAAAGAAATCTTGATAGATGAGTTAGGCTAAATTGACTATTAGGTGGCAGCTTGGAAATTTACCTTTCAATTTTAAGAGTCCGTTTTAAAATATGGCACGTGCACGGCGATTGAAATGCAAGTTCTTCGGTGGCAGCAAGTTTTTATTAGCATTTTTAAAGTTCTTCATCGGGACTTTACTTCACTTTAGGGTAGCAGAATATTATGGCAGTGGAAGATGACCCACAAGGGTCAGAAAAAGATTTTACTAGATCATTTTTAGATTTCAAAACAGCATAGTGTCTAGTAGCAATCACTTCTCTCAATAGTAACTAATCTAATCTGTCCTCCAAATTCAACCATTTTATTCTTTTTCTTTATCAGCTGTTTTTGAAGATGCAACAATGAGATAACGTCTAAAAATAAATTCAAATCTATTTCCAGATTAGAAATAGATTTGACAACATGTTTATAACAAAAGTATTTCTAATATTAATCCCCTTTTAAGTAAAAACTTTAATTAAAAATACCTTCCCCAGATTAAAACAATAGTGTTTCAAACCTCTTTAATTATTTGTAGACAATTACTGTAGCATCTTCCATATTGGATTTTACAAAATATATAGTTTAAAAGAAAAAAAACAAGCAAATGTATACATAAAATATATATACAACACAAAAGGAGCGGGATGGGAAATAGGGTTTGAATAAAAGTTAGTAGATGGAAACATGAAGCTCAATCTTAAGCTAAGATTGACTGCTTCACTATCTCAATGCCATTATTGTCACAAATGTTTTTAAATGCCACTGCAGTAAATCTGTGACATTATCTGAAACTATAGTATAGAGAAGTTTCCTTATTAGAGAGAAATAGTAGAGATTTCAATAAAGCTGTTAAATTCACTCGTTTTATTATATTTCCTTTTAGAAAATTATTCTACCTTTCTAAAATTGTTTTCTGAACTTTTTTAGAAATCTTCTGTCACTTAGCCACGCCTTTTTTAATTATAATGAGCTTAACAATATGCAAGAATTTATTGCTTGTGAAAATGTTAAGAATAGAGTTTTGAAATAAAAAAATAAGTTACAAATACTACTTAATAATAAATAAAATAACCTTTACATTTTTAACTGAAAGTTTTTATACAATAAATAATAACTAAAAAAATCATACTAACTGATGGTGTGTGTGTGCGCATCTGTTTTTCCATTAATCCAGAAGTCTATTAATGACTAAGTTATTAACAATTTCTATGGCAAATAAATAATGCTATTACAAGATGGATGTTTTGAGTGATGAGTATAAATATGAATGAGATATGAAGTGTGAGATGATGTGAATGGACATGAACCCGCACATACAAGTTCGATCTTGGAATGGCAATAAACAGTAAGTTAGAAACTTAATGAATAAACATTTATTATGGCCTTATAGACAAACAATACTCATTTCTATTAGACATACATAAAGAAAAAGGAATTTTAATGATTGGTACACCATAACTAATATCGCGATAACTTTTCAACAAAATTTAAAACATTAAGTTATACTACAATTCATTTTTTCTTATTAGCTACCCCTGATCACTGTTGGCACAATGTGAACTTCCCACATTTCTTCATGGTGCCAATCTGGAAGGTCTCTCTCTCTCTCTCTATATATATATATATATATATACACACACAAAGGTGAGTGGGTAATCCTTGATGGATAAAGAAGTACATCTTTGTTTCTCCTACTTATGCATACACCCTGAACATGTTGAATTCATATCTAGGAGAAGAGAGATTAAGAAATAAGTAAATATTAATTCTATACTTAATTTACATCATCCATATTGCACTTCACTTCCACTATTCCAGATTTCAAACCCAGAGACATTTTGCATGATCATATAGTTCACATTATATTTATATCATCAGAGTATGAGTAGGTGTGAAATATTCATATGTTTGCTAATGGAAGAGGATATGATATTATGTGTAAATGAAAGTAATAGTTATAAATATATAGAATGATATGACTAAATAAACAAAATGCAGTGCTGAGAATATTTTGGAACGCACAATGTCTGAATAAATTTAACAATCATATTTACAGCTATTGGAGTTTAAACAAAGAAAAGTTTACAATAAAATTATAAAACATTCAGTTAGACATTTGTGTTCATTCTTTGTTTATAATTGGTTTCTAATATTATCCCAAATCCTGATCACAAAGAATAGCCGCACAGCATCCCCATTAATTTAAATAATATTCATACTATGAATGATCTTGTAATATATTTATTTGATTAATATAATATTCTATATCACGTTTTGTCATCATGATGATTTATGTTACCCCTATTGTATAAGATGTTTGTGTTATAAATGAAAAAGATTACTCCTGACACAGATCATTAATGAGAAATAAAACAAAATATAAAAAGACGAAAAAAAAAACCAGTTAACACAACCATTGAAATAAGCAAATAAAGAAAGTGTATGTGGTGTGAATATATAAAGATTTAGATTGTGTAATATTTTGCAATGTCTTACCTTTTCCCTTTGATGTTGATTGTGTTATAGCACAATCAATCATATATCATAGGTTATGTTTTGTTAAGCTAATACTACAAGTAAAGATATTTCTTTATATTACTCGCCAATATTAAACTTAAACCCTTTTGCCCTATATTAAAGTAAAGAAAATAAAATTATCATATCTAATATACAAACAAATAAATGTAGATGATGTCAACTTCAACTTGGCTTAATGTTTATATAGAAAATGTCTTAATTGTTTGTCCCTATAATCCATGGTGGTTTATTTACATATAGGTGGGAATTCGTAAGTGTTTTAGAAGATTCATGGGATAGTTGGCTTTAATAAGCTGCAAATTTGTGTTTTGAAATGGAGAGTTAGAAGATGAATTCATTACGAATCAGTTTGATGTTTTTTAATCCAGGTGTAGAATGAGACCAATTTCATTCTGTCTTGATAAGTCATAACTCTGTGGATGACAACCTTCTTTCTCTGATGTATTCCTTGTATTCAGCACTACATGTTTACCTTCATTATTAATTATATTTGCTTTAGTAATGTGTTCTGAGTGGAGTATTGCCAATGTTTCTTCTTTTATTGTATACTTTAAGATCTAGTTTTTGAAAACATATAGTGGGGAATTAATGATAATTTTAGAAATTCAAACATTTTGCTTTTACTTACAAAGACTTTAAATTTGGATTTTTCATTTAATTATATTGAGTTTCTTACATTTATCCTCACTTTCTCGAATACTTATATGTGAATTCTCTTGATAATATTACCAATCAAAATTGAAAGACACTTGTCTTCGAACTTTAACTCTTTTGCATAGGAAATTGTTGGTTCTTCTGAAGATAATAGATTTTTTTAGCTCTCTTTTGAAAAAGTTCATTACTCAACTGATTTCATTTTTTAGATAGAACATGGGATATCATGATTGGTTAAAATCATCTCTGGTTTTCCTATCTCTTTGAAATGTAGAGTGTCTAATACTTTAATAGTGGAATTTAATATTAGCTTGAGGTGGAGAGTAAGCAGCCACAAATTTCGTGAAGAGATAATAAGATACTAGCAAATATTTTTGCTTGTTGAATGATGGTCATGGACCATAAAAATCCATTGCTAAGATCTCACTTAATCTTTTGGGGATATTATTACCTTAACCCATATAGTGTTCTGTTTACTGTCTTGATTTTTAAGCATATGTGACATTTTTGAATTTCTTTCATAATGTCACAATACATTATACAACAGTAAAAACATTTTTCATTAATTCAGTTTTATGGGCCTCATAGTGTCCATGTAAATAATGTACATATTGAATGAGTGAATTTTTTACTCATTTGGTAAAACTACCCTCCATTGATTGTCTAGTCTTTAGGTTTTCAGATCATTGGCTTTATAGAGATTTTCCTCTTTGTTTAGTGTTTTGATGATTTTATTAAGATCATGATCTAGGGTTTGAAGATGTTTTATGTTTAATAAATCATTCTCTATATTTTCTTTAAATGTTATATCAATATTTAAAATGTAGGCATTATCCACTGTTAAATGTTGATGTTTTGACTGACATGGATTCTGTCTTAGTACATCAGCGACAATGCTTCTAGATCCTTTACAGTATCTGACTGTATAATGGAATTCTTCTAACAGCATAGCTGTGATTCAAGATTTCAAGGCTTTTCTGATCAGTGATCATGATCACTACTTATCTAAGAAGCATTTTGTCAAAATTTCTGAAAATCCCACATTATAGCTATTGCTTCTTTTTCAATGATTATATAATTTATTTCAGGAATCTTTAAGAGATAGTTAATAAAGTAGAGAATTCGATCTTGGCCAACCTCCTGGATTTGGAATAGTCTCCCCTAATTCATAACCACTACTATCTGTTTGTAAGATAAAGGGTTTGTTAAAATTAGAAAAAGTTAGCATGACTTCCTCTTTTCTTTGGTCCAGTTCCATTTTTTATATTTTCTGATACCGGTTCCATATGGTGAGCAAATTTGGGATAAAAGCGTTTATAAAAATTACATGAACCCTAAAAATGATCTGATTTGCTTTTTGTTCTTGGATGTAGGAAATTCTGTATCACACTGATATTATACCAGACTATATAGAATAATAGAGAGAGTGACATTATATACTTTTTCTCTCCTATTGTTTTAATTTCTTATAGTTATTTTTTAATTTAGATCTTAAATTGAAATGTCTTTTAATGTCTTTTAATTAATTTTACATTTCTGGTTATCTTAATCCTTTGCTCATATTCATTTAAACTATCTTGATAAGATGGTTTACAATTTTTTTTAATTAACACAGTTTAATCAGCAATCTTTTAAATTAATTACATAATAAAAGTTTTACATTTTATTTTTACTTTCAAAAATAATTTTATTATTGCTATAAAAATTATTACATTTATTCTTTTGAGTCATTATGCATATATATGTTTATATTGTGAGTAAAAGAAGATAATATGGTTATATACATATGGGGAACAGGAAGAAGGCAATAGTAGACCAGTGTTTTTTTTTTTTTATAATCCAAATTAACTTTATTAGAGAAGGCTCTAAGTGTTTTATGTAGTCCATTTGGAACACTTGGTTTCTTGGTATTTTCTTGTTCAAGAAGGTCAGCTGTCTTAACAAAATAATCTCTATTTCCTATGTAGTTTGAAAAGAAAGGTTCAGTTCCTTCCATGAGTGATTATAGAGATGTTGTGATGCTGTGGATTCTGAACAGACTTCAAGTGATCTCATAAAATAATTTTGTTGATATAATTTATTTTTACAGACTAATTTTCATTCTGTTTTTACATATTTATTTAGCTTTTACTTTATAATAGCTGTTTTCTTTATAAAAAAAGAGAGAGAAAAGTTTAAACTTTTCTTTAATTCTATTATACATTTCTCTCCCCTCCTACTAAGAAGTTTTATTCTATGAAAAAACTATGATGCAATATTTTTATATTTTAAATTTTTGTTTTAAAAAAAATCTTTAAGCCACTTGTAATTTATTTTTTAATAAAAATTACAGACATGTACAGCTGTTCAATAGCAGTACAATTTATTGCAAGTAAATATTAGCAAATTCACCACTTCTTTTATTTTGCTGTAATATTTTATATAAATGCAATTTATCCACTATTTAAAATACTTTTTAGCAATAACTTTTTATTGTACCTCTATGCATATACAGTCTTACATTTCAACTGTCATGCAGTCTTTTTCAGAGCCACTATTAAAATAATAGTGGCTCTGAAGAAGACCGCAGGACAGTCCAAATGTAGGACTGTGTGTGCATATAGTTACAATAAAAGATTTTTGCTAAAAATGTTTAAAATAATGGACAAATTGTATTTATTGTAAGGGTTTCTCATTTTAAAATAATCGTTTTTTTTTGGGAAGAGATGTGTGTGTATTTATGTTTGTATGGATATTTCTTAAGAGAAGGCGTTTCTTCATATCTTTTCATATAAGATTTGAGTTGTTAATGGTCTGGATTGGAGAGGAGTTTCTATAGTGATGGGTAGAATTACTTCTATATGTTTTGCTTATGGGTTGTGATGAGTATTATAGCATTGTAGTTTTTAATTTTTTGTTTTTCACTTGCAGAAGAAAAGGGTTGTGAAGATTTTTTTTCTGTTTACAATCTTCCATTTAGTTTTGATACAAAGTTTGTTGTTATTGTTATTTATTTATTTTGATTTTTTCCAGAATATACATATATTTATCGTTTTGGGATTTGACAATGGCAGTGGTGATATGAAAAAAAATATTTATATGTATACATGGATTCTTATAAAAATCTCAGTGCATGTTTAAAATATTTGAGTTTGGGAATGTCAGTATTTAAAATATTTGGATAGTGTTTGCTTATATTGTACACTTATTTTGAATTTAACGGTGGTATAATTTTGTTTGTTTATTGTTTTATTTTTATGGAATATTAAGTATATGCAAAACATATGTTTGTATGGGAAAAAAATTCCCTCATATCAAACTTTAATACTTGAAGATCAAGAATTATGTAAACAATGGAGTTAATTTCAGTAGCATATCTGAAATACTATGCCGAATGCTATAGTACCATGAAAAAATAAGAATTGACATTGTCATTGTTAAGAGAAAGACATACATCATGTTTCTGTCATTTTTTTGTTTTAGCAACCCTAACCCTAACCCTTGAGTTGGTTTTACTATAGAATGACAGAGTAAGAGTAGAATTTCAATTTGGGGAGTTTGATGTTCCTCCTGCTTAATCTTTTCCAACAAGTACCATGATTGGAAGATGGTACTTGTGTACTATTTCAGCAATGAAGAAAAGATATGGGGTTTTTTCACATATGAAAAAAAGAAGTAATCTTGTGAGCATTATTTCTCATGGGAAAATGTGTTTTTAAACACGAGCATCAAATAAACTATACTAAACGATATCAAAAATGTTAGACATTTTGTCATAAAACTGCTGCAATTTTACACTTATTTTACTATTGAATTACTTTGTTGACTTTGTTGTTTTATTTTATGTTTTTCAAAAACACATTGGCATTTGTTTTTAAAAAAAAACGATATAAAGCATTTTTTGTGCCTGCATAAAAAATGAGAGAGGGAAGATATAGATAGATAAGATTAAAATATGAGAGAAAATTATTAGCAAATAATGACTAGGGAATATTTTAAAATAGACTGAAATAATTTATTCTCAGACCAACTGTGCCTGAATGTATTATTACAATTCAAAAGTTAGATGCTTAAAAAATTATTTTTACCAAACCATCATAAATAACAACTATTTTCTTTTATTTGTGTCAATTCATCAGTCAGATAAAAATGGTCAATGAATTGATATTAATAAAAGAAAATGTGTATTGTTTACAAGTGATTAAAAAGAATTTTTTAAGAATCTGTCTTATGAATCATAGAACTTTGTTGGTCTGTAAATAAACTATATACTACATATTTACTAATCACTATTTATGGATTTATTAAAAATGTTAGAATAAAGAGATATGATATAAAAAATGTCAAGAATTTTATGAAACTTTCAAACTCATTTAATAGTGTAAAAAGTGAATTTAATTATTGAATGGACATGTGTAAACTATTGCTTCTTAATGAAAAACAAAGCGATAAACCAGTAGTATGCTATAACATGGCTTCGAGCATCAAAAGTTTTTATACATTGATCAAATGACCAGAAATTCTGTTAGCCACAGTAAAGATTTGTCACTTTCTGACCGATAAGAAGGGGGTTTGGTTACAACTAGCCAGCTGACATCCACCTACTATTCTACCATACAAAAATGGCTCTAGAAGAGGTAGACTACTAATGCTACAGTTAATGCATATTGTTAAATGTAAGCTAAGAGGATCATGTGATGATGATGATGTGTGCTTATATATATGTTAATTTTTATTCAGATATTAGATATAATAATTAGGCAATATGATAACATCTCAACATTAGTAATAGTTTATTTCTGTCAACACAATTTACTCTGACTCTTCATCATTAAGATAGATAAGGGTATACACCTAGGTTTTTTTATGCAGTAGATAGGTTCCACAGAAAACTTGCATTACAAAAATCACCCCAAAATAGACTTCATTTACATTGAAAAATGTGGGATACATTCTTAATTTTCAGAAATCGCATAAAACCAAATTACTTTAAAATTTGCATAAAAAAATAAGGAAATAAAGTATGACTAATAAAAAATTTCAAATATTTGGAAAAAAAAATGATACAAGACAAACTTTTTTTTATTAACTATTTAATTTTATTCAAAACAATATGTTTTTATGCTTAATTTATTTTACATTTTTTCATATATATTTTAATCATTATACAGAAAAAGAATCAGAATTAAAACCAATTCTTTTTTTATGTTGCACTTCAAGTATACAATAGTCAAATATGTTTAAAAATACATATATACAAGCAACAAAGATTACAAATTATAAAATTATTATAAAATTATTTGTTGCTTGTATATATGTATTTTTAAACATATTTGACTATTTTAATCATTATCATTATTTGACAATATGCAGGTTCATTTGTGAACTGGTAAGAAATCAGATTTGTCACAAGAGGAAATACAATTAGCATCAAATTTAGTTTCATACTGTGTTAATGGTTAATCGATAATTAAACTTTGAGATGATGATTTTACTAATTGCTTATGAAGCCTCTCATATCCAAACTGTTATGTCTAGTGTTAGAGAATGCACTTCCATGAATGCAACTATATATGTATAAAGTAAAAATTAGTCACATGTCACATGACCTATATAGCTTATATTACCAATTTTAAGCATCTACCCATAATATTATTCAATAATTCACACGTGTATATGTTCTTTCCCACAGCTTCGAGTAAGTATATTTATGAGCATGAGATATATCCCATCTCAAGCGCTAATCTTACACTTTGATAAGTATTATACTAATCGAAAACATAAATAAGGGTTCTGTATATATATATATATATATATATATATATATACAGAACATGCATACCCTATATATATATATATATATATATAGGGTAGTGCATCCAGACTAGTTCAATCTCAAGGTCTGGGGAATATGGTCTAACTAGAGAACAAAGCAAAGACAATTCCCGACTACGTCTTATATATCTATGTATACCATATGATAATTTACTTGTTTATAAATTATCTTACCCAGCCCAGAAGTTATAACAAAACTAAGCTATAAGTTACTATGTTAGTTATCATTTAATTCTAAGCTTTATACACACTTTATACATATTTTAATATTCATGCGCACAACACATTTATTCCGATACACACATATATGATTCATATATATAGCAACAAAAGAGTGCAATTACACATCAGAGTTGTTTATTTAATGTTTTATTATTATTATTTTTATTTAAACAAATATTTATTACTGTATTTAATATAGAAGTAACATGAGTCCCTTCATTACTACACATTTATTGAACACATATATAGAGAGAATAGGTCAATTTACCTTAATTACGATCGAATGTCCATGTGGTCAAAGCTAACAGTCTGCACATTTATAATTCTAAAGAAATCCTGGCCTTATTGATATTTGTTGATTGTAAGGATGGTAAACAGTCTGCAATGGGATATGCCAAATAGTTTATCATAGAGGTGGAATAGATGATTTCACTCGCTTAAGAGGTCCACGTTGTCGAAGCTGCTTCATCGCCATTACACTTGATAAATTTTAAACAGTGAAGTTCATAAATCTGATACAGGTGAGTTCTACAATAACAATCCACTGGGTCAGTCTAATGAAACCCACACTATTTAATTACCCCAACATTATGATGGGAATATTAATAAAACTTCTTAATTAATTATACGTTAATACAATCTAAAATCTGTACCATGTCTTTCTCCTTCCTTCTAATCACCCTATATATTTTTTGAGAGCAAAATAGTTCTTTTCTCTTACACCCTTTAACCTCGCATTTTCCCTTGTATATTCGTACACCATTGACCAGATTTTCTATTGTTTCAGAATACCAACTCGACCAGTTCTCAGACTTCTGGACGACAGTTATTAACTCAAACTGCCTGCAGCAACTGATTCATTCTATTTCTGTAGCTTTATATGTTCAATAGATTCATCAAGAAACACGTGTTACTGCTAATATTAACTAAATGTAGAACTTAGAACACTAATGAATAACAAAATATATATGTATAATCGATAACAAATTGATACAACTATGTATATAATTGCCTCTCGTCAATCTCACATATAACCATTAATACATATACACACTTTATAATAACACACATACAAAATATATTTATATAAGCATACAGTCCATCCTTTAACCGATTACGTATTACTTTCACACTCTTTGTAACAGGGTTCGAATGACTATACATCTTTTCGCATATACACAGTCACTCCCTATCAACACTTGCAACTCATACTCTATATCGCATTATCTCTTGTATTCGAACCTTGTCTGTTACGCAATATGTAATATTTTAAGAGCATGCTATGAGCTCTAAATAAGCTTATTTATTTGTTTTTTAATGATAAATGCTACAAGAGAAAGTACCTTAAAATATTATATATATATATAACATGGGCTGCAGAAAGGAGTTTGCTATTAACTGAAAGGAGACCCTTTGATTCCTCTTGGAGGCCTTAAAGGAACCGAGCAGGGCAAATTCCTAATGTCCACTCCATACGTTCTTGTCATTGCAGCTGTTATTACTATGTGATTATTCATATAGTATATGAACATGGATGGGCTGCTCACCAACATGCATTAGCCAGCATGGTGAGTTTATTGGCTTTTTACCTCTGAGTTTAAGATCAAGAAACACCATGGTCTTTCTTCTCAGTGCCTGATAAGGCAGAATGAATGTTTGTGTAAATGATAAATATTTTTCCAATACATATATACAATTATGACAGACAAAAATAAAGCATGGCCCTTATTCCCAGGAAGCTGTAAAGTCACCAACCAAGGCAGGGGTTGGTGGCCGAAGGCGGAGGGTGCTAAGAATCCCCTGATTGCGGACCCAGGCTGCCATTTGATGATGACTTTTTATTTAGGTACTTACAACTGCAGATCACTTTCAAGTGAAGGAAGATTGCAAGAATTAGAAGAAGAACTGTCTTATATTAAATGGGACATTATTGGACTTTGTGAAGTTAGAAGAAAAGGAGAAGAAACAATTGATTTAAAAAGTGGACATATACTCTTTTATAAAGGCACACATATTAGAAATACAAGTGGAGTAGGATTCATTATAAATAAAAAGTGGAAGAACAATATTGTGGAGATTGATGGTGTATCGGACAGAGTGGCAAGATTAGTTATACAACTTAATAGCAGATTCCAAATGCAGATAATTCAGGTTTATGCCCCAACAAGTTCTCATAGTGATGAAGTAGTAGAAGATTTTTATATGGATGTACAAAAGGCTTTTGATCAGAGTAAACAACATTTTAAAATTGTTATGGGATGCTTTAATGCTAGAATTGGTAGACAAATGAAAGATGAAATTGCTGTAGGTGATTTTGGGTATGGTAATAAAAATGAGAGAGGACATAGACTTGTGGAGTTTGCAGAAAAAGAAAAACTTTATATTATGAATTCATTTTTTGAGAAAAATATTAAAAGGAAATGGACATGGAAGCATCCAAATGAAGGTACAGCAGAATTGGATTATATTTTGACTAACAGAAAATACATATTTCAAGATTGTAATGTTCTTAATAAATTTAACACAGGAAGTGATCATCGATTAGTAAGGTGTAAGTTACGTGTTAATGTAAAACTAGAGAGACAAAAATTATTAAGAAAAACAATATTTACAGTTGATATTCCTAATCTTCA
Source organism: Epiperipatus broadwayi (assembly GCA_028023455.1). Taxonomy (NCBI): domain Eukaryota; kingdom Metazoa; phylum Onychophora; class Udeonychophora; order Euonychophora; family Peripatidae; genus Epiperipatus; species Epiperipatus broadwayi. The sequence continues at coordinate 1,122,179 of JAQFVV010006331.1, forward strand.
GAAACATTCTAATGAATTTAAATTAGAACTTACAATTGTATAGGTTTCAAGTGTTAGGAGATTTTGAACATGATTCAGATTTGAATGAAATTAATATGAAAATAACTGATACACTTTTAAAAACTGCAACAGACATAGCTGGTAGAAAAAAGCAGCAATTGACTAATAAAATTTCTACTGAGACTAGAGAATTTATGAAGAAAAGAAGGAATATGAAGATATACAAAAATGATGTATTAAAAAGAATTGAATATCTCGAATTTTGTAAAATGGTACAGAAAAGAGTTGAAAATGATATAAGAAAGTATAACTGTGAAATAGCAAGGAAAGCTGTAGAAGAAAATAAAAGTCTCAAAAATGTTAAACAACATTTTGGTATTGGTGGGAAATTTATATCTGCAATAAGAAAAAAATGATGGAATTATTACTAAAAAGAGAGATGACATCATGAAATTGGTAGAAGATTTTTATCAAGAATTATATGGTAATAAAGAACAAGTACTTCCTATATCTATTACATCTTCCGAATTGCCCAGAATTTTAAATGAAGTGAGATATGCAATTAAGTGTATGAAGAAAAGAAAGGCTCCAGGAAATGATGGAATTATAATTGATATATTAAAAGAAGCAGGTGAAGAAATAGAAACAATTTTAGCAAAGTTATATACCAAATGTCTAAATGATAAAGATGTACCAGAAGATTGGAAGAATGCAGTAATAATATTAATATTTAAAAAAGGTGATAAAGAAGATATTAGAAATTACAGACCTATCAGCCTTTTATCAGTTTTATATAAAATTTTTACCGAGATAATTACAACTCGTCTACAGAGTACTTTGGATTTCCATCAACCAAGAGAACAAGCTGGATTTAAAAGTGGTTTTAGTACAATAGATCATATCCATGTATTGAGAGAAGTCATAGAAAGGACAAACGAATATGAGTTGTCATTATGTTTTGGATTTGCAGATTATGAAAAGGCATTCGATTCTATACACATTTCTTCAGTGATTAAAGCATTGGATCATCAAGGTATAGATCCAGGATATTGTCATATTTTAAAGAATATTTATAAAAATGCAACAGCAACAATTAGATTACATAATGATACTGGAAAAATCAACATTGAGAAAGGTGTAAGACAAGGTGACTCCATATCTCCAAAACTCTTTACAGCAGTGCTGCAAGAAGTATTTTGTGGATTAAAATGGGAAACTAAAGGAGTGAAAGTAAATGGAGAGTATTTAAGTCATTTAGATTTCGCAGATGATGTAGTTGTTTTTGCAAATAATGCTTCAGAGCTGCAGGAAATGTTGCAGGAGTTAGCAGATGAAAGTAGAAAAGTAGGACTAAAGATAAATGTTAAAAAGACTAAAGAAATGTTTAATCGATTTGCTCAAAATATGAAAATAAAGATTGATTATGAAGAATTAGAAGAAGTTAACAGTTACAAATACCTTGGTCAGATTATTAATACAGATGGAAACATAATTGAGGAAATTAATCAGAGAATTAAACTTGGTTGGAGTGCTTTTGGTAGAAATAACTTGATACTAAAAGGAAATATGCCTATGTGATTGAAAAGGATGGTTTTTAACAAATGTGTTTTACCAGTTCTTACTTATGGATCTGAGACTTGGACACTTAATAGAAGAGCAATACAGAGACTTCAGACCACTCAAAGGAGTATGGAGAGATGTATGTTGGGAGTAACAAGAAGAGATCGAAAACGCAATGTATGGGTAAGACAACAAACAGGTGTTATTGACCTTATTGAAAAAATTAAAAGATTGAAATAGAGTTGGGCTGGACAAATTGCTAGAAGAGATGATAATAGATGGACAATTGAAATTTTAAACTGGATTCCAAGAGATTGTAAAAGACCCAGAAAGAGACCACATGTGAGATGGATGGATGAAATAAGAAAATGTGCAGGAGTGTTGTGGAGAAGAGAAGCTAAAGATCGGAGAGGATGAATTAAACTTGGAGAGACCTACATCCTGCAGTGGATTGATAATGGTAGTTGATGATGATGATGATGATGATGATGATATAACATGCTTCCATGAGTGTGATAATAATGACTAATTGTTAAATTTTCTTTTATATACATATATACATAAAGAAACTTTTAGACAGAAAAAAGTTACAACTAAAAAATATTTAAGAACTTTTAAAGGTACAGTCTTTTTAAGTACCAATTAAAAGTTCTTAAATATTTTTACTTGCATCTTTTTTCTGTCTAAAAGTTTATCCATGTATATATGTGTATTGAAGAAAATATAAACATATCTTTTTGAGTAGGAATTAAAAGTTCTTAAATATTTTTACTTGTAACTTTTCTCTGTCTAAACGTTTCTCTATGTGTATATGTGTATAAAAGGAAATATAAATATACACATACATGACACAGACATACAATTATTTAACTCTCATTGGAATTTAAGAGATCATTCATAATTCATGTCATTAACAAAAATGATTTTCCAATAGATTAGAAAGTTGAAGACATTCTCGAATCATTTTTACAGTGAAACAAACAGATTCCACTTCTGATTCATTATCTTTTTCTAAATCTTCTATAGTATCTAAATTTATTGCCAAACGTTTTTCCAACAGACATTTAAAGTATATAAAATTTAATGCATGTATATAAAATGGCGAAATCCCAATTTTAAGTGAAATATATAACTTCTTTATCACATAAAAGAAAAACGCATAAAAAATATTAAGAAGAAACATGAATCCCACAATTTCAAAATTGCATTAAAAAATCCGCACAAAAAGAGACTCAGATGTATATTTTGAAAACAAAATGTGAAAAGACATGAAGTTTACTTATATTTACTATGAAACTCCTTAACCTAAATTCACTAATATCAGTATTGCACTGAAATAAATAAATGGTTTTTCTCATATAAAAAAGAGTTCTTGAATTAAAAAAATTGTGATTATCAGATAAAATAGTTTTAATGTTTTTCTAGCAGGAATTGTCAATTTTTTCAGTAATAAAAGCCATCTGTAATACTTTTTATTCATTTTTGGAATTAATTTTGGGTTGTTAATATCAATGCAAGACATCAAATGTTGGAACACTTAGCAATTTTTTTTGACAGATACCATTTAAAAGCTAAACATTTAAAGTTTCAAAATATCTATTACTCACTTCTTTTTAATTTCCCCTGGTTTTTGAAGAGGGGAAAAGTTAGATGTAAAAATGCATTGTTCTGAATGTTACTGGTTATAAAAGTCTTATACTTTGTATTCCTTTATTGTTTGAATTTTTTTTTTTTTTAAAAAAGGACATTTCTGAGTATTTTTCTTGACACACTTTGCATTTGCAATCATGTGTTTATTGGGGGGGTGGGGATTCGGTTCAGGTGTCAAGTTTCCATGTTGAATGCAATTAATTCCTGTTATTTATTACAGTGTAAGTGGCATACGTGTATATTTATGTGTTTTTGTAGTACATATTATTTAATATAATTATTTTTTAGTGATTGTTTTATGTGTCTCTTATAATTTAATGATTGTTTTAAGTGTGTGAGAGTTTATTTGGTACTTTTTATTCAATATATTTTCAGAGGTGAGAAAATGTAGTTTTTAAGATAATTTTTTTTTGCTTTACAATGTTGGTTGTTTTGAATTACACATTTATTCCTGCAAATCATACATCTGTTTACTTGTAATATTTTGGTATATGTTTTTAAAAACTATTTATACACATTTTTGGAAATAAATTGAAATAAGTGTCAAAGTGTTGTTTGCTTTGCATATCTGTATATTTCATTAAGTACATGTATATTTCATATAATGTTTTTTTCCTTTTAAAAGTATATATTTTGGGTATTAATCTTGTGATACAGACCACATATTGTGTTCCTTTTTCACATTCATATTGAAGTTGAAGATAACTTTGTAAATGGTTTCCAAAATAATAACACTACAAAGTTACCAGTGCATTGATACGAATGTGAAAAGGCACAATATGTTGTCTGAATTGCAGGAATAGTACACAAGTAACCAGAAGAGCAAGGGCATGTTAACAGGAATGCCTGAAAATGAAATTGACTTAAAATCAGCTTAAAGATCACTTGAAACATTGGAATCAACTGCATTTTCACCAATTAATTCATAAAATTTAATCAAGGTGGTTGATATCAGTCAGTCTTCAAAGAAAAAAAGAAAGAAGAAGATGTAATGGTCATATTTGTACATTCATGTGATAAAATCCAGAGTTTTGGTCAATTATACCAAGACTGATCAAGATGAGGGGTCTCAGTTCTGTCACCAATGCTCTATGATTTATTACTCAATGTATAACATATATGACGCTACACTTGAATACCTTTAGTTCACATGCTGGCAGTAGCAAATGGTAGAGCAAGAGACTCAGAGAATAATAAGTAATCAATATTAGTTTAACTAAATACACACATACATGGCTGGCAAGATAATGCATATATTAATAAAAGCTACTAAATTAAAAGTAGATTTGGATAAGATTTGGCAATGAATTGTGAATAACATACTAAGCATTTATAAGTTTAAAATATTTAACTGTGAAAATATAAGATAAATAATATGAAATACAAAAAATGGCATCAGGATTTACAAATACAGGTGTAGTAATGATGAGCAAGTTTGAGAATAAAATACCTGATGCACTATAATTTTAAAAAATTTATTAGAAATTTTGTTAACTTACAGTCTACACATTGCCTTACTTATAGTTTGCCACCTTTATGAGGTTTGCTAATTGTCAAATTCTACAAGAATGTTGACTAACAGATATACTTAATCTATTAACATTACATAATAAGAAATAAATGTACTCATTATGCAGATTGTAATATATAAACTATATCTGAGATTCAGATTAATGCTGAATGAATAATATTATGGAAGGCAAACTGGTGACTTGTAGTGTAACTTCATAGACTAAGGCTCTATATAAAGTAAATAAGAGATGCAGCTCAAATGTGTCATTATTCATGGGATTCAGTACCAAGGATTCAGTTCCCATTTACTATATGACTTGCTATCTTAAAATATGTGAACATTTAGCTTGGGTGATCGGAGCAGCTTATAAAACAATCTGGACCTTCGTGTTTCTGTTCTAAAAAGTGAGCTGTCTAAACTAAAAATAATGGGGTGGTGCTTAAAACCAAAGTCCATTTTAATAAAAAATATATAGCAATGCTTTTTAAATATAAATATTAAAAATAATTAAGTGCTAAATCTATAGTTTCAATCTGCAAAACTCCTATATGCTGGTTCATAAATTAGTATACTTAAATTGTGCTAAAACAGAAAAATTAAAAGTGATCTAGCTTATCAAATAATCCATATAGTTTATAAGAATAAACTAAAAAGGAGTAAAGCATATTTGGGACTTAATTAACTAATTGTTTATAATATGCTTTAAAATATCATTCTTGCCATTATTTAACTAAATATATACATATAATATGCAAACCTGAATTATGCTAAGCCAAAACATAGTAGCTTAACTAACATATATATAAAGTAAGGTTTTCCGATCAGAGATTTATAGGTGTGCTAAAAACAATACAATTTAGCTACATGTGAGAACATCTAATCATCCAAAATTATCATTAATCTCCACTCTGAATGAAGGCATAACATAAATTAATGTATCAACAAAATAGAAAATAGACATGACCACAGATTAGAAAGACACAGATATAGTAATAATAATTTATTACAATTACTATGTTAAGAAATTTTATCAATTATAAATATTCATTAAGCAGGCAAGATTCTTAGAAAGATTATTACTATTTATTTAAAAATTACAGAATTTACTTGTTAAAAGTTATTACAAATTATTAATTATGAACGTTCAACATTTAGCTAGCTTTAGAATTATGAATTAATTTAATAATTTAAGTTTTAATTTTATACAGCCTTGTGGGAAGAAATTTACAAATTTCTTCTAGCTGAGGTGCTTCATAACATTTGGTACTAGCATTCTCCATTAGGCTGGTTGTCCAGTGTCTTCTTGTCAAGCTATGGATCTTGAACTCCTCCATCATCCTGGAACAATTTCTGAACAGGAAGGTGGCAGCTGGTTGCTCTCTACCCCATGGGTTTTATTGTAGAAAGAGTGAATGAGTAAACCTTGATGTCTGAATTTTGTTTTTTTTTATATTAATTTATTCCTATCCCTCCTCACATGCCATTAAGTTGTTTACAATTTTTTATTTTTAAGTTTTAATAGCCAGCATAAATTTTAACACAAACAAAATATTTGGCTTAGCTATTGACAGGTGGTGCCTCGTTAGTGATTTTGTCTTTGTCTCTTTTTTAATTTTATTTTAAATTTTTAAAAATTGGTTTTCAGTTTACAATTTAATGGGAGGTATTTCTGAAAAACTGCTGATCTTGATTCTCTTTTTTTAAAAAAACGATTTAAGTTGTCAGCATTCTGTTATATGTATAAGACAGTCACCCCTCAATTGAAGAATCATATGTGAATACAAACAAATTTATAAATTTAATAACTTAAAAGATGTAATTTAAAAATAATTTACAAAAGTTGTAATGTTTACTAAATCTATCTCATTACAGTTCCATTGGCATATATACATAGGTGCACTTCCACTCATACAATGATGGTCACAACTTAGTTTAATGTAATACTTTTAAAATTATAAATGTGCATACATTATATGCATACAAACATTAATATTTCTATTAGATCTGCACACATATCCACACATACACATAAATATGCACTTTTTACATATCAAAATAAATTATAAGGTTATATATGTGGACTGGGAGAGGTTTAAACTAGGAAAGAAGTCTATTATGGCACATAGTAGGTGAAGCAGGATGCTAAAGAAATAATACTGTTTCAAAGATAATATATGGTAAATGATTTTATTAAAATTAAAACATATGTGATTGAATTAAAATTTCTAACTTGTTAAGACAAATAATAAAATGCAACAAATTCTAAATATTAATTCAATAAGATAAATAATAATACACCAGGCATTATTTATTATTAAAGTATCACTATATCACACAATGAACAGAGTGTTAGTAAAGCTGATTGTGCTGGTCAAAATCATGTATTCATTCAACAAGACCAATAAGCCAAGAAAAAGTATTCATTCAACAAAACCAATAATCCAAGCAAACATACCTTGAATCCAACCATGCACAAGATACAGATGTCAGGGCATGGGTGAATGCTAACATATTTTCCTGAACTATTGCCTCTCTGACTAATTGATAACATTTGTGATGACTCAAGCAGTGCTTGATTTTATTCTGTCCCAGCTGGAGGTCATGGTTCACAAAGAGACTCAAAATAATAACGAGTTTATATAAGAAATTAATGATTTAGTGAATTGCAGAACAGTGCAGAGGTGATTGGACATCGATTACTAATGGTTTGAACCATAATAATGATAATTCTTTATGGCAACATTACAAAGAAGTGAATTTAAATCAAAGAAATATTATAAATAAATAGAGTAATTAACCTTAGAGATTGGGAGTGATGACAAACTAAGCTTATTTAAAATAATATTATTACAGGAATTTATTAAGAAATGAGTTACAAAATAAGTTAAGTCTTTTATTTATAAATAATTTTATTGAAAAAACCATATGTAATAATGATTCAATTGTAAATCAAAAAAAATAGTTATCCATGTTAGTCAGGCAACCAAATGTTCTGATGTGGTTACTGGTGTTGTTAATCCAGCTTAATCAGGCTCCACGTGTTGTCAAATAAAAATCTGGAAGGGATTATTCTGCCCTTATGGCGAAATTCCTTTAGCTTGGAAATGAATGTGTCTTCAGGCTTGGGATGAGGAAAGGTAAACTTGTTGTGACATCTGGCCAACCAGATGGCATAAGTGAGAAAGGTTGAGAGTCTTGTGGTGACATAATCCCTGGACAGGAAGCAGCATTTAATATTTAAGATTTTGTTCAGGGAAATGTGGCAGTGGTAAGTAATGAAAGTTCTGATTTTTTCATATGCTGGGCAATCATTTATCATATGATCAAAGGTTTCACGGGTTCTATGGCAGTTGTGACACATAGGATCTATATTCTTGAGGAATCTCCTGTAGTGCAGGAACCAGTTTGTCTGGAGTGAATTCAGGTTGATTTTTACGAGGAAGTCCAGGAACCTTGGCTCCAGCTTGAGATGCTTGAAAAACCTGGTGACCACGTGATTGTTACCACCAAGGTAAGGAATGATAGAGTTTTGTGTGGGAAATAGCAGGCCATGAGCATTCCAAATGGAGATTTTTTGTCTGAATACTAGGGAAGAGTGGCCATTGTGAGTGAAAAGGTAGTCAAGTATCTGATTTAGCCAGCTTATCTTTGAAGCTGGAGGTCTGTCAGATGGAATGACTGGTTGTTCCGCTACAATCTGGGGAAATTTCTTTTGTAGGATGTGGATCAGAGAGTGGCACTTTTGGTAATATATAGAAAACGTAGCATGCAATGACATACCATTATTTTTACTATGTCGCTGCATGCGTTCAATTCCTATGGCCACTGTTTTACCATTCCACAACAGCCGTGCACAGATTCGGTTCATTTTTGTATTGAAATCTTTGTCATGTTAATTATGGGTAGATAGTAGCTAATCTTTGCCATTACCTTGATATTGAGGAGAGAGATTTTCCCTTGCAGTGATAAATAAACCTTGGCAACGTTTTTAACTGTGTTGGTGGCGGCTTCAATGATGGAATTCTGTATTTGTATTGACATGGCTTGCGGTGACTTGTATATGGGAAACCCCAAAAAGTTTTGGGGGTCTTCTGAGAAAGGCGATGATATCTTCTTGCCGGTGTTGATTTTCCAGGCCGATGACTTGTTGAGGTTGAAGGAAAGTTTGGAGGATTCGGAAAATTTGTTGATTATTTGTATGAGAGGTTTTAGATATTTTTGGGAGGGTAAGGTGACAAGGACATCATCCATGTAGGCAAATGCTTTACAGTGTTTCTTCAGCTGGGGTATATAGATTCCTGGAAGTTCCGCCTCAATCTGTTTAAGAAAGGGGTTTAAGTAGAGTATAAATAGGAGACCGCTAAGTGGAGATCCTTGGGGTATGGATTTTGAAGGAATAAAACCATCTGTAAAGAAACCATTCAGGGAAATGTGGATCAATCTGTTGTTTAGTAGATTGTCCAATATCTGAATGATTTGAGTAGGAATGTCTAGTGCTGAGAGGCAATTGATCAGGATATTGACATCTACTGAATCAAATGCTTCAGAGATGTCTAGCTGAACGGCAATGGGTTTGTATAGATTCTTGGATCTGATATGATCACAGAGAATTTTTACCTCCCCGATTGCAGAGAGTGTGGATGAGCCCTTCTTTGCAAATTGCAACTGGGATATGTTGTCCAGAATAACATCTTGTATTTTCTCCTTGATCACACCTTCAATGACCTTTATCAGGATTGGGGTCATGGGATTGGTCTTATGCTAGATAGAGCAGATGCATCCCAGTTTTTCTTAAGAAAGGGGACCATCGCTATGGGATAAAGTTTGGGGATGATTTTTTTGCTGTTTGCAAGATGGTTAATTAGTTTTAATACTATGGGAGCTGTGAAATTCTCAAGGTGCATAAGTATGAACTTTGGAATGCCGTGTAGTCCTGGATGGACATTGGACGGTAGGGCGGCCAAGCGGTTTTTGATGTTTGATATTGTTATTCCATGTTCATTGTTTTGTGATGTCTCATGCCACTGATTTGTGGGGTAGGTAACAGAGTTTGATAGGCGGTTTTTGAAATATGACTCTATTTGAATGAGCATTTGGTTGCCAGAGGTATGGCTACCACCGATGAGGAGGGACAAAGGAGTTTTTTGTTTCTTCCTTGCCCCTAGAGCCCATCTGAGATAGCCACATGTCCAGCAGTGTTGGCCAGGTAAGTATAACCTAGCATTTTTTGTTGCTATTATTTCAGCAATCGCAGCTTGTTTCTGCTTGTACTGTGTTTTAAGTAATAGGAGGTTGTCTATAGTACCATCACTTGAGAAATTTTTAATCCTATGGTGAAGCAAATCAAGCTCATTCATCAGGGATGTTGACCCTTTATGTTTTTTGGTGTGCTGTATGATTATGGTTTGGAGGATGCCTGTGAAGGCGAACCAGGTTTCCTCAGGATTTATGTTATGAATGTCAATTTTTTCAAAGAGTATGTAGGCATCTGAGAAGACAGCTTCTGTGGCAGCAGCTTTAGTTATGATTCTTATTGTTTTATTGTAGTCTATGGGAGTGTAGGAGTCCAGATCTAGAGATGCTATCAGGGCAAGATGGTCTGAGAAGGGAACGGGTTGAAGCTTGGCTTCCAAACCATAGTGCAGCTCTGAGGTGTAAAACATTAGGTCAATCAGTGTTCTAGAGCTCTTTGTATAGAATGAGTATGCATCCGCAGGAAAGAAACCTCTGCCATTTATGAAACCCCTGGCTAAGAGATGGAGGTATTTCCATGTGAACACATCATATTGCAGGTTGAAGTCCCCCAAGAGGATTGTAGGGCCTGTGTTGTTTGCAGTGATGAGATTTATGGTGTGTATTATTCTAGAATAAGTCAATGGGTTGTTCTGGCAGTATACATATATTGCAATGAATTCACTAGATTGGTATATAAGCTTGATTGCAATGAGATGGTAAAGCACTTTATAGGAAGAAGGTGGTTTCCTGTTATTAATGATGATTCCTACCCCTCCAGCAGCTGATGTATTAGTAGACAGAAGAGTGAAGCCCAGTTTTGAAAGTTCGAGAATTATGTGAGGGTTGGAGTTTAGGTGATATTTGGTCTCTCCTAAGAATAAAATATGAGATGTAAGAAGGAAAAAATGCCTAATCGCATATAAACGGTCAGTAGAATTAATTCCCCTGATGTTAAGACCAATGATTTGGCACTTGATCCTATCCATAAAGATTATTGCTGCTTGGTTTTACCGCCAGTGGAATCTTTGATTGAAGGTTGTAATAGTCCTTGTGATCACTGAATTTCTGATCTGGCAAGGATGGCCTGTGGAAATCAGCTTTTAAGAGCTCAGTTTCATTGTGTGATTCATGACAGAGAGTTTTTTGGTGTGCTTTGTACCTTCCTCTTGTTTTTTTCCAGAATAGAATTTACACTGTAGGGAAAGGAGAACTTTAGGTAGTTTGGCTCGGAAGCAGGAGATAGGTGTGAGTCCTCTTCTTCAGAGTAGGCCTTTGAAAGTTTGGAAGATTTTTGTTTATTATTAGCATTAGGGGGTAGGTTGAGATCCATGTCTGAGTCATAGTCAGAGATGGGTGGTGAAGATCTATTTTTTGTAGGTGTGGGAGCTTTGATATGGGATGAATTTATATAGGATATTGATAGTTTCGATGCGTCCATTATAGATTTAGTGTTAGAAACCGCAGGTTTTGATCTTAGAGGTCTTGGGGTTCCGAGTGCATTGTTATGGTCTTGATGGTCTATGCTGAGAGGTGCATCATCTGTATTGTCAGAAGAGATAGTTAGATTTTTGTGTCTAGAGGCATTATTTGGTTCTTTTGATTTTGAGCCTTTTGGTAAGTTGTCTGGTTTCTGTGAGTTATCTCTGGGCTTGGAGCCATTTGGGTTTTGATATGCTATTTGTATCTGTTTGCTGTCATTGGATGGTTTTCCCTTGAGTTTATTAGGATTCATAAGGTCTTTGGTGTTGGTTACTCTACTGTAGGATTCAACTTCAGCTTCAGCAGTATGCAGGCCTGGAGTGTTTGTGGTTAGCATTTCATTATGTGTGACATTAGCAGGTGTGAGTGTATGAGGTGCTTTACATTTGTGAAACTTATTTTTCTTTTGACCACAAGAGGTGCATATTTTTGCTGGGCATTCTTTTATGAGATGTGTTCTTAGGCCACAATGAAAACATTGCGGCCTAACGCCAACGAAGGAAAGTATCATTGGACAACCTTTTGCTTTAATGGTAGTTGGTATGTCAGTGGGCCCTAGGCCTTTTCTTAGTTGAATTTGAAATGATGCAGTGTTGGATAGGATGGACTTGATCGTCTTGTCTACTGGCAGATATGAGAAATTCTGGATTTTCCCATAAGGTAAAAGGATTTCTTGGAGGAGATTATTGTCAAGGCCCATGATACAATTCTTGAGGGTTCCGATAAGGGTAGCAGGTCTGTTTGTATCAACATATATAAGGAATTTGTTGTCTAGTTTTTTGAAATTTGATTTAAATTCATTTTGGAAGGCCCAAGTGGCAAATTCGACAGCAATGTATCTGTCGTTTGGGTGAGCGAGGATCCGGTGTATGCCCTCTGTTAATTTGTATTGTTTTATCAATTCGTATAGTGCTGTAATAGGGAATTTATGGAGTGAGCAATTTGGTTCTGTCACTGCCAGAACAACACTTTTCTCATTGTGGTAGTTTACTAAGGATTTGAGGAGGGTTGGAGGTATTGTTTGGTTGAAGTCAACACAAAGGCCTTGGTATTGTTTCTCAGTGAAGTCATTTATGGAGAATTCATCGGTCTCAAGCCCCAAGAAGGTTTGATTTTCCTGTTGTAGATTTTTTAGTTTTAGTATATCAAACATGGTAAGGTCTTGATTAATTTTACTTGCTGTTCTGGGTATGGAGCAGGTTTCGTTGTTTATACAACTTTGTTAGTTTCTTGAATTCATTTTTGATGTGGCTAAATGCAAGGCATTTAATAACAAAGTAAAAGTTTGTTAATTGGTCTGCCAAGAACCAATCAGCAATAAAATATTATTATCCCTCTTTAAAAAATTACAAATAAATCTATTTTATATATATTACAAGATATGAAAGATGTGGATTTAAAACACTATTACATTTAAATCAGTTTTCTATAATGAGTGTGGAAAGCAAGAGAGTTCATTTTAAATAAATTAGATAATCATATTTAACTAATTAACAGGATTGGTTTGTAAAAGACATGCCATCATGGCAGAGAACATTTCAGGTTTGCTAAATAAAGATATAAAATGATGATGAAGGCAGTATGCTATTATAGATTACAACAAAAATAAATGAGGTCTGTTATGAACCTCTGGGTGGCTTTACTAAAAGAAATCCCTGTTATATACAGTTAGATGATGAGAAATGCTGGCCCTCCAGCCAGAACATGTCTGAATAATAACAATGGATTTGACATGCTGGACTTCCCATACACATCTTAATGGCAATGTCCGAAAAAAGGATCCCTCGGTATGAACTACGTCTACTTTGAGGGAGTGTGAAAGATTGGACTGGCCATATTTAAACTTCCAAAGGTCCTGAGGAGTAAGTAGCAAAGCAAAATAATAATAATAGATGAATGGCTGTAGCTATAAATACATAATGCCTTAGACATATATAGATAGAGAGTGTATCACTAACAGAAATAATAACTTAAATCCTGATTAAAATAAGAAGCTCCCTGACATAATAGAAAGTCCCTACAAACCTTAGGCCATTACTAAATGGATCATAAAACATAATATAAAAAGGGGAGGAAAGAATTAAAATTTAGAATATAAATTGTTTTCCACACTTTCTGAATATTTCATTTATTAAGTTATTAAATAGTTTATCATCGGTAATTACAAATAAGACTGTCTTTTAACTAACATAGATGGAGCATTGGCTATCAAACTCACTTATGGTGAAGTTTGACAATATACAGCAAAACAAATTATACATCAAATTTTTACTATTTTTTGACAAATAAAATATATATGTATGAAACATGTACTGATAAAATGCTTTCAATTATTTTCTCTCAAGACATTTGTTATACAGAAATCCTAATAGATTTTACTTAAACTGATTTAAACTCAGACTTTCACATGACCAACACTACTCTCAGTGCCATCTCATATTACTGCCCCAACTAATCACACACATGTTGAAAAGATAAATACATGAGGGGTCAGAATGACTAATATGTCAACATGGGTAGGATGACAACCTTGGCACTAACAAGGGATTTGAATGTTCCACCATCAGATTTTCAATAAAATGGAAGGCTGAAGAGTTGTGAGTTGGAATAGTTTGAAGCCTGTCAATCAAAGTATAAAGATTGGCTATCTTAATATAAAGCTGAGTACTGATTATATATATATATATATATATATATATATATATATATATATATATATATATATATATATATATATATATATATATATATATATATATATATATATGAGGATAGTAATCTAGACCAACTGATGATTGCTGGTTTAGCATGAAATACATATATTGGTGATTATTTATCTTTTCAACATGTGTGTGATCAGTTGGGGCAGCAATATGAGATAGCATTGAGAGTAGTATGGGTCATGTGAAAGTCTGAGTTCGAATCCTGCATATATTACATATATAAATGCAGGTTTAAGCCTGCAAAATGTATTAAACTGATTTAATACAATTCTTTCTTCTTTCAAAAATAATTATGAGAGCATTTTTAAGTTGGAGATAAAAATAACACATCTAATTTTTAAAATAATTTCTATCATTTAAAACAAATTTATAATATAAAAGGTACAAAACTAAATGAGCTTTCTTTAATTAATTAATTTAAGGGAAATAAGTCTCCTGTAATGATTTTAAATGGAGAAAATAAGAGGGAGGGTTTAAAGCTAGTTTCTCATTGAGTTTTTTTACTTGGCAGTTTCAGTAAGTCAATATTATAAATAACCAACAAAAATTAATTTAAATTTGCCACATCAAAATAATGTGAGATTTTTAGAAGAATTGATATTTTAAATTTAAGAGAAAAATTAAAAGACACATGGTAAACTAAGTTGTATCATCATTACAGATATATAAAATATAAATTAATATTGATTTAGAAAACAGGTAAAATAGAATCAGTGGCTTGCGGCAAATTGGAGATTATAATAATATACCTATTGGGAGATGTTCCATGGCTTGAAACAGGCAGTTATACAGTCAGATCATTTAACAGGCTTCCTTGACACAGTACAGTCTCTGGATAGATGTTGAAAGCACTGGGAAGGCATTGATGAGTTGGTGGAAACAGAGCTCCAGGTAGCAACATTGATCTTTTCACTCTCTCATTTCTTTAATTACAATGTACTGTAAATCTAAAACTATTCTCTTCAGTGAACTCTTCAAATAATAATCTCCTTCAATAATAATTTCCACTATTTATGTGATCTGGCTTTATTTATAGGATTCAATCTACAGTGATAACTACCAACTGCAATTGATCTAAGTGGTACTCTGAGGTTGGTGCCTGCTTTGGAAGGAAATCTGTCATCCTGCATTAAATATGCCCCAAGGATTTATTTGCTAATTAAAATAAAACATCAACAAGCATATTAAGTTTATCAGTCATTGTACTAAGAAAGCCTATTTAATTAAGTTTAGATTAACAAAAATGTAAATTTTATTCAGAAAAGTTTTAGGAATTTGGTACAATGATTTTCAGATTTAATATTTGACATAATCTTAAATAGAAATTTACAAAATATTTCTTACAAATATTACACTGTTTACATAATTGATCCTTTAATGTATATTTATCAAAAGATAAATATAAAATATTATCAACTGATTAATTTAAGAAAAATGAACTTTAATAAAAGAATTTAAGATATTTGCAACATTTTATAGATATCTAGGATTCAATTACATATCAATGCTAATTTAATAAAATAAACATAATATACAGCTTTACAAATATTATACAATAAATAAACTATTATAAAAAGGTTAGTTAATCATAAAATACAAATTAATTAGATAAAAGACTATAATATTGATTATAAATATAGTACCACCTATTATGAGATAGGTGTCAGTTAATATAAAAGGTTGGGTTCAAACCCATACTAGTGCTGATGACATTAACACTAGGTGAAGTGGCCTTGACTTGTGTGGTGTATCTATGATCTTAAGCTATGATGCTTTAAAAAAAACTATAGTTATTATTGTTTCTTCATTAATATAAAATTCTCTTTTCTGTTAAAAAATAGGTCATCCTCATGTGGGTATAAACCATATCACACATACACTGTTGATAAACACTTGAGTAGAGATGATGCTGAAATAAAATAAAAACCTAGAATAGATACATCACTTGTTATCTAATTATTGAAAAATAAAAATAAACCTTAATCAAAATAAAGGACATATCATTTCTTTCTATATAAAATAATTTTGTTATTTATTTGATTTTTTTGTCAATACAAATATCATCATGCAATGCTCGAGAATGTAACATTATTTATATGATAACTTTTTTGGAGAATAGTCAAATTTTATGATTATTTGCATAAGCAGTAAGTAAGTACTACATTGTTTAGTTAATTTTGAGACTTCTGAAATATTCCTGGAAAGCATATAATCATTCATCTCCAAATAAAGGCTGAATTCAATAAAATTCCCTTTGCTTCTGATTTATATTTTGGTGAGTAACCAAGCCTAACTAGTCATGATAAACCCTGATAGAAAATACATTTTGGTCACAGATGTCATTGAATTATATATGTTCTTTTACTAATGAATTTAGTTTTTATAATCCTAAAGCATGATCCAAAAGCTAGATCATTACCAAACTAATTGTTAATAAAGTCAGATAAACACAATTGGGAAAGTTATCTATGCTGTCTTTATTTTTTAAGTAAGTAAAGCATTCATTTTATAGTAATAATCATAGGTCTAGGATTTAAAGAAGTAACTTAACCCTGTTTCTTCAATTCAATTTCATGCTAAAACAATCTTAAATATTGATTTCCTTAGAGTTTATTGTTATAATTTGAAGGATGTAATTTTTAAAGCGAGCTAAAGTCTACTATCATCACTCTTTGAGTATCCATGCATATTTTATGTTTAGTCTGCTGGACATGCATCATTATATATATATATATATATATATATATATATATATATATATATATATATATATATATATATTGTAACATAATAAATGAGTTCAAAAAATAGATATTGATATTACCATACCTGAGTAGTCCTTAGAATGATCATAAGTAAATTATTAGCAAATTAAAATAACATTGTATTATATGAAATCACGTGAGGTGAGTACACTAGTAATTCAATAAAATATAACTCAGGTATACAGGCAGTAGGTCTTATCCACTTTCATTTCTTGGTTTGATGTTAAGTGCATGTTTAAACAAATACTAAGTGAATATGGTCCAGCAGGGCGCCACTAGATTATCTGAATCTAGACACGGTTATATCTAATAACCTTTTACATGTACCGGGTTTGAATCCCTTTTTGGTACTTTATTTCTAATAAAAAATGAGAGATTTTGCTTTTTGAGCCATATCACTATACGCACTAATATTGAGGTAAAAGTAAAACATCTTTAAACCAAAGTGGAGTTCATTGAACATAAATCATTTCTCAGATCTTAGCATAACAAATGTGTTTCAATAGTTTTGTAAGTTTACTAGCTCAGATTATATATAAATAATTTAGGATGGCAATTCACTCATCCTTGCATGAAATAGATGATGGGATGTGGTTATAATAATACTAAGAGATCACTAAATATTATAAAATCAATATTTATTTATGGCCTTTAAACAGTTGAACAGCTCATTAATTAAAATGTTGATGACGATGATGATGATGATAATAATAACAATAATGACAAGGGTTTCAACTACAGCTCTAGGACTAAGCCTAAACATAAAACTAAATTTTATAAAGAAATTCATAATTATTGCTTAATTTTAGCATATTTACTTATATCTTAAATAACTAATATTCAACCATTGATGATGATGAATAATCACACTTAACAAAGACTACACTTAATGAAATATATATGCCTCGTTTAATAAAACAAACTAATATTTATTACTACATTTCTAACATATACATAAAAATTTCTAGATAAATATGAAAATTGACATGAATAATAATAATAATTGATTATATAACACTCCTCAGATTAATTTTAAGTTCTTCCCCCTTTCCCTTCAAATGTATTTTGTATTAAGTTGGACGTCACATTGACCATGAAAAGTATTTCAAGACAAAAAATATTATCTGCTCATTAGCACACATACTTTAAAATTCAACATGTAAATAGAATAAAAAAAATGTTAGTAAAATTGAAAGAGCAAGTTTTAGAAAAAAGTTTTAAATTATTTTCTCCCCCTCCCTTCCAAGCGCTGAAATCTATACTGAACTTGAAACAAAATAATCTAATATTCTAATACTACTCATTATTCCACATTCACTTCCAATTATACACATATAAAAATATTATTATGTATGTGCGTGTTTTATCCCATAATAACAAAATATTATTAAAACCAAAATAATAATATTAGTTAAAACTAAAATCATAATACCATAAAAAAAAATTGTTTTACATATTCATATTTCATAGCTGTAAAATTAATAAACATATAATTTTGATACATTCAAGATAATTTATGAAGCTCAAAGTTATTATTAGTAAGACATTCTTGTTTTAATCGATCTGAATAGTCTTTAAAAGTTCTTTAAATAAAAATATACCACTTTATTGCTAAAATGTTTATTAAGACTGATATCATAAAGAAAATAGATATAAAAAGTCATATTACCGATCTTTTGTTTGTGGCGAATTTCCAAGGGTTCAAACTTGTCTATATTTCTGCAGCTACTATGTGGGAACAATCTCTTTCTTGAGGTGTATAACTATTTAATGATGGTGACTCTATTGAGGTTATTTGCTTTAGTGGATAATTTGGAAATCATTATATTAATTTTTCTTCTTTTCCTGTCAAGCATGTGGATGAAATACAGCAGTTGTTTTCACATTTGTAAATTTTCTTGAGTTTAAAATCAGTTGTTGTAACAATTAATTGGACTTGATGATTAATATTTATCAGTAGATTAATTCATCTTCTTTGAATGCAGGTGAATGCTTTCTTCCTTCTATTAAAAACATCTTATTTATCTGGTCAGTTGAAAGGTGTAGAATATTATTTTAGACATCTTTTCTTTCCTATGTGATGTGCAGCTTCCCCAGATGGTCTGGCAAATGGAATATACACATAATTTTTCTAGCCCGCCATCTCTTATATTTTCAACGTTCAATATTATAGTTTAATATCTGAATCAATCACAACAATAATCTTAATAATAATTCAAAACAGCTTTTTATATCCAATTTTTAGCTACCTTAACCAATCAGAGATAGCATCACTTGCTATTTTTGGACAAATTTGTTTTAATTAGATCTCTAATTTATTTTCAACCAAAGTATTTTTCAACTGAAAAGTTTAATCCTTTTTCCAGACACTTTTGTTTTAAAAAAAAATAGACTCAATTCTTATTTCCTTTCTTTTGTTTTTTTTTCTTTTTAACATCCAGGTAACACTTCAAATCTTTGAGCTTCCTTCTTTAGATCTTGATAAGACAATTTCAAAAATCAGTTCTGACTCATTATAAACTTCCAAAGTGAAAAACAATTATTTACTAAAAAAAAAATTGCTACAAAGATCGATATCTGATTAAACAGATTTCCTCTTTTAACAAACAATTGTACAAAAAAAAATAATTTAACAGATTTAATACTTCCTTTTCTTTCAATATTTAGGAAATGTAAAATTTTGTATGTAATGTACACACATCCTGCATTCTTTCAAATCATTCATAAACTAACCTTAAAGACTATAATTGCTAGCTTAGTAATTATAACCCAATTATTTAATTAAATCTGTAACTTTTAAATCCCAATTATAATTAAAGAAAAGCAAAATAAAAGCATAGAATAAAATATTAGAATTGATCAAGCATAGGTTAGTTTTAAAGAAAGTTAAAATGTTTAATATTTGAAATATAAAACAATTAAATAATTTACACATACATTGCCTATATGTATGCATTATAACTTTGCTTTTTAACAGGAAATTTAAATATTAAATAGTTTAAATGTGTGTATTACCTTTCTATCAACACACAAACAAATAAAGCATATAATTGTTGTCCCACTCTCTTTCTGTTTAAAGCTTTTAGAACTGGACCTTGTAGGGTTTAAACTTGGAAGCCCTACAACTTCCTTTATGGTTATATAAAATTGTGATGATGATTTTGGTTTACCTTTTCTACATGCACATTACTATAAATTTAGCTAGTGACTAAATTGTAATGGCACAATATATATATATATATTGTAACCTTCCAGGTTGGCACCAGAAAGAAATGTGGGAAGTTCACATTTGTGCTAACAATGGCTAAAGATAGTTATCATAGAAAAATGAATTGTGATATAATTTAATATTTAAAATTGAGTTTTAGGAAAATTAAAACTTTAATTGGGTGTACTGATTGGTAGAGCTTTGGATTATGTGTTTGGTAGTAAAAGAGGAGGATGAATAACATCAAGGATGTTTATATGTGGTAGAAAATTTACATGTCATAATAAGCAGAAACATAGATATAATATTAATTAGAATTTTCTTTTCTATATTTTATTTATTATTTACTGATTATGTATTGTTCATAATCTTATGTTTAAAAATGATAAAGATTATTTGTATAATAGTGAATAACATTTCTAAAATTAATAATTAATATTTTATATATTTTTTATTATTATTATGTTTATTCCATTCAAATGTTGTATTGTTAAAATTTTTATAAATAATATTTCTGGAAAACTTCCAAAGTTGATTGTCATAGAAACACAGAGGGCGTGAGTGAAGAGAGACAGAAAGTTTAAAACTTGAAGAAAAGTAAAAAAAAAAGTTTCAAGGAAGAAGCTAAATAAATAAAGCTTAAAAGAATCAATAACTCTCTAAGAGCTTTGGAACAAATAAAGAAAAACATCATGAGGATTCTAATAATATACTGATGGGGAATTTCTATTATACTACTGGAGTAATATAACCATGAAGAGATAGACCAAAAAGGAAGCCAGCTCCAAATTTCTGCCAAAGTCATGATCCATATTCATTATCTTTAAAATACCTGGATGGCATGTAAGATAAATAATTATGATTTATTTTAAAGTATTACCAAAAGTAAATAATATTAAAATGACAAAATTGTTTAAAATAAAGCTAGCTAAATTTTTCTTCTTAAATGCTAAAATCAAACACTTGGTTTTCAATTTTAATAATTTTCTATCAATCTTCTGCAAATTAAAATTTAAAATGAAAAAGTTTATCTATTTAATCTTGTATCAAGAGGATAATTTTCTACTGTATAACTTTGCAATTCACGTATATATAATAAAATAATTTCAATGCATGCAAATGTCATTTATAACACCTGTCACGGAATTCTAGGATAAAAAAAACTCTTATCATTCTTAACAAATTATGCATCAACAATTGGATAGACATTTTTGTAATATGTATGTTTCTTTCAACTTTTAAATTTTTTTTTAAAAAAAACTTAACATGCAATGATGGGATATTGACAAATATTTTTGTTACTGAGTACAACAGATGTATGACCAATATTTTATTTTTTTAATTTTATTTTCTTTAAAAAAAAGAACAATGTAACTTATTATTATTATAATATGATAATATATTATTTTATATGATCTAGAAATCATATTATAGGTGATTATATATATTCGAGTGTGTGCATAATGCTATAAGTTTTTTTTTTAAATTGTATTTATTATGCTTTAATTTTGTTAATGAAGTTTATTTTAAAAAATAAAGAATTAAAACCTTGTCTGTTATAAGTTTGTTATATAGGAAGTATATTGAATGTGAGTTGAAGGTAGAAATGGTCAAGGATGATTAGATTATTTAGATTGAGTTTGGAGATATTATTTAACTCTCACGTATATAGGTGTAAGTGTTTTGTTAGTGTTTTCCCATGCCTTTCTTTGTTTTTGTATAGTTAGTGTTAGATGATATATACTGATTATAACAGATAAGTGTTGTATAAATTTTTATATATATAAAAAGATGATTGATTTATGGCATCATCCAAGTTATATAAATAAGCTAATAAAAAGTATGTTTAGAAATACTAATATTTACAATGTCGTAAAAATGCACATATTCGAAGATATATGATTCACATATAGATTATTAGTCGGTTTTGGTTTTACTGTGGAAGAAATGTAATTGGTTAGCAAGGTGCAATAATAATAATATTTTTTTATTATTATTTATTTTTATTTTGTCTTTTATGTTTAATAAATGTTTTATTGAATTAATAGCCCATATGAATTGCTTGATTATATATATACGTTCGATTCTCCATTTCCACACTCACACATCTGGTTAACATAACATAGTTATAGAATATATGTTTGCCAATATTAGTCAAGTTTTATTTAATTTGTCTGGTGATAATAAATCTCAGTATTACAATGCCAATAATATATTTTACTTTGCTTAGAATAGATGGTGATGTGGATATAAAAGGTACCCAACCCTCATCATTATCTATCCTATACTAAATATGATAATTGATGATTGTGCAATAGTTTTAGTATTGAATAGATGCTTAGAACATATTTAAATTATCATTATAGAATTATTGTTTATAGACATTTTTATCAACTTATTTGCCTCCTATATGAAGACCATATCCTATAACCTCAACTGAGCTAAGCCATAAAGAAATTACAATATAAGAATCTTTTAAATAAGTTTAAAAGCAATTTACAATTCTAAATTTTATTCTATCTTGTATAGAATTGGCGCCTGGGCATTTATAAATATAATAAAGTAAATAAGTGAAGAGGACAGAGGTTACAATATATATATATATATATATATATATATATATATATTGTAACCTCTATATATATATATATATATGTGTGTGTGTGTGTGTGTGTGTGTGTGTGTATTGTGCCAATGCCAAATTGACACATGTATATAAAATAATTTTGTATAAAAATTATTATCAAAATCTTTCGGAAAAAAGAATTTGAAATAAAAGTTACAATTAATTACTTTAAAGAGGGGAGAGGGAGTTTTCCTATAAAAAAATTAAAAGTTAAAAATCTCTTTTCATTCCAGTTTAGTAGAATAAATGCGTAGATATGTGTGATGGTAAATAGAAATAAATGTTAGCTCATTAATAAGATAAATGCGTGTTAGAATAATATTTAAAAAAATAATAATAATAATTGAAATGAAATGTATTTAAAAGCACAGTGGTGGGCTGCTAAAGATATAAAAACAATACGTTTATGAAAGCTACTACTAATCAAACAATCAATCAAAAAACACGTTATCATAGGATTAATCTAAAGGAATTTCGACAACACCTGTTGCACCATTTGCCGGAGGATATTAAAACAAAAACCATTCTCAGATATAAATAGCTAGATTTTTATCGGACATTCAGTTTTTTTGAGTTTGCAGTTTCAGTCTAGTTTTGCAGTGTCAGTTTACAGAAATGCAGTGCTGAAAAGCTTTTGGAAATATACGCTTGTGCTCCAGCCTTTTTAGTCCTAACAAGATCATCAAAACCTGCTGAGAAATAATGTCTGCATAACAACACAGAAATCCTCCGTCAAGCATTCAACTGTCTTCAAAATAAAACAAATGGATTCGCATAAAAATCTCTTCAAGAAATGTCCAAATCTAACCGGTTAGATATAATCCATCAGAAGCAGCAGAAGCAGCCAACGACAAGAAAAAGAATCCTAGGTATATATTTTATTATTATCATTTATACGTAGTAGTCACCACTGTAATCTGTAAATATTCAAGATTCAAATCATATGAACTCTATCATACATAAAATGAACTATTGATATGTGTGTGTAAGTGTCAAATGCTATTAATGCTTTAGTATTATGTTTGTGAATGTGAAATGATTTAAAGGTCAAAGATTATTTATGCTTTTTTCTTAAAATATATTATCATGTGTTAATTTAAAAAAAATGTGTGTGTGTTAAAATTGGTGTTATAGAAATGTTTATAATGCGTTAATGTTAGTTAACAAATTATCTTTAATACTTAATTAACGATAAGTAAAATAAATTGTCTTTAAACTTAAACTTTATTTGTCGGTCAATTCTTCTTACCAACCTTTTATTAATTATTTCCACCACCAATTTTTGTATAATTTATTACAGATTAAAATTAGACTGGGCTAGTTTATGGGATGGTTTTGAGCGCTGGATTATGAGCCTACTGCCTGAATATGTTAGTCCTTTGGACTAGCTGGCGCCGGGAGTTTACTCTGAAACAAATAAAGTATTTAGATAGTAGGGGTTTGAATCTAGCAGCCGAGATGGACGATTGTTGATAGTTAATGCTATCAATAAGATCTCCCATTTTGCTCGAATGTGCCGGCTTGTTCACATATCATTTATAAGATCATAAATGTATATGAAAGGAGTTTGAAACCGGTCAAAACTTATATATGTATAAGTAAGTGGTTTCAGTGGTTCAACCCGGTACATAAATTGCTATACCCAACTTGGGGCTGGACCTAAGAAACAATAGTAAATAAATGTTTTGTTTCTTGTTTAAAAATTTTTTTTTTCTATACAAAAGCTAAATTATGGATGTTAAAGCGTTTTTTTTTTTTTTTTTTTTTTTAAAAAAAGAATTGTCCGAAAACTTTGTTTTCTTTAAATGAAGAGAGGTTTATGCTATTTACGTTGGTTGAAATAAATCATTATGTTAAATCAGAGACAGTTGGATGTTTGGGTGGAGTTAAAGCATTAAGATCAGGTAGAGAAAAATGGACAAGGGAGGGGTGGAGTCAGCGTGTATTTCCAATTTAGAAATAAATAAAATAGAAATTAGTAAACTGATTAAGAATGGTAAAATTTTTAAAATTATAAATGATAAGAAATAAAGCCAAAATGGAGGCTCAAGGTAAAAATATAGAAAATATTTCCGACAAAAAAAAAGGGAAATCATAGCTTTATTAACTTGCATGTTCGAAAAACAAAAAGAAACAGCAGAAGAATCTAAAAAAATAGCCGAAGAGCTTAAAAACCAATACAATGAAATGAAGAGTAAATTGGAAGGGCAAGCTGAAATGCTTGAAAAGTTAAAGGACCAGATCGAAATGGGCCAAAATAAAATAAAAAAAGAAATTAGAGGAAAGGTAGAGAAAAATCAAGAGATCATAGGAGTAGATTTTGTCAAAGAAATAAAGAAGTTGAGGTCATGAAAGAGATAGTAGAGTCAGATAATTGTAAATATAGTAGTTTGGAAATAGAAATTAAATTAGAATCAGATAGCATTGCTACAGAGAAAGTAGAATCCTATGTAGATCAAAAACCAGAAGATAGCATTAAGCATAGTAGTTTGGAAATAAAATTAATCAAGATAGAAAATAAAAATAAAAAGGTGAAAGTAAACGTTCATATTCGTTTTAGATGGAGATTTAAAATGAAGAGAAAGAATAGAAAAAAAATATTCACAGTTAGGAAAAATACGGAGGTCTGTGAAGCTTAAAGTTTTTTTAATTTACAAGGCAGAAAATAAAATGGAAAGAGAAAGAGATAAAATAAATTTTAATCGAAAGAGAGATGTGAGAATATGGAGTATAATTTATATTAGTGAGTTAGTAGAAAGAAAGAAAGAACCACCAGACAAAAATTAAAAATATGTAATCTGATGGATTCACCATTTTGACCTAGTTATTAACGACCATGGACTTGGAATAACGAAAAATGTTTAACAAAGTTTAATGAAACACAAATAACCTATAGTTTTTCTTTTTAAACAAAATGTAAAAACGAGTTTCAAAGTTAGCTTGAATAATGAAAAATAATTAAAGTTATTCTTAGTAAAATAAAATAACAATCTTAGTATTTTTAAAATGTTAAAGCAATGATAAAACAATTTATGTCAAAACCCTCGATTAGGTCTTATCGATGATATTGATATCCCAGCTCATATGTCTAGAACAAAGCAGAGCATGATATACACAAAATAAATGTGTAAAATCAAATTAGACAAGCAAAATGATTATGTCAAAAACCCTCGATTATGTCTTATCGATTCTATTGATATCCCAGCTCATAAGTCTAGAACATAGCGGAGCGTGACCTAAACAACAACAAAAAAATGTGTAAAATCAAAATACACAAGCAAAATGAAAATGTTTGTAGAATTAAATAAATGAAAATGTTAACGGGATTTCTAGAATAAAATCAAGTTAGATATTTGCATAACAAATGAATCGCAATAAAGTAAAACAGTTTTTTTTCTGAGTATGCGCACATTAAAATAAAATAGTTTTGAATATACGCAAGTTAATAAAAGTTGAATAAATAATGAATCGTAATATAATAAAAATAGTTTTTCTGAATACATGCACATAGATAAAGAAGTTAAAATAATGGTTTAAAAATAGTATTGTAAAAGTAATATTTAAAGTAATGTTCGTAATGATTAAAAATCAATATTATAAGATTAGTGTAAAGAAATATTTAAATAATGTTTCTTAAGGGTTATAAATAATACTGGAATATAAATGAATAGTGTAAAATATTGTTCATGTAAATTTAAAAATAAGGTTGGAAGATTATTAATAAAAAATAAAAGTCAATCTAAGGTGTATTAAGAGTGTGTAAGTATACATGTGTATATATGCACACATACACTGGTAATATTTGGTAAAAACGATACCTTATGATGAGTATCTCAAATGTATTTATCCAGATATCCTTTTAGGTTATTTTCTTGGTACTGCTGCACCTTATGATGAGTGCAAAAAGGGACTTATTTATTATAGATTCCCTGTAAGCAAGTCCAGTAATAACTCGATATCTAGAATATTAGTAGGTGTAGAATTATGCTGCACATATACACATGTGTTAAATAAAGATGTTCGTAACGATTTACAAATAATATTATAAGATTAGTAATAAAAATATAAAGTCTACCTAATGTGTATTAAGAGTGTGTAAGTATACATGGGTATATATGCACACGTACACTGGTAATATTCGGTAAATACGATACCTCATGCTGCGTATCTTAAATGTATTTATCCAGATATACTTTTTTGGTTATTTTCTTGGTACCGCTGCACCTTATGATGAGTGCAGAAAGGGACTTATTTATTATAGATTCCTTGTAAGCAAGTCCAGTAATAACTCGATATTTAGAATATTAGTAGGTGTAGAATTATGCTGCATGTATACACATGTGTAGGAATTATCTAAAATAATAAATTAATAAATCTTTACAGTCAACAATTAAAATTGCAAGAGATAAAATGGTCAAAAATGATGCATTTTACTCTAAATCGGAGGGGGTGTAATGTGCCAATGCCAAATTGGCACATGTATATAAAATAATTTTGTATAAAAATTATTATCTAAATCTTTCGGAAAAAAGAATTTGAAATAAAAGTTACAATTAATTACTTTAAAGAGGGAAGACGGAGTTTTCCTATAAAAAAAATTAAAAGTTATAAATCTCTTTTCATTCCAGTTTAGTAGAATAAATGCATAGATATGTGCAATGGTAAATAGAAATAAATGTTAGCTCATTAATAAGATAAATGCATGTTAGAATAATATTAAAAAAATAATAATAATAATTGAAATGAAATGTATTTAAAAACACAGTGGTGGGCTACTAAAGATATAAAAACAATACGTTTATGAAAGCTACTACTAATCAAACAATCAATCAAAAAACACGTTATCATAGGATTAATCTAAAGGAATTTCGACAACACCTGTTGCACCATTTGCCGGAGGATATTAAAACAAAAACCATTCTCAGATATAAATAGCTAGATTTTTATCGGACATTCAGTTTTTTTGAGTTTGCAGTTTCAGTCTAGTTTTGCAGTGTCAGTTTACAGAAATGCAGTGCTGAAAAGCTTTTGGAAATATACGCTTATGCTCCAGCCTTTTTAGTCCAACAAGATCATCAAAACCTGCTGAGAAATAATGTCTGCATAACAACACAGAAATCCTCCGTCAAGCGTTCAACTGTCTTCAAAATAAAACAAATGGATTCACATAAAAATCTCTTCAAGAAACGTCCAAATCTAACCTGTTAGATATAATCCATCAGAAGCAGCAGAAACAGCCAATGACAAGAAAAAGAATCCTAGGTATATATTTTATTATTATCATTTATACGTAGTAGTCACCACTGTAAGCCATAAATATTCAAGATTCAAATCATATGAACTCTATCATACATAAAATGAACTATTGATATGTGTGTGTAAGTTTCAAATGCTATTAATGCTTTAGTATTATGTTTGTGAATGTGAAATGATTTAAAGGTCAAAGATTATTTATGCTTTTTTTTTAAAATATATTATCATGTGTTAATTTAAAAAAATGTGTGTGTGTTAAAATTGGATTTATAGAAATGTTTATAATGCGTTAATGTTAGTTAACAAATTATCTTTAAAACTTAATTAATGATAAGTAAAATAAATTATCTTTAAACTTAAACTTTATTTGTCGGTCAATTCTTCTTACCAACCTTTTATTAATTATTTCCACCACCAATTTTTGTATAATTTATTACAGATTAAAATTAGACTGGGCTAGTTTATGGGATGGTTTTGAGCACTGGATTATGAGCCTACTGCCTGAATATGTTAGTCCTTTGGACTAGCTGGTGCCGGGAGTTTACTCTGAAACAAATAAAGTATTTGGATAATAGGGGTTTGAATCTAGCAGCCGAGATGGGCCATTGTTGATAGTTAAAGCTATCAATAAGATCTCCCATTTTGCTCGAATGTGCCGGCTCATTCATGTATCATTTATAAGATTATAAATGTATATGAAAGGTGTTTGAAACCGGTCAAAACTTATATACATATAGGTAAGTGGTTTCAGTGGTTCGACCCGGTACAATATATATATATATATATTGTGACCTTCTGGTTTGACACCAGAAATATTATTTGTAATTGTGTTATATTATATCAGTAACATCTGATATCATCTTATTAAAAAAATGAAATAATGTGAAATTTAAAAAAAAATATTTTAGTAAAGACTTAAAACTATGTTTAAAAGTAATTATAGGTACAAGTTGAGGATTATTAGATATTCAATAACTTACTTTAGTGTATAATTAGTATAGGATAGGGGATAGCTTGTCACAAAAGTATTCAGTTTAGTTTAAATTAATTCTAATTTGTTTTATTTGTTTACAAAACAGTATTAAGATTTGTTTGAATGATTCTTTAGTTCACTTGCTTTTCATATTTTATTCTATAGTATAAACAGTGAAATGTGTTTAACTCATCATCATTAAAAATGTCATTTCAGTCATATCAGTTTAATAACTATAGTACATTCTTTGTAAATATTCATTTATGTCTGTAACATTATCCAACTTCACTTTTCATTCATATGCTTCATGAAACCATCATATCTCATATCCAAATATTTAATTTTACCACTACTAGTTTCAAAACCAGCTTAATTACACTTTAAATGGATTTATGGATCACTGTACTGGTGAATTATTAAACAACAAATATGCTACAAAATATTTTATTTGTTAAAATAATTGTTATTAATTTTATTCTGTTAGTTTAAAAATATAAATTCTTAGTTGAGTTTAATATTTAATAGTTTTTTTATTTATTTAAAAGACAAAATAGTTTTGTTTTTTCTATTTTTTTACCTACAAGAATGTTTCTTGCATAAATTAAGTCTTAGTCTTTGTATGATGACCTTTGATCTTTTAAATGACTTTGGATTGGAAGAATAAATGCAGGGTAATTTTTTGAGAGATTTAAAAAGGGTTAATTATAATTCTAAAGACTTCTACCAACTAAGATTTCCTACTGATAGAACTCCAAGTTGTTATCTAAACAAGTTTAACAGTAAAATATTTATTAAGAGCATATTATTCTAAGAAAAAGCTAAGTTGAAAGTTTAAAGTACTAAAAAATTTTGGATGATGATAGCTTGAAAAACCTAAAGGTACATTAATTTTGTTCTCGATTGACAGTTTCAGAATTCTCAATCATTAATTTAAATGCATGAGTGTATCTACATTATAACATAATTAAAATTAATTAGTAATGTGAAGAAAAGAATGGAAGTATGTAATTATATTTCAAAATCATTTTATTTAAACTTTATTCCTGTTTATTTTTCAAAATTATTATTCTTAAATTTTAATTATAGTATTAAGGGAAAAACTACAGCGTTTGTATATCTTCATTATGTCAGAAAAATATGCGAACTATTATTAAGTTTCTCAAGAACTCATTATAATAAATTTTGTGCTAGTTATAAAAGATGATTGAGAATGATACATATAAGTCATTTATTTTTATTGTTATTATTATTGAAATACTTGCCTGACTATTTATATTTTTGCCTATTGGAAAATAAGACTAAATGTGTAATTCAACTAATTATCTGGCTATTTTTCCCAATTACTATGAGAAATAAATTTTGAAAATAGATAAAACTGAGTGTGACTTTATTTTATTAATTGTTCTTTTATTTGTGATGGAATTTCTTATATAGAATATTATCAAACAGCTCATGGAAAGTGAAATAAATATTATCAGTTCAAATAATTATATACATTGTATGAATGACTCTGGAAAAACATGAAAAAATGCCTAATATATCTTATAAATAAAATTTGAATTATTACTTCTTTTATATAACATTAACAGCAATTTCATTAGCTTGGCTAAGAACATTGAATGTGCTATACTGGAATCAAAATAATATTGTTATTTGTTTTCCTGCAGGAATGTGTGTTAAGTATTCATCATTATTTATCTTTGTGCTAATAATTTTTATTATTTAAGATATGACCAAAAGATGTCATTTTTAAAACTATAATAAACTTTTTCGTTTGTTAACCAAGGAAAAGAAGGAAAAAAGAACTTTACTTATGATTATTATTATTTGATATTTGATAGATAGATAGTTTAAGAAGTGTTTTATTATTTTATTATTATACTTATGATGTCTACTAGCACATCTCCCAAATGTATAATATTAAAGAAATATTATGCAAAGTATTTTTTTTTATTATTTTAGTATAAGTTTCATCATGTGCCATATCTAAACGTATGTGCTTAGTAAAATGGAGACGCCCATTTAAGGTTACAAGGGGTGAACAATCATTGTAAAGGAGTTTCCTTATATAAAATCTTATAGTATATCTATGTGTTTTTCAACAGATTAAGAAAATAACTATTTAAACCATTAAGCATCACATGATCACATTTTTTAGACTAGCACATTAATTGTTGATAAACAGAGCAAAACTCTCCATACAGTATTGCTACCTGTGCTAAACAGAGTAATCAATGGATGCCAGAAGGCTTGTGCATAAAATCCCTATCTAATGCCTACTCATCCAATATCCCCAGACTAGTTTCCAGCTTGTGGCCTTCGTCAGTGAGAAGCTTTGGATCTGAGAGCACTGCATCTAGATCTTAGGATCTAATGCAACCGTCTAGCAACCACCTTTTATCTCTACTTAACTACAAAACTATGAGAATGAAATTGAAAACATAAAAAATATTTTCAATCTAAGCTCAATAGCTTATATAGTCATATGAGTCTGAACTCAGTTCAGCACCCATACATTTTAGTGTCTTTGGCTCTTTTACAACCATAGCCACCACTATCGTATTAGGCAGAATTGGTGTTAAACCATTAAGCATCACATGATCACATTTCCTATACTAGCACATTAATTGTTGATAAACAGAGCAAAACTCTCCATACAGTATTGCCACCTGTGCTAAACAGAGTAATCAATGGATGCCAGAAGGCTTGTGCATAAAATCCCTATCTAATGCCTACTCATCCAATATCTCCAGACTAGTTTCTGGCTTGTGGCATTAGATCCTAAGATCTAGATGCAGTGCTCTCAGATCCAAAGCTCCTCACTGACGAAGGCCACAAGCCAGAAACTAGTCTGGGGATATTGGATGAGTAGGCATTAGATAGGGATTTTATGCACAAGCCTTCTGGCATCCATTGATTACTCTGTTTAGCACAGGTGGCAATACTGTATGGAGAGTTTTGCTCTGTTTATCAACAATTATTGTGCTAGTATAGGAAATGTGATCTTGTGATGCTTAATGGTTTAACACCAATCCTGCCTAATAGGATAGTGGTGGCTATGGTTGTAAAAAAGCCAAAGACACCAAAATGTATGGGTGCTGAACTGAGTTCAGACTCATATGACTATATAAGCTATTGAGCTTAGATTGAAAATATTTTTTATGTTTTCAATTTCATTCTCATAGTTTTGTAGTTAAGTAGAGATAAAAGGTGGTTGCTAGAGGGTTGCATTAGATTTTAAGATCTAGATGCAGTGCTCTCAGATCCAAAGCTCCTCACTGACGAAGGCCACAAGCCAGAAACTAGTCTGGGGATATTGGATGAGTAGGCATTAGATAGGGATTTTATGCACAAGCCTTCTGGCATCCTTTGATTACTCTATTTAGCACAGGTGGCAATTCTGTATGGAGAGTTTTGCTCTGTTTATTAAAAAATAACTATTTTCGATAATTATTTAACTTAGAACATAAAGCTTTATTATTTATATAAGCCAAACTTTTGCTTTAGATTTGTGCTAATATAAATGTGCTATAAAAAGATTATTTTGTCTTACCTTGCCAATATAAATTATTGCCTTGTTTTTCAACTGTAATTAATATGCTTTTAAGTTATAAATATTATATCAGATATGAAATGTTTACCTATTATTGCTTTTACAGTTGGTAATTGATAATTTTATAGTAGTTCTTTACCTACTGGGATTTGTATTGTCTGTGTATTATATATGTGTGTATATTATTAAATTCAACTATAATAATGTGCAAATTGTAAGTAAAATTGATAGAAAGTCTACTGGTTTTGGAGGATGGAGTGGACAATTAAATTTGAAAGATTAGAATTTGTTAAATATGAATTTATTGTACTTTATTATGTTTGATAAGAAAAGTATTTAGTGGCTATTTGTAGTAAAGTTAATGATGTTTTATAGTATCTTATGGGATTGAGTAATCTCTCCCTTTTGTATTTGAATATTTGACATGAGTAGATTGCCTAGTATATTGTATGGGATAAAGTAAAACCCCTTTTTGTTTATTGAAGTTTTTGTTAGGAGTGGATTGAATTCTCCAGTCTTGATATTTAATATTATGAATTAGAGTATGTGAAGTCAGTATTTTATCTCCCTGATTTTTAGTGATGACCAGTTTATTTAGTCTCAGAAGTTAGACTTGGGAGTTATTGCCTTGTTAGTTATAAAATTAGAAGTGTGAAAATCATTTATTCCCATGTATCTAATGAAATGTTTTCCATCTTACTCATACCCATGTGCCAGATAATTTATTGATAAAAAGAAGAATAAAAGTAGAATTAATTTTCTCATAAAACAGCTGTGTTAGAATTAGTGATTAAAGCTTGATTGTCCATTGTCATTGTTTGTATTGTGATTTATTGACACATTCATAAGTAAACCGATTAGATTGATTAGTATTAATTATTTGTTGTATGACACGCAGCATAATGCAGACACATGTATTAAGTACTAGTTTAAAAGTTATAAGAAAATCCAAATGCTTAACTTCAATCATTTTGCATTTATCATTTAAATTTCATGTCTTCAGCTTCCATAATATTTAATCATCACTGGTATAGGGAAGCAAAAGAAGACAATTCATGGTTAATTAATAGCATTATTCATTTCTATTTTGCAAAGATAAAACACAGCTAATTGATAGAATTATTTCCGTTTTGCAAAATATAATTTAATATTATTTTGTGCTTATTCTTAGGTTCAAACCCTTTATTTTAGTTCATGTGCATTTTAACATAAAAATGCCAAGATTTTAGTTTCATTTTGTAATGTAATTGAAATATTTAACCTATGTTGCTTGTTATAGATTTATTAGATTAATTAATAATTTAAAAGTGATATAAAAGACAAGATGTCAAATATAAAATAAATTTTGTAGTTGATTTCCAGAAATGTAACGCTATATTATTTCAGTTCCATATGTTTTTTAGAAGTGACTGATAACTGAAAACCCTTTAGTAATGAAATATAAAAGATTTTATTTTAGTTTATTATTTTAGGGTTAAAGATATGTGTTGCCGTAAGTTTATCAATGGGACTCGATAGATGAAATGTGTCAGATTAGAAGTTAGAAAATTATCCTGTGATTTCTGCTCTTATGTAGGTTTTCAACCATTGATATTAATACATCCAGGATTTATATCTGTACAAATGGTAAAGAAATTAAATGTTTGCTTAACTATATTTTTTTAATAAATGTTTTATTATTCTAAATTGTATTCATAATTCTTCTTTAACATACATTCGTGTTTCATATTTCCACACATGCTCACACATTTACTTTATCTAATATGATATGATTGTGCATTTTATTTAATTTAATGATGAACATATCTAGATATGATGATATTGATTTCCTTGATCCAAACACTGTATGAAATGTTAATTAGTTACTGATTCTCTAAAAGTTTTTTTTATTCAATTAATGTTTAGATGATGAATTGAAATCAAAATGTATCCCACTTCTTTCATTATCTAACTATTAGTATTATGTTAGGGTATTGCTTAATTTATTCCATTACATTCAAAATATTAAATGATAGTTGTTGAGAGGTAAAGATTTTAAATTAAGCCATGCAATAAATTGATTCCCTGAGATAGTCAATTATTAATTTAAATTAAATATTAAATTCAGTTCACTAGTTTAAATTATTGTATAAATAAAACTTAGTAATGATAGGTTTAGTCTAAGTTCAGGTCCAACTTGTTATACATTATGTTTTATAAATGTTACATTTTATTTATTAGTTTAATTTTCTAATATGCTAGAGAGTGTTCAATGCATGTGGATGATGGGAGGAGGTGAAGTATAGACAATAACATGTAAATTTTAGATGGTAGAGTTTTACCAATGTAATCCTTGTTTAGTATAGAATTTAATAGATGTTTTAACTCCTATTAATTATAATATTTTCTCCCACATCTAATGTACATTTTACACCTCATAAGCCTCTGTATTCCTCAACTGAGCTAAGCTAAGGCAAAACTTTATTTAAGAGCCTCATTTATAGTTTAGGTTAAAGTTAGATTAATATTTTATTCTATGATCCATAGAATTCCCCCCCCCCCGGGTATTTGTGGTTGTTGGTGATTGGTGGTGAGGGGTTACAATATATATATATATATATATATGTAACGGGTCCACCCTTTTGTCTCAGTTTCTAGTAATACTCATCTTTATGCGAGTATGAGCATGTATATTTATATACGCGTATGTACGAAAATATAAATCCTATACATATGTTATTCTCTTCGATATCATGTACAGTATATTAATGGACATGTAACTAAAGACTCCAAGTGCCAATCTCACCCATAGATAAGAAGTATACTGGACAATATGGAAGTATGTAATAGAATGATAAAATGACCTGGTCTGCAGCTAGCATTCTCAGAGCAGGTGGGAAAATTTCCAGGAGTAGATCTAACCCTCTTTTTTTTAAAAAAAAATCAAAACATACATCATTTTATACATATTTGTTAGTAATAATATTTACATTAAGTCAAATAAATTCTATTTTTTTATTATTTATCAAAGATTTCTATTAGTTTTCCCTTTTGTTAGTTTATTCTTTTCTTTTTTTGTCGAATCCCACACACACACACACACACACACACACACAAATAAGCTATAATATGTATGTTGCAATGAAGATTTAATTATGGATGAATTAATATGCTAATAATGACAGTAGAAAATAATTCAAATTCTCCATGCAAAAAGAAAAAAAATTAAGTTCTCAATTGGGTCAACAACAGTTTTCTGAATTATGTGGAGTAAACTTACTAAAAGGTCACATATATAGGTAAATAGAAAAAGGTACCTGTATTTTGCCCAGTGAATTGATTGGATTCACCTGCTGAAAGAGAAATCTCCAGTCCTTGGATGATGAATGGCCTTTTTGAAGTTTGGATTCCATCGCTGAATTCTATTTAGTTATTTATTCTTCTACATATCTCATGACGATCCAACATTTACTTATTGAGGCAATTTTCTAGGCTTGACATCCATTCTCCAATATTAGCAGCTGCTATATATTCAGGGGATGGATTTGAATACCTTGCACATTGAAGTTTTTACCCCAGCCTACTCATATTTTATCAATGTATATCATTGATCTCTGGATTCTTATTTCTGTATATAGGTCTAAAGTCTGCTTTCTTCCACTCCCACACTTATAATAATTAATTACTTTCTTCTTTAATTTTTTTTTCTAATCATAAAATTTATCTTTTTTTTTTCAAATCAGGAATTGCTGACTCTTAATTCTTTCTTTTCATTTATTTTCCTTTTTCCATTTACAATTAACATTCCCCGTGCTTTCATTGGAATGCACTGTAAAAGCTTTTTACACCTCTTTCTTTATAATTAGTATTTAATTAAAACTTGACATTCCCAAGGTTTTTATTAACAGTCACTTTCATTGTTCTGGAAATTGCTGTCTTCCATCTTGGCATTTATAGTTCTTTCTTTGACTTAATATATATATATATATTCTAACCTGCCCCGCACATCCTCACCCCAAAATATACTGTTTATTACGAATATTACGGGTTCTAGCTCAGTTAACAAATAAATAAATGAAATATTCAGCATTAATTAAAATGATTACTAGCTCTAATTTTTTAAAATACAAATACGGTTCAATTTTAAAATGAATTAACAAATATTTACTATTTTCATGAGACATGGAGTGACAATACGGGGAATGAGATAGACTACATTGAGCCATTATCCACACGATACTACCTCAATGGCATAAGAACACTATCCCCCCTTTTTACTATACCAAATAACTAACTCATAGTATTCTTACGACTTTCTATGCTCTATTCAATACGATTAAAATAATAATCATATCTTAATCTTCTTTATAACAAGAATCTAGCTTAATTAAATAAATGAAGTAAATAAAATAAAATCTCAGGTTCATAAATTGTATTCTAACTGATTTAAAATTACGGTAGTAAAATATGAAAAGGGAATTTTATGTCATAATCCACTACACAGCAACTAATAATAATAAAAATAATAATAACAATAATAATATAATATAATCTTATTTCTTCCTGAAATGAAATAAATAAATACGTACGTGGTAGTATTTACTAATCTGACAACAGAATACGTGTGGCAACATTAGCATATAATCTAATATAATATTATGGCAACCGACTTATGACCAATAAATAATATAAAATTATGATCTTTTAATTTTAACATACCAATAAATTCTCAAAATTCTTATAACACTTTTATGTTTACCTTTTGTGCAAAATTTATATGTCTGTTTCAATTATAAATGTATCGTGATTTCATGCATCCATGTGGACAAATAACAACTCGGACACAAAAAACTTTAAAACAAATTTAAAACAAAATTTATTAACAACATAAATAAATTAACAATATTTTTACACTATATACATTGGATATCCCTTGCTTTCATATCTCAACTTAGTTTATTAGTTTATAAAATGAAATCAAAATATTATTTACTTTTCCTAGTTAAATCTTATTATTTATTTTTTTTTAACACTTAAGAAAATACAGTATTATTACTTGATTTATTATTTGGTTAACCTATTACAAAATGCATTTCTTATATGATTATCACAAACACTTTCATCCCTAATATTATTAAAATTACATTTTTACAAAATTTACATTCGTAATAAAACTCCACAAAATAATAAATTTAGTTTCATATTGGTTGTATAGAATCTTACAAAGTCAAAACACTATTCCACATTCGGTATTAGGTTTTTTAGTATTCATTATCCGATGTTTATTAATCCTAATATTCTCATTCAAGCCTTACTTTGGATGATATTATTATAACCATTAATATACCATGCACAAGTATATGTTTATTATACCTTATTGAATTTTCTCTTGATAAATATGCAATACTCCTTCCCTCCAACATTAATAATTAAAAATTCATTCAAATTTTATTATCACTTTTAAAATACTTGGTTTAGATTTCTTTTCAAAATCTTATATTCATTTCTGAATTAATTTTACAATGTATTATATGATTCTTTCTCTCTTTATGATATTTTGGACTTTCAATTTTAAAGTTACACCATTCTATACATTCAAGCAAATAAACTATTCTTACACAAATGATAACATCTCTTCGGTTCTATTTTATTCATTATTTCTTTGAAAATATCTTTCTGACCGATGCAGATTCACGAAATAAGGATAGCGAAGATAGATGCATAGGATCAAAATACAACTAGAATATTACTCGTCATATACCTTGACAATCATGGCACAGTGAATTAAAATACACTATAGAGGAGTGACCTTTACCTGTCTACCAACCTCTATCATAGGAACGATGCTAAAGCTATTTCTTCAGCTTTATTCTAACATCAAAAGTTTGAAGATATGCAAAACACTGTCCAAACCATATGTGTTCAGTCATAGGACTTTGTTAACTATACTAAATCACACAAAACTAAATATGATCCAAATCCCTTATATTTTTCTATTTCTTAAAAAAAAAACACATCATCTTGGTTTTCTCTCCCCTAGTACTTCCAAGTCACTATCCGATCTTATTTCTCAAGATTTTTCTATACTGTACATCGACAAATACATATCTGCATTACTAACAATAATAAAATTCATTAATATTTTAAAACTATTCCACTGTTCTATAAGAAAATCTTTTTACTACTTTCCTCCGTATATTTAATCATATACAAACTATTTAAATATCTGAATACTTTATCACATGAAAGTTCAAAAGAATCACACAATTGTTCTGTGAAATTATATTATTAATATACTTTAAATAAATTGTTGCATGCATATTCCGAATTACTCCTATCTCATTATATGTTAAAATGTTGCATAAAATGTGTACATATAATTAAGACTTTCACACTTCATTCTTAATCAATAGATGATCTAAAAAAAAATACATTATGCATTATAAACAACCATTAAAATTACCAAACGACCTTTATCTCCTCGATCATGTTCCATAGGCTTCACCATCCATTTGATCCTTGTAGATATAAGATTCACATCCATACACTTTATTTTAAACACTATTTCTATAATTTTATCAAGTTATTATATTTAAATTTTAATATTAATAAATTTATGTTTTATGTTTCCCTAATCTCACATAACATTTTATATTTTAAAATAAATTAGTAAAAAATATTCAAACTATATTTACTGTACTCCTTCATCAAATTTTCTTGAAAAACTGTTCATACTAAAGCCAAAAAAAAAATTGTTTATCATTTCTTTTCCATTCACTTAATGTTCCTCTCTTGCTTGTTCAATTTTAAGGTAAAACAAATATTACTTCGTTCAATAAATATTCCTGAATGACAATCCTTGGTTTTTATAATATTTAATACAATTATTAATTATGATATTAGTTCATTCCGTAAAGAAAACTTCTAAATATTCTCTTCTAATATTTCTTGCTAATATTTTCTCCCGCGCGACTTTTAAGATGCATCTTTTCAGTACTTTGATTTAAATATTCAATAAAACTTTTCTGCTTCTATGGATTCATTTCATTAAGTAAATTAGATTTATATTTTCCACATCTTTATCTTTATTAAGCATTTCTCTAATGAACACTTTATAATATTTTTAATTCTTCTTAGAGAAAGTTTTTCGGTTCCTTTTCCATAAAAACACAATAGCTCTTTCATATTATTATTCTGTAACTTTTTCCTTCTTTTAAAATTCTGGTACTATATACTTTGTAATGTTTCCTTTAAAAAGACAAACATTCTTTCTCCATTATAACTTTTACAAATTTTTTTCTTTATGATATACGCATCTTAATTTTTCCATAGAGAAGAATAAAAACTTCGGATTAGCCTTTTAAAATTGTGCGTCATAATTTTTCCTGACGGCAAATAACTTTTCTTTTAAGTTTTCTGTATAATGTCCAAATTATATTTATCTGAGTTCTAATGATTTCCTGGTTGATCACAAATAAACTGTATTCAAGGCACTTTACAATTATTTTTACTTTATCAATATTTTTAGGTACTTTTTTCTTTAGTATTTCTATTTTTTACTGCAAGGTTTCGGCTAAACTTGAATAAAAATCCTGGTAAGAAATCTTTTAAATTAGCCTTCCATTTAAAGGCAGTTCAAAATATTATATTTTAAAACAACACTTTTAAAATAAATACAAATTTTTTTTAAATTATAACACTTTTCTAGCTTATGATCTTATACAGCTAAAAAAATATGTTCCTCCTTCCTTTACTTACACATTCCTTCCCCTCCCGCTCCAT
This sequence comes from Epiperipatus broadwayi, assembly GCA_028023455.1. Taxonomy (NCBI): domain Eukaryota; kingdom Metazoa; phylum Onychophora; class Udeonychophora; order Euonychophora; family Peripatidae; genus Epiperipatus; species Epiperipatus broadwayi. The sequence continues at coordinate 1,162,478 of JAQFVV010006331.1, forward strand.
CTAATTCCTATTTTTCATCTGCTAAAATACCTCCGTTGATTGGTTAATGACTTTTTTAGTGCGAACAAATTTACACATTTTTAGTTTTATAATAGATTAAACTTTTTAAAATAAAGAATTTATGACGTCATGTTTCAAAATATTATTTAGAATAGTATTCTTAAACTCAATTATAGTTTTATCAAAATCATTTAAACTTTAAAACAATTATTAAAATAACATTTAATATTTTAACTTTTACTTTAACGATAGATAGCAATTACATTTAGTTTTATAATTCACAAACTTTATTATTATATTCTAACAAGCATGTGTGTGAAGGTATATAATATACAGTCACATGATTACTAACTTTATCAGATGATTTTTCTTTTTAATTTACGTCTCGGTCTAAATTACCAAAACTGATATATTTTATAAAAATTTGGAAAATAATTTAAATGTAGAACTAAATATAATTCTCACCATCCCAAAGTTTATTTTAAAACATATTAGATTAGATTTGAATATTAATTATAATTATAATATTATATATAGCGTTTATTTAATTTATTAGTTTTAAAACATTACAATTGAATTGTTAATATACTTTTAACTATTTATAGCTGTATTATTTTATATGGCCAGCTTTTACAACCATAAGCAAGGATATAATTAAGCTTTATTTAACTGTTCTTTTAAAATAATCCATTACACTTTTATATACCAGGTATTCTTCAGCCTTAAATTGTACTATAAAATCTAATTGATCATACAATTATCAATATATTACACAACCGTATTTTAAAATTAAACATTTTTTTAGCAATTGACCATTCTACCTTATTATGACCTATAGATAAGGGCACAATATATATATATATATATATATTTAAAAGTTTATCAAACAAAATGTTTTTATTTTTATTTTGTGAATTTTCATGTTTAATGATTCAAAATGCACTCATACATATCTATAGTGATATGCATAACTGGGTTTGGCAAAAGAAAAAATCAGAGCATGTATATACACCCCATACCTCTTTTATGAGCTTTTTCATTGAAATTACATAAATCTATAATTCAACATGTCCACACAATGACCGTTGATTATATATCTACTCTTAAATATTAGTTTTGTTAGTAAAGTAATATATATATATATATATATATATATTACTTTATATATACATGGTATAATATATATAGTAAAGTAATATATATATATATATAGTACCAAAGTACATTGATATTAAAGTAATTGTATGAGTCCCATGTTTTAGAAAAATTAAAAATTTAATATTAAAAAAATAATATATAAAAACTAAAGAGCAGGGGGGGGGGCAATTTGTATTAAATAAAATAAACTGTAAAATACTATTTAAAATAAAAGATTTATTTTTGTTTAAAAGAAGGGAAAAAAATCTTGTAATAAATAAATGATTTAATATTTTTTTAAATGAATTTTTAATAAAATAATAAAGAGATTTTGTTTTATTTTATAATGAAATAAATAAATATATGTGCATGTGTATGAAATTTTTAATAAAAAGTACACGCAGAAGCTGATTTTATTTCACAAGATGAATGCTGCTGCTAAAAATAAAGTTTTCCATTGTTTAAAACAATATACATAGCTCAAATTTTGTTTATTCTTGGTTCTGACTTTTTCATTTTAATAAAATATTTCTTGAAGTAATATTTCCAAAAATGTTGCATTGTTAAAACTAACGTATTTGCATTTGACCAAAAGCCACTCTCTATGCATCTAAGATCTGCGATTAGTTCGGAAAGTATTCATGGTGAAATAGAATAAATGGACATTGGAGTGCGGGGAACACCAAACCAGCCACGAAAATCATAACAAGTCACAGGATCCATGAAGGAATCATTTACCGGACATCGATGAATTAAGAAATAATTCCATTATACTGTTTATGTCGTATATAAAAACCTAGGTAATTATTTGACTTTGATATCTAAATATTTCTGATTTCTTCTTAAAATAAAGATAGACTTTATTGAAAGAACTTTTGAACTTTTTGAATTAAACTTAAAAAAAGAATAAACTTTAAACTTCAAAAAATTAATATTTGCAATGATAAAATAAATAAAAGCAGCTTCTATTAAATAATAATATTTTTTGAAACAATGGCATGCATGTATGTGTGATTTGATTTATTTAAACTTAAAAAAAAAGATAAAATAATATATGATGTAACGTGTATAATTTATTTGCTAAAGTAATATATTAAAATGTTTATTTTAATCTTTAAAAAATGAAGTGTGTTTGTCTCATTATAAGATAAAATGATTTATTTATTCTTAAAATAATATAAAAAACACTTAAATTATTTTTCTTAAAATATTTATGTTTATTTCTGATACGTGTGGGTAAGTATAAATATTTATTTTATTAATAAGAGTAGGAGGGGAAAAAATCTAATCATTAATAATAGTATTTTAGAAAAGTTTCGCTGATTTAAATATATAAATGTTTTGGTATTCAGTATAATGTTGTATTAATAGTTTTAAAGGATTGAAGTTTTATTTAGAATGGTTTGGGGAGAATTATTTTAGCTTTTAAATAAAAATAGTAGTAGCTTAGAAGAGGCAGCATTTAAGATACCTTTTGTTTTTGTCTATTTAGTGGATGGTTGGAACCAGTTGAGCTAGCAGGGATTCAGATACCAAGTTATGCTGATCAGATAAACATGCTAATTCTAATGTAATTAGCTGGCACCTAAGGGATTTTCTTTCGTCTTTAAAAATAATAATAAAGTGTTTATTTGATCGGTGTATATTTGGTAGTCGAGTGTTGAATGTTATTGATAGTTTGCTATTGATAATAGTTGACACTTTATCTGAAAACCAACCATTTTTCTGAAAGGGAAATTTAGGACAAAATATTAATTAATATTTTATTTGTTGATGCTTGGTGTTTGTTGTTTCCCGTAAGTTAAAGTAGTAAATTTTTAAATCGTAAGTTTTATAGCATTAAGAGTTTTGAAGGTAGTAAATAATATGAAGTGAAGATAGAAAGTGTTAAATAATAATAATAATAATAATAGTAGTTAATAGTAGTTGTTTTCGTTAATGGTTGTTCAGAGCAGGTTCATTTCAAATTAGCAGGTTGGTTCATTTTATCAGGTTGGTTCAATATATATTAAGTATATGAATACCTATTTGTCTAATTATCACAACAGAGTTTCATTATACCTGCTTTGTTGCAATACCCCCATCCCAGAAGTTTTTAAATATGATCTACATATTTGAATGGCTCCTAAATACCTGTCTGTTCATAATGGCATGAGGCTTGACGGAATGAGCATTATATGATCTCCTTACCTTCTGCCCAGTATTCACCCAGAATGCATTATTCATGACATTTAACACTAGGAAAAGTTCCTGCATACAAACTACAAAATTTTTTACAGATAAATTTCCCAGGTTCACTCATATATGAGGGTTTTACAAGGACTAGATTTCCAACTTTAAACCGAGGATGCCTCTCCAGTGTATGTTTGTTTCCTTCCTGACTCCTTTTCAAAAGTGTATGATATGCTGTTCTTGGTTCTCTTCCACATTTATTATCATTTTCTTTGGTCCTGGTATTTTGGCTTTGATTAATTTAGGGGCATGTTTGCCAAACTGGAGCCACATGGGAGAAAACCCTATGTACTCATTAACCACCCAATTTATGAAAGTTCAGTATTTCTGGAATCATTTTAATGCATCCTCAGTGATTAGTTGGGATGTACATCCTAAACAACCTACCCAACTCACACATCACCTGCTCACATGGGTTTAATTGTGGATCCCTTATTGATGTTAATATGTGTTGGATCCTTGATTTCTGAACCCATTCTGTCCATTCTCCAGAGATAAATGGTGTGCCATGATCCAAGAGGATACTTTGAGGTTTTCCCATCACCACAAAATGTTCCTTTTCAAGGAGACATATGGTGTTTTGAGTATTTGCTTGAGTCATGGTATTTTCAGCCACAAATTTACTGAATAGAGCATACACCACCATTAAATATTTTTTTCTATTAAAGGCCGGCAATGGTCCATAATAATCTATCGCAATAATCTCACATGGTTTCTTTGGGATTATGGAGCTCATTGGGCCTGCATAATTTCTATTAGCAGGCTTAGTTTTCTGGAAAAGTTCACATTGGCTGATCATCCTCATGACAGTCCCATGCATTCCTGTCCAATAAAACCAATGTCTAAGCTATTTTTCAGTTTTCCAAACCCTATAGTGTCCATATATTTGGTGGACATGAGTCACCACTGCTTTCCACATTTGCCGGGGTATTACAGGTCTCCAACTTTCTAGTCTCATTTTTGTTCTATATTGGAGAACTGTTTGGTCAAGTTTGTATCGGTTGATCCAACATCTGGACTCATCATCATTTTTTGTATCACCTTCCAGTTGTGTGATTATTTGACTTAACTGGGAATCTTTCCTCAAACACTGGGCCAATCTCTTAAGATTATTCTTTACACCCTCATTAACCCTTAAGTTTAACCCTGCCACATATAAATTTTCAGTTTTAAGATGACATGGTAGCAAATGCACTGTGTTACGGCTATGAGCATCAGCTACAATATTATCTGACCCCTTACAATGTTGTACCACATAATTATATTCTTGGAGGTATAGGCTCTACCCCACCAACCGACTATTGGTCAGATAACAGTGGTTAACAAATTCTAAACTCTTATGATCTGTAACCACAATTATTTTTGATCCCAACAACAACATGCAGAGTTTTTGAAATGACCAAAGAATGGCTAAAGTTTCCTTTTCTTTGTCAGTGTAATGATGTTCTGGACCCTTGAGAAGCCAACTTAAAAAATACTGCACTTTTATCTGACCATCCTCTTGAGCCTGTGATACTGTTGCTGCCAGCCCATATCCACTGTTGTCAGTCTGCACCACAAAGGGTTTTTCAAAATCAGGAAAACATAGTATTACATGTTTCATGAACCTTGCTATATGCTAATAATGACAGTAGGAAATAAATGAAACTCTCCATGCAACAAGAAAAGAAAAATTAAGATCACAAGTGAGTCAAACAACAGTTTTCTGAATTATGTGGAGTAAGCTTATTAAAAGGTCACATATATAGGCAAATAGAAAAAGGTACCTGTATTTTACTCAGGGAATTGATTGGATTCACCTGGTGAAAGAGAAATCTCCAGTCCTTGGACAATGAATGGCCTTTTTGAAGTTCGGATTTCATGGCTGAATTCTATTTAGTTATTTATTCTTTTACATATCTCATGATGATCCAACATTTACTTATTGAGGTGATTTCCTTGGCTTGACATCCTCTTTCCGATATTGGAAGTTGCTATTCATTCAGGGGAAGGATTCAATCACCTCCCACATTGAAGTTTTTACCCCAGCCTACTCATATTTTATCAATGTACATTGTTGATCTCTGGATTCTTATTTCTGTATGTAGGTCTAAAGTCTGCTTGCTTCCACTCCCAAACTTATAATAATTAATTCTTTTCTTCTTTAATTTTTTTTTCTAATTATAAAATTTATCTTCCTTTTCAAATCAGGAATTGCCAACTCCAACCCTTCTCTTAATTCTTTCTTTTCATACATTTTCCTTTTTCCATTTCCAATTAACATTCCATGTTGGAATGCACTGTAAAAGCTTTTTACACCTCTTTCTTTCTAATTAGTATTTAATTAGAACTTGACATTACAAGGCTTTTATTAACAGTTGCTTTCATTGTTCTGGAAATTACTGTCTTCCATCTTGGCATTTATAATTTTTTCTTTGACTTAATATATATATATATATATATATATATATATATATATATAAATAAAACCCAGCGATATATGTATTCGAACCCGTTTGTTACAATATATATATATATAAGTTTATAAACAAAATGTTTTTATTTTTATTTTATGAATTTTCATGTTTAATGATTCAAAATGCACTCATACATATCCATAGCGATGTGTATAGCTGAGTTTGGCAAAAGAAAAAATCAGAACATGGGTATACCCCCCATACTTTTATGAGCTCTTTCATTGAAATTACGTAAATCTATAATTCAAAACAACCACACAATGACCATTGATTATACATCAACTCTTAAATATTAGTTTTGTTAGTAAAGTAATATATATATATATATATATATATATATATTAGTAAAGTAATATATATATATATGTCATATTATTATTACTATTTGCGGGATATTCCGCATAGTGAAAAGCTAAATGTTGACATTTCAGTACAATATCAAGTACCTTCCTCAGAGTGTCCTTTTTCTCAAATCATAAGAATGCATGTGAGATTTAAATATTAGAAAGGAAGAATAGAATTTAAATATGAGGAGAAAGAAAACGATAAAAATGATTTTAAATCTCACATGCATTCTTATGATTTGAGAAAGAGGATGCTCTGAGGAAGGTTCTTGATATTGTACTGAAACATCAGCATTTAGTTTTTCACTACACGGAATATCCCGCAAATAGTAATAATAATATGACATCTTTTATCCGTGAAAATATTAGAATTAACATATATATATATATATAATATGTTAGTAATAATATATATACATTTTAATAATATGTTAAGTATATGAATACGTATTTGTCTAATTATCGCAACAGGGTTTGATTATACCTACCCTGTTGCAGTATATATATATATATTCTAACCTCATAACTCATGCATCTTCACTTCCAGATAATATATGATATGAAATAAAATGGGTTCTATCTCAGTTAATAATTAATAACTAAAATATTCAGCATTAAAATTAAAATATTTCACTAGCTCAAATTTAAAATACGAATAAGGTTCAGTTTATAAAAATAAATTAAATAAATATTTAATATTTTCATGAGACTTGAAGTGAAAATACAGGTGACAAGGTAGATTACTTTGAGCCAATATCCCACAGGATACTACCTCAATGGCATAAGAACACTATCCCCCCTTATTACTATTTCAAATAACAAACTCATAGTATTCTTACGACTTTAATAACTTCTACTCACTAAGATTAAACTAATAATTAAATCTTAATCTTCTATTTAATAATAATATAGCTCAAATAAAATAATCTCAGGTTCATAAAGTTTATTCTAAGTTAATAAAAATACTGTAGTAAAATATGAGAAGGGATTTTATGTCATAATCTACTACACTGAAACTAATAATAATAAATAACAGTAATAATATTCTTCATTGTTTAACTAATTCAGTATATCTTTTTTTTACTATAATTTTATTACCATAATAAAATAATGAAATAATATAATATGATTTTATATCTTCATGTAATGATATAATAAATATATGGTAGCATTTTAATAATCTGACAAACAAAATATGTGTGGCAACTGATAGCATATAATTTAATATAATATTGTGATAACTGATTTATGACCAATAAAATAATGTAAGATTATGATTATTTAATTATAATGAATACCAATAAATATTTAAAATTCTTAAAATAATTCTCTATTTATCTTTTGTGGAAAATTATATATTTGTTTCAATTATTATGCATATATCATGATTTCATGCAGCGATGTGGAGAAATAAATAACTCGGACACAAAATTTTTGAAATAACAAAATTTAACAAAGTTTATTACTAACAACAAATAAATAAACAATTTATTTACACTATTTACAGTGGATTTCCTTAACTTTTTTACTTTACAGTTTGATCTACCAGGTTATAAAAAAATAATAATTTATATTTCAATGATATCTTTATTTAGATTTAGGACAAAATTAAAAAAAAATATTACTATTTGGTTTCTCATTATGGTTAACTTATTACAAATATATTTATCTACTTTATTAGCAACAGCATTTTATCCTTAATATTATTAAACTATCTTATTTAAAAAAATTCATACCTAGAAAAACATTCTGTAGAAAACAAAATTTGATAATGAGTATGGATTTCTCAAAATATTAAAAAAATTTCATCTTGCAAAGTCAAAGATGTTACACAAAATATTATCCAAAATTCAGTACTAGATTTTAGTATTTATCACACAATGTTTATTGATCATAATATATTCTTCTTTAAGCCCTACTTTAGTATGATATAAGTGTAATCATCAATATATTTCTGTTAATCAATAAACAAAAAATATACTATGCATATTGTTTACATAATTTACTTTGTACTATTGTATTTTAAAATATGCAATACTTATTTTTCTCTTAAAAAAATAATACTAAAGCATTTTAAAATTATTATCACTTTAAAAAAATATCTTTGTTTAGATACTTTATTTTAAAAAAGTTTATATTTCATTTCCAAAATAAAATTCAAAATATATTTTATGATTCTTTTCTTTCCTTAGGATACTTTGGATCTTCAATTTTAAGTTATAACGTCCTATTCCTTCTAAGCAAATAAACCAATATTATACAAAACAATAGCATAACCTAAGTTCTAAATTATTTATCATTTCTCTTAAACATATTTTACTGAATGATGCAGTTACATGAAATAAAGATAGTGAAAACAGATGCATAGGATTAAGGAAGAAAGCTAGAGTATTACTCTTAACATATCTCAAAATCATGGCACAGTGCGAAGAGGTATGACATTTACCTGCCTAATATCCTCTAGTACAGGGACGATGTTAAAGCTATTTCTTCAGCTTTATTAGAACATCAAATATTTAAAGAAATATAAACACTGTCCAAATAAAATGTGTATCAGTCATAGGGCTATGTTAACTATGCTGATAACCACATAAAGACTAAATATTATTCCCATTTCCTATTATATCCTATTTTTTAAAAATACATCATCTTGGTTTCCTGTTCACTAAGTACTTCCAAGCCACTATCTCAACATTATTTCTCAAGATTTTCCACATCTTACATCGATAAAATAACTATCTGCTTTTACAGAACAATAAATAAAATTCATTAATAGTTAAACAATCTTACGATTCCATAAGAAAAGTCTGCTTACTTCATTGTTCTATATATCTAATCATATACAATCTACTTAGACAATATTTGAATATCCAATAACATGAAAATTTTAAAAGAATCACATAATTATTTGTTATGTTGGATTATATCACTAATAAAAAAAAATAATCGTTGTATGCATATTTTCAAATCAATCCTATCTCATAATGTTTTTTAAAATTTTGTATGAAATGCAGTACATATAAGTAAAAAAACTTTTACACTTCATTCTTCCAATCTATGGATGATCTAAAGAAAACAAAAAAAAATATACATTATAAATTATCAATAGTTATTATTATTACCAATAACCTTTATCTAGTCATCGTGTTCAGTAGGCTTCCTTTATCAACTTGAGCATTGCAGATATAAAAAAATTCACACCCATACATTTTATATTAAAATATTTTTAGCTAAATTATTAGATTGTTATATTATAAAATTTTAATATTAATAAATTAATGTTTTTATGTTTTTCCTAATCTTATATAAAAAAAATTTAGATTTAAACTAGGTTAACAAAATAAAAAAGAATCAAAACTATAATTACATACATTCTTGACAATAGTTCCTGATAAGTCCAAAATGCTTATTATTTTCTCTAGAGGTTTTTTAAAATGTTCTCCTCCAAGCGCGTTAAAGTTTAAAATAAAAATAATTATTAATCCATTTAGTAAAATTTATAAAAAATAATCCTTGGTTTTAGTATTTCAGATGATAATTATTAAACCATAATATTAATTAATCCCTTGAAGCTTCTTAATCTTCTCTACCAATATTCTCTGCGTATCTGATGCATCAATCCATCTAATTTAACTTTAAAAATATTCGATAAACTTTCAAGTACTATTTGTATTTCCATGGATCCATCTTTTATTCAACTATGTGTTCATTTTTTTTTTATATAAGTTTCCTTCTTGATACATTTAAACTTTCGTTTGGTATTTTTATATATCACTTAAAAAAAAACTTCAAGTACTTTTGAACAAATCTTTTCTAAATACATTTTAAATAATTCGAAGAATGGATATTTAATATCAAAAATGCTTCTGTAACATGTTTTCCTGGGTTCTTTCTTTAATTCTTGAAAATATTTTTAAAAATGTTACCTTCAGAAAGTATATAACATTTTACTCCTTTGAATATAATATTCTATAAAATAATTCATGAAATATAATTGTCTTATTACTATTTAAAAATAAATGTTGGATAAACTTATAAATAATACGTTTCAATACATTTTTTAGACTCCGTATAATGTCCGAGCTGTGGTTTTTCATGTACCAAAACAGTTCTCCAGTGGAATATTAATAAAGCTGTATCAATAAATATTTCAAATGTTTTTTCAGCATTACAACTTATATCCATTTTATTTCATAGTATATCCATCCTTTATTGCATAGTCTAGGTTAAACTTCAGATAAAATACTACTGATAAAGGAACTTTAAAAAATTTAACAAAGCATGTTAAACGAAACTATTAAAATATTTTTTAGTTTACACTCTATTTTTTGCAAGTTACTTTTAAAATATTAATTAGTTTTTGCAAATAAATTATGAGAGAGTGCTAAAATTGACTAAAATAATAATTTTAAATACTATCTCTTTGATAGTTATAATTTACCTTTCTCCAGTTTCAATACATTATTAATCTCCCTCGATAACCCCGTGCAAAACATATTTATAGTCTGTAAGAATACCTATTCCTATTGGTTAATTCTTACTTTAGCTTGGGAACAAATTTACATATTTTTAGTTTATAGAAGAATTGAATTTCAAAATTAGAAATTGTGATGTAATGAACTTAAAATATTATTTATAATATTACTTTTAAATAAATTATTATTTTATTAAAACTATTTAAACATTTAAAATAACTTTTAAAACAATTTTGATAACTTATTCCATTTATCTATTTTTATTTAAATAAAATATTTAATTTTTATTATATCTGTATTCGTCTTTATTACATTACTTAAAGCATTACATACGATCATCATCATCATCATTATCAACCATTATCAATCCACTGCAGGATGAAGGTCTCTCCAAGTTTAATCCATCTTCTCTGATCTTTAGCTTCTCTTCTCCACATCACCCCTGCACACTTTCTTATTTCATCCATCCATCTCACATGTGGTCTCTTTCTGGGTCTTTTACAATCTCTTGGAATCCAGTTTAAAATTTCAATTGTCCATCTATTATCATCTCTTCTAGCAATATGTCCAGCCCAACTCCACTTCAATCTTTTAATTTTTTCAATGAGGTCAGTAACACCTGTTTGTTCTCTTACCCGTACATTGCATTTACGATCTCTTCTTGTTACTCCCAACATACATCTCTCCATACTTTTTTGAGTGGTCTGAATTCTCTGAATTGCTCTTCTATTAAGTGTCCAAGTCTCAGATCCATAAGTAAGAACTGGTAAAACACATTTCTTAAAAACCTTCCTTTTCAAACACATAGGCATATTTCCTTTTAGTATCAAGTTATTTCTAACAAAAGCACTCCAACCAAGTTTAATTCTATGATTAATTTCCTCCATTATGTTTCCATCTGTATTAATAATCTGACCAAGGTATTTGTAACTGTTAACTTCTTCTAATTCATCATAATCAATCTTTATTTTCATATTTAGAGCAAATCGATTAAACATTACTTTAGTCTTTTTAACATTTATCTTTAGTCCTACTTTCCTACTTTCATCTGATAATTCCTGCAACATTTCCTGCAGATCTGAAGCATTATTTGCAAAAACAACTACATCATCTGCGAAATCTAAATGACTTAAATAATCACCATTTACTTTCACTCCTTTAGTTTCCCAGTTTAATCCACAAAATACTTCAAGCAGCACTACTGTAAAAAGTTTTGGAAATATGGAGTCACCTTGTCTTACACCTTTCTCAATGTTGACTTTCCCAGTGTCATTATGTAATCTAATTGTTGCTGTTGCATTTTTATAAATATTCTTTAAAATAAGACAATATCCTGGATCTATACCTTGATGATCTAATGCTTTAATCACTGAAGAAATGTTTATAGAATCAAATGCCTTTTCATAATCTACAAATCGTAAGCATAATGGCAACTCATATTCATTTGTCCTTTCTATAACTTCTCTCAATATCTGGATATGATATACTGTACTAAAACCACTTTTAAATCCAGCTTGTTCTCTTAGTTGGTGGAAATCCAATGTTCTCTGTAGACGAGTAGTAAATATCTTGGTAAAAATTTTATATAAAACTGATAAAAGGCTGATAGGTCTGTAATTTCTAATATCTTCTTTAACACCTTTTTAAATATTAATATTATTACTGCATTCTTCCAATCATCCGGTACATCTTTATCATTTAGACATTTGGTATATAACTTTGCTAAAAAAATTTCTATTTCTTCACCTGCTTCTTTTAATATATAAATTATAATTTCATCATTACCTGAAACTTTTCCTTTCTTCATACATTTAATTGCATGTCTCACTTCTTCATTTAAAATTCTGGGCAATTTGGAAGATGTAATAGATATAGAAGGTACTTGTTCTTTATTACTATATAATTCTTGATAAAAATCTTCTACCAATTTCATGATGTCATCTCTCCTTTTAGTAATAATTCCATCTTTTTTTCTTATTGCAGATATAAATTTCCTACCAATACCAAAATGTTGTCTTACCTTCTTAAGACTTTTATTTTTTTCTATAGCTTTCCTTGCTAGTTCACAGTTATACTTTCTTATATCATTTTCAACTCTTTTCCGCACCATTTTACAAAATTCGATATATACAATTCTTTTTAATGCATCATTTTTGTATATCTTCATATTCCTTCTTTTTTTCATAAATTCTCTAGTCTCAGTAGAAATTTTATTGGTCAATTGCTGTTTCTTTCTACCAGCTATCTTTGTTGCAGTTTTCAAAAGTGTATCAGTTATTTTCATATTAATTTCATTCAAATCTGAATCATGTTCAAAATCTACTAATACTTGAAACCGATTTGTAAGTTCTAATTTAAATTCATTAGAATGTTTCTGACGATTAGGAATATCAACTGTAAATATTGTTTTTCTTAATAATTTTTGTCTCTCTAGTTTTACATTAACATGTATCTTACACCTTACTAATCGATGATCACTTCCTGTGTTAAATTTATTAAGAACATTACAATCTTGAAATATGTATTTTCTGTTAGTCAAAATATAATCCAATTCTGCTGTACCTTCATTTGGATGCTTCCATGTCCATTTCCTTTTAACATTTTTCTCAAAAAAAGAATTCATAATATAAAGTTTTTCTTTTTCTGCAAACTCCACAAGTCTATGTCCTCTCTCATTTCTATTACCATAACCAAAATTACCCACAGCACTTTCATCTTTCATTTTTTTACCAATTCTAGAATTAAAGTCTCCCATAACAATTTTAAAATGGTGTTTACTCTGATCAAAAGCCTTTTGTACATCCATATAAAAATATTCTACTACTTCATCACTATGAGAACTTGTTGGGGCATAAATCTGAATTATCTGTATTTGGTATCTGCTATTAAGTTGTATAACTAATCTTGCCACTCTGTCCGATACACCATCAATCTCCACAATATTGTTCTTCCACTTTTTATTTATAATGAATCCTACTCCACTTGTATTTCCAATATTGGTGCCTTTATAATAGAGTATATGTCCACTTTTTAAATCAATTGTCTCTTCACCTTTTTTTCTAACTTCACAAAGTCCAATAATGTCCCATTTAATATAAGAAAGTTCTTCTTTTAATTCTTGCAATCTGCCTTCACTTGAAAGTGATCTGCAGTTGTAAGTACCTAAATGAAAAGTCGTCATCAAATGGCAGCCCGGGTCCACAATCAGGGGATTCTTAGCACCCTCCGCCTTCAGCCACCAACCACTGCCTTGGTTGGTGACTTTACAGCCTCCTGGGAATAAGGGCCATGCTTTATTTTTGTCTGTCATAATTGTATATATGTATTGGGAAAATAGTTATCATTTACACAAACATTCATTCTGCCTTATCAGGCACTGAGAAGAAAGACCATGGTGTTTCTTCATCTTAAACTGAGAGGTAAAAAAACCAATAAACTCACCACGCTGGCTAATGCGTGTTGATGAGCAGCCCATCCATGTTCGTATATTATATGAATAATCACATAGTAATAACAGCTGCAATGACAAGAACGTATGGAGTGGACATTAGGAATTTGCTCTGCTCGGTTCCTTTAAGGCCTCCAAGAGGAATCAAAGGGTCTCCTTTCAGTTATTAGCAAAACTCCTTTCTACAGCCTTACATACAATAGTTAACTTAATATTTATTATTATTTTATGCTAGGTGACAATTCCATCCAATTCTATAATATAACTTTTAAAATATTTTAAACTTTATTATTAACTCAAACAAGCGTGTGTGTGAACGTATGTAATATACAAGTCACATGATTAATAACTTTGACAGACAATTTTTAATCTATTTCTCTGTCTAGATTTATAAAATTGCTACACTTATTATATTATATAAAATAATTATAAAATTTGGAAGAACAATTTAGAAAATATAGAATTAAATACAATTCTCACCATCATAAAGTTTATTTTTAAAATATACTATATTAATTTTGACTATTAAATATGATTATAAATTTAAACACTGTATTTATTAACTTATCAGTTTTAAACTATTAAAATCGAATTTATTAAATATACTTTTAATATTTATAGCTGTGTTATTTAATATGGCCAGCTTTTACAACAATATGAAGCAATATTTTAAGCTTTACATAACTATTTTTAAATGATTTTATATACTACGTATTCTCTTTAGCCTCAAATTGTACGTTAAAGATATAATTGACAAACTATAATTAATGTATTAAAAGAACATATTCTAAATTTAAAATTTTTAGTAATTGACTGTTATGAACTATTACTGACCTATAGAAAAGGGCACAATATATATATTGTGCCCTTGTCTTTAGGTCAGAATTAGTTCATTGTAGCAATTTACTAAAAATGTTAAATTTAGGCTATGTTATCTTTGTGCAATGATTGTATTATATTAATAATCTTTTAAAATTCAATTTAAAGCAAAATAAAGATATGTAATAATTAAAAATTGTACTAAATAAAGTTATATCAGTTAAATAAAGCTAAAACTATTAATTGTATATGGTTGGGAAAGCTGGCCATAATAAATAATGTAGCAATAAATATTTAAAATATGTTTTAAAAGTTGAATTTTAATAGCTAAAACTTGTAATTATATAAATGTTATATTTTAAAGTAAAAATTATATCTAATAATTATATTCAATATTATATATTTTAAAAGTAATCTTTGTGATAGGAAAAATTATATTTAATTCTATGTTTTCAAAATTATTATTCCAAATTTTATCATTATATTATTTATTTAATATAATAATTGTTGCAATTAACATTTAATATTTCCCAGACAGAATTTCAATACAGTCTGTCTCAGTTGTGAGTCATGTGACTTGAATATAGTCATGCATGTATGCTTACTAGTGTTTATGTTAACAACGTTTTAAAAATACTTTAAAAATTACACTATAGAATTGGATACATTTATTTATCTATCACAAGAAAAAATATTAAAGTTAATTATTGTAAATGCTTAAATAAGTTTTTATGAAACTGATGCAGTTAGTTTAAAATTAAATATTTTTATTTGAAATAAAATATATACATTAAAAATAAAAGGTAGAAGAAATTTGATAAATATTGCTTTTTAAAAGTTATTTTAAACTGTTTAGTTAATTTTGATAAAACATAAAAATTGTATTAAATTTAAGATTTTAAGTAATATTTTAAATAGAAATGAGTCATATTTTATTTTTTAAAATTAATTGTGTAATACTAAAGTTATATGCAAATTAAGTATCAGGTGTAAAGCAAAATCCACCAAAAAGATGAGATATTTTGTTGGGTATAAATACAGATGCAAGGTTAGTTCAAGGTTGGTGTTAATAAATTTTCTAAAATCCTATACTTCTTTAAAAAAAATATGTTTTATTAGTCAATTTAGTGCTATAATAGCTCTCTTATAATTTATTTGCAACTGATAACAATACCAATTTAAGTATTTACAAAGAGAGTACTATAAATAAAATATAATAAGTTTTATCTAAAGGATGCAGTGCTAAAGTTAAATTCCCTAGCCACAATTTTCATCGAAACTTATTTCAACCTCACAATAAAATATGTAAATACCAACAAGTAATATTTATTTATTTAAAAATATTTTAAAAGTAAAATATATAATTGTTAAAGTAGTATTAATGGTTTCAATGAGGAGAACTGTGCTGTTAAGTAAAAATGTGTACTGGGCATGATATGAAAAGTTTAACTGGAAAACTATGCATAAATTAAATATAATGATGCATTTTCCTAGTAATGAGATAGTCGTATCAAAAAACTGTTAAATAATACCACAAACCTCATAATAAATTTTATATGAAAGTAAAACCATGGAAGTATAATGTTTTATACTTTTGAAGAAAAACATTATGAATAAAATTTTTAAAAAAGAAAATTGTCATAAAATTATAGTTAACTGAAAAGCATTTTAAAACGTATGTTATAAATCTATACATTTATAAGATTATACGTGTTTCCATAATTTATTGGAAAAAAACTGAAAATTAAAAATGAAAATAAATAACTATACTGGGATAAAGAAATACTAGTTAACCTAACAAATAAAACTTAGAAATGAAGGAATTATGAATAAATAGTTATTGAACTCATGGAAATATATTTTAAAAAAATACGCAATTCCGATGTCCGTAGTCAACTCACCATGTATGATGTCTTAATAAGCTAATACAAGATCCTAAGGAAGAGAAGCTTTGAGTTAATATTTTTCATATTATATTATTATTATTATTTTAATAATCATTGTTCTGGATAATAAAACTAGGAACTACTATTTTATAAATTTTTCCAGAACACATTAATGATTATTTTTACTAATTTTTCAGATTTTTTTAGACGTCTACTTTCTTATTATTTTTTATTATTTATTTTAACTTCATTTATTATGTTGGAAGGAAAATGGAGCACGCGTCAAGTCGGGGAGTTTTATTTGTTTCTCATCATCAAGCATCTGGAAAAGAAAGAACTAGCAACGCAGGTTGGGGGTTTTAATCACTCCAAGAAAAAATTTAAAAAAAAAAACTTTTCAAGGAAATGAAAACATTTCGATTATTTGTGTAAAGGATAATTCAACATAAGAAGTCTACGTAATTATGTCTTGATTTATTTTATTAACAGTAGTTTTTTTAATTATCATATTATTTTAATTATTAGAATAGGTATAAAAATATTAATTTAATAACTAATATTATATTTTTTATAATAAATATTTTAATAATTTTAAAATAAGTTAATATTGTTAAGTGTGACAGTATGAATGTATTATATTGTGCAATGTTTATTTTAATTGATGGGCAAGAAGACTTCATAAGTGATTAACAAGCTGATATCACTTAGGTAATAGTTGTGGATATTGATATTTTATGATGTATTTATTTTGCAGATTATCAATGAATTATATAATATTAAAGTATGAATGTTGGGTTATGAGAGAGCGCATTTGTACAACACATTAAAAATATAAGATTAGTATTTTTATTATATCTAAGCATCTGCATACTTTGATTTAATATTACTAGTGCAGTATAATATGATGATGAATAATTATATATTTCTTTTACAAAGGATTTTAATATTTTAGATGTGTAAAGTATGGACAATAATCATTTTGTATTTTGTTCAAGAATATCGATAGGAAAGTAAAGTAACTTTTTGTTGTAGATTAGTTGAGATCGTATAATTACGATTGAATTTTGTTTATTAGTTTGATTATATTAGCTGTGCTATCGTCGGTGTAAACTTGATAAATCTATGGGGAAATTCTATAAGATAGTGACTTGGTAGTAAGGTTTTAAAAAACATGAAACCAAGGAGGTGTAATGAATGTAGGATTTATTATGGGAATAGGAATGAAATTTTGTAATCTTGCAAGTATACAGGTACGGTTAACAGAGCCCTGTAGCTGGTATATTTTATTTGTGGGCAGTGTTTATTTCATGTTGAATACTGATGTTCTAGAAAACTGAAATAATAGCTTTGACATCACTGATGGTATTGGAAGTCATTAGACAAAATAGGTCATGCCTCTATTTTATTAATACACTGTGCCATGATGTTTATCTAACACATACTATTGAGTAAGACTCTAGTTTCTTCCCTATGCATACACATCTATTCGCTATCCCGATTTTCCAAAGCAATTACATCGCACGGAATCGTATTTTAAAAAGGAAATGATAAATAATTTAGAATTTAAGAACTGTTATTGGATGAATAAAATAGGTATGTTTACTTGTAAGGATGAATAGAGTTAATGAAAAATGTAATTAAAAATCAAGTGTAATAAAATGATAAAGAATCATAGAATATGTTCTATATTTATTTTGAATAAAAGATAAATTTTATAAATAAATAAATGAAATTAAGTTGCTCTGGAATGTTAAATAACTTCAAATATTTATTTTATTTCATAAGTATTGCATATTTTTCAAAATAGATAATGTAGAAAAACGAAACATTACAAGATAAGCATAGGTACATTTTGTAGTCATTTGTTTTAAATAATTTTAAAAAGTACGTCAATCATTGCAACTATTCCATATTAAAATAATAATATTAAGAGATATTGAGTATGATAATATGATTAGTAACGATGTCCACATATTTTTATCAATAAATAAACATTGGATATTGTGTAAAATAATAATAACATTGAAAAGCAAGATATTATTTAGTGATAAGATTCATATTCGAATTGTTATTTTGCTGTGTTTTCCGCTTTATGCTTCAATGTATGTGAAAGGAAGCATATTATGATAATATTTTAGAAAAAGATAATATGTAGTATTAACGTAAAAAAATATTTATATCTTTATTATAAAATTTAACAAAGATGGAAATAGAAAATTGCATTATATCCTTTATTTTTAAGTCGGAGTGAAGACTTTAAATTTATGTTTATTGTATCAGTAGCAAGATGAATAATATCTTTATAAAGGCACAAGACTTATTGTACAACTTGTAAATATTGTAAATAGATAATTGTTTATTTTATTTGTTGTAATAAAATTTGTTAAATTTGTGTCTTAAGTTTATTCTTCCCACTCTACACTATTTTAAAAACCACAGAGAACTTGAACCAAAACATAAGATTTTTGCACAGAAATAAACCAAAGTATTATTTAAGAATTATAATATTTTCTTGAGATTTATTTTAAGAAATTACACTTTACATTATCTTTATGGTCATAAGTTTCTTGTTATAATATTATAAAGAATTATAATGCTATCCATTGCCACACATATATTTTCAGCTTATAAAATACTACCAAATATTTATTACGATATTATATGAAAGATAAACGTATATATTATATTATTTTTCTATTATTATTATTGAAGATAAGAATTATAGTGAAGGAAAAAATATGTAAGATTAGATCATACAATGAAGAATATTATCATTATTTATTATTATTGTTATTAGTTAGGTGTGGTGGAGTATGATAGTAAAATCTCTTATCATGCTTTACTACAGTAATTTTGATTAACTTAAAGTAGATTTAAGAACTTGAGATTTATTTTAGCTAAATTATTTTAAATAAACGAATTAAAATTTATTTATTAGTATAATCTTAATGATTAGTTATTACTAAAGTCGTAAGAATACTATATTTATTATTACTTGAGATAGTAATAGGGGGATAGTGTTCTTATGCCATTGAGGTAGTATTCTGTGGGATATTAGCTCAATTTATTCTCTATTGTCACTTGTATCTCACTTCCAAGTCTCATGATTTAATAAATATTTATTTATTTATTTTATAAACTGAACCAATATTATCATTTTATTAATTTGAGCTAGTAGAATAATTAATATTAATGTATAGTAATTTTATTTGTCAATTATATGCATTTAGCTGAGCATAATCATTAACTGAGTTAATAATGAATTTAATCTAATATCCATTATCACATCTCTTTACCATGAGTAACTATTTTTAAAGGAAAAGAAAACAATCTAGATAAAATGTATTTCCATACCACTCCTCATTGGGGCAGTCATTCACAATGGATCAATTGTTTTAGATCAATTACCAATAACCATGTAAGCAGTTATATACCCCAATTGGACAAACTACTATGCAATTAACTGTTTTACACTCTATTCTTTTCTTTCACATATATCTGGGTGCCATTAGGCTATCTAAACCTAGATAAAGTTACATTGGATACCTACTTATAATTGTACCTGTTTTGAACCTCAGTTGGTACATTCTTTATAATAGTATGTAGGATTATCAATTTCATAACAATATTATTTGCACTTGTGTTAATGGTAAAACATCCTCATTATTCTTTAGTTGTGCAAACAAATTCTTATATAAACCTTATATAACTATATTTGATTATTCAACACTATAAATTTTTAGAGCTCATATTTCATAATTTTAATGTTATAACTCTTTAAAGTTTATATAGCTCATATTTAATACTATAGATTATTGATGGCGATTCCTTAAATGTTTAGAAATCTTCAATGGTAGTCATTATCTCTTATGATGGCTTACAAATAACAAAGTGAGAACCATTATTTATGTATGGCCATTTAATATATTTATTAAGACTATTTATTAATTAATAAAACGATGATGATGATGGCAATGATATTTTCAGCCACAGCTTTATATCTAATTCACAACATGAATCATATCTTTTATCAATGAATAATTAATTACCAAAATATTGTTACATATTTAAACTGTTTTAATGATTGAAATCCATCAGTGTTGATTATGACTAAACTAACCTACAAGACAATAATTAACTCTAAGAAATATATTGTAACGATATATAAATATGTCGTTACATTAAATTGAAGTAAAAACTTTTAAGTTCGCACATAAAGATAAGTGTATTAAAAAAAAAAACAAAAAAACTAAGCGCTAAAATTAAAATGTTCGTTAAACGTATATATTCGCACAGATGCTAAACTTTAAAAATATTTTTTTCATAAACAAAAAAAAAAATAAGTATCTGAACGTATTTTTTTAAATAAAAAAATACAGGATTGAAATATAAAAAAATTTTAATAAAAAAATAACGTAAGTTAAAATAAAAACAGGTATTAATTAATTCCTGTAATCTGTAAATGGAAATGATTGTTTATTAATTATCTAAAAGCTGTGTAATTAAAAAGTCAGATGAAAAGTTAGATAAGAGAAGAAAGAGATTTTAGCTTGACCAATGGAAGCACTAAGCCTTGGCTCGGACCCTAACGAAAGTGATAGATTAGTGACGTTTTGTTCATTGAATCCTTGTGGATAATATAGAAAGGGAAATACAGTTTTTTCTGACAGTTCCAGCGTTGGGTGTTTGAGAGGTGGTAGGATGCACATACCACACTCTCTATTTAAAAAGGAAAAATGAAAAGACTGTGATACCTTGAACCAGCTAATGCCATCTCCAGAACATTATCTTCCAATGGAGGCATCGGGGAATTAAAAGCAGAAACCTGGACTCTTCTACCGTAAGCTATATTGACATGAACTCTAAGTTAAAATAATTAAGGACTTTCGTTCAAGTTTATGAACTTCCATCTGACTTTTTTAAGTTTAAAATCAAATTAATAATGTTTAATTTTATATGTTTTCCGATTGATAAAAATCATTTCCATTTTCTTCTTCTTATTGTATAAATTGTTTATTGTTTAAATTTTAAATGATGAAATTTAGGTTGGGTATAGACGTTGCATAGATTCGGTTGCATAGATTCCTTAACGGTTGATAATGTTGTGGTTTTCACATTCGATTAGAATATATGTCAACGATATCACTGCAAGCATCTTACGATGAATGCTAATGGGATTTGTATATTCCCTATGCAAGTGACGTTTATCGATGACTTTGTATTTTGATCGGTTGTGTTGAATTGGGAATGTTTTTGACCGTGGAATCTGTGCAGCTGATCTGTACTCAACGGTTTAAAACAAATTTTATAAAATGCATTTGTGAGAACGTATCTAAATGTTAAATTTAAGTCGGGCGTGAATGGCTATATAGTTTTGTAAAGTTATATTAAGGGAGGGTAATCTTAGGTTATTCATTTCGTAGTTGAATTGGTTCAATGGATTAGATATATTTGTGTAATTGTAGATGTAGTATGAGGTCCGCTACAGGCAGGATTATAGATATACGCCACACACCCTCTGTTTGCCTATGGATGGGTTTGTAAGTCGACAGAAGACCGCAGTCCATTCCTATGGAGTTTTTTTTAATTGTTCTACTTGCCAACAGATGTCACATTCCTGTTGGTGGAGAGTCAATGTCTTCTCTATTTCTACTTATTGTTCAGATGTACATTCCTGAAAGTATAGTATTTTGTGTTGTCGTATCATGCTACATTGAATACATGAATGTATCAGATGGATTGGTGCCAGTTGATTGCGAAATTTGTTGCCTAAGGTTAAATCAGGGAAGAATATTTTCTTTTCAAATGCAGACCTGTGTAGTCTATTCATACTCGACTCTCTAAATAAATAGTAAACTCATTATTTGCAATCTACTTAAATTTAGAATTAAGGATCAATATAAAAATATAAACGTTAAATTTATTCCTCAAAATTTAAATATTATTTTATATGTGCGTAAATAAATATTTTATGTGTTAATTTCTGGCAGTGGCTTTTATTCTTTTATATTTAAGATATAAAATTTATATTTAATCTCTGTTATTCCACTGAGCTAGTGACATGGGCTAACGACCGGATGCAAAATATAAAAAAAATTTTTTTTTTTTTTTTACTTAAGTATCTGCCTACTTTATAAATTTTTCTAGGTTCAAATGCCTAGATGGCGCCCTGTAGTGCAGTTTACATTAAGTCCTTTTTCTGGATCGTTATAATTGGTGTCCCAAGTGTGGCCTTACCTCAGAGATTGACCCTGAGAAGGGAAATTGATGATGAAATTTTCTATCTTTAATAAATCACGAGTGCCCTAAGAATTTTAAAAGTGAATCATGCAAATAATATCTGTTGTTTTTTCTGAAATAAGTACATTTTTGTACTAACGTAAAGTTATAGCCAGATGTTTAATAAACCACGAATACCTTGAAAATGAAGCCCGTAATAATTTTTCTGAAATGAGTATAGATATATGTTTTGTATTAACATAAAGTTATAGTTTAAATTTTGTGTAAAAACGTACTGCCAGTAAGAAAAATTGCGCATATGTAAAAATAAATGCGAGGAATAAAACGTAATAATAAATATAAATCATAATTTTTTTTTTTAAAAAAAAAGTCTTGTTAAATTAAAATCTAATCGTTCAACTTGCCTAACTAATAGTTAAAGGTAGGAGAAATGAAACTTCGAAGGGAGGAGGCAGAAATTTGGCTGGTAATAGGAAATCAACAGTCAATTTTTTTTTATCATTATATTTGTAATTACTGTTTTGTCTTTTAAAAAAAAAAAGTTTTGTCCTTTTGAAATTTCATATATAACAAATTTGTGTAACGTAATTACTAACACTAAGTAAATTCTTTTTTTTTTTTTTTTAAATGTTTTTATTTTTTTGAGGAAGTTTACTGATATGTAACGATATATAAATATGTCGTTACATTAAATTGAAATAAAAACTTTTAAGTTCGCATATAAAGATAAGTGTATTAAAAAGAAAAAAAAAACTAAACGCTAAAATTAAAATGTTCGTTAAACGTATATATTCACACAGATGCTAAACTTTAAAAATATTTTTTTCATAAACAAAAAAAAAATAAGTATCTGAACATATTTTTTTAAATAAAAAAATACAAGATTGAAATATAAAAATATTTTAATAAAAAAATAACGTAAGTTAAAATAAAAACAGGTATTAATTAATTCCTGTAATCTGTAAATGGAAATGATTGTTTATTAATTATCTAAAAGCTGTGTAATTAAAAAGTCAGATGAAAAGTTAGATAAGAGAAGAAAGAGATTTTAGCTTGACCAATGGAAGCACTAAGCCTTGGCTCGGACCCTAACGAAAGTGATAGATTAGTGACGTTTTGTTCATTGAATCCTTGTGGATAATATAAAAAGGGAAATACAGTTTTTTCTGACAGTTCCAGCATTGGGTGTTTGAGAGGTGGTAGGATGCACATACCACACTCTCTATTTAAAAAAGAAAAATGAAAAGACTGTGATACCTTGAACCAGCTAATGCCATCTCCAGAACATTATCTTCCAATGAAGGCATCGGGGAATTAAAAGCAGAAACCTGGACTCTTCTACCGTAAGCTATATTGACATGAACTCTAAGTTAAAATAATTAAGGACTTTCATTCAAGTTTATGAACTTCCATCTGACTTTTTTAAGTTTAAAATCAAATTAATAATGTTTAATATTATATGTTTTCCGATTGATAAAAATCATTTCCATTTTTTTTTCTTATTGTATAAATTGTTTATTGTTTAAATTTTAAATGATGAAATTTAGGTTGGGTATAGACGTTGCATAGATTCGTTAATGGTTGATAATGTTGTGGTTTTCACATTCGATTAGAATATATGTCAACGATATCACTGCAAGCATCTTACGATGAATGCTAATGGGATTTGTATATTCCCTATGCAAGTGACGTTTATCGATGACTTTGTATTTTGATCGGTTGTGTTGAATTGGGAATGTTTTTGACCGTGGAATCTGTGCAGCTGATCTGTACTCAACGGTTTAAAACAAATTTTATAAAATGCATTTGTGAGAATGTATCTAAATGTTAAATTTAAGTCAGGCGTGAATGGCTATATAGTTTTGTAAAGTTATATTAAGGGAGGGTAATCTTAGGCTATTCATTTCGTAGTTGAATTGGTTCAATGGATTAGATATATTTGTGTAATTGTAGATGTAGTATGAGGTCCGCTATGGGCAGGATTATAGATATACGCCACACACCCTCTGTTTGCCTATGGATGGGGATTGTAAGTCGACAGAAGACCGCAGTCCATTCCTATGGAGTTTTTTTTAATTGTTCTACTTGCCAACAGATGTCACATTCCTGTTGGTGGAGAGTCAATGTCTTCTCTATTTCTACTTATTGTTCAGATGTTCATTCCTGACAGTATAGTATTTTGTGTTGTCGTATCATGCTACATTGAATACATGAATGTATCAAATGGATTGGCGCCAGTTGATTGCGAAATTTGTTGCCTAAGGTTAAATCAGGGAAGAATATTTTCTTTTCAAATGCAGACCTATGTAGTCTATTCATACTCGACCCTCTAAATAAATAGTAAACTCATTATTTGCAATCTACTTAAATTTAGAATTAAAGATCAATATAAAAATATAAACGTTAAATTTATTCCTCAAAATTTAAATATTATTTTATATGTGCGTAAATAAATATTTTATGTGTTAATTTCTGGCAGTGGCTTTTATTCTTTTATATTTAAGATATAAAATTTATATTTAATCTCTGCTATTCCACTGAGCTAGTGACATGGGCTAACGACCGGATGCAAAATATAAAAAAAAAATTTTTTTTTTTTTTACTTACGTATCTGCCTACTTTATAAATTTTTTTAGGTTCAAATGCCTAGATGGCGCCCTGTAGTGCAGTTTACGTTAAGTCACTTTTTCCGGATCGTTATAATATAAACTTCTTTTAATAAAAAAAATATTATTGGTTCGTCATCAATATACTTATAGAAAAATTTACATAATTAATAATAAAAATTAGTTACATTCAAATAATAATAATAATAATAACCAAAAAATTCTTCCCCCCTTCCCTTTAATGAAACTTAAACTCAATCGTTAATATCATATAGCGTGATATATGCATATTAATATATTTCTAGTGGGTGAATAGAAGTTTCATATCAAGGAACATTTTAATTTTATAAATAAACGCCCGATGCATGCACATACTCGTACATTGCATATACCATAAAATTTATGCCTATAATCTTAAATAATAATCGAGAAATAGGTAGAGAAATGTTTAGTTGGATTACAAAGATAAAAATGTCTAAAAAATAGCTTTCAAACTATTTATCTCAATTTCTATTAAGCTCTGTTGCTAATTATCTTAAGATCCATTTCTCATTATACTAAATTTCTATACCAATCCTCTATTTTCTAAAAATTCTAACAATCATACAAGACACACATGCATACAGATAGCATCACATGTCTGTGTTACATCCGATTAATAAATCCTATGTTTAACCTTTTTATATAACATGAATAATATATATTCATGATACCAGAATTATACATAATAAAAACAGTTTATAAAAATTTAAAAAAAATACATATGTAAATGGATACATGTTATGATAATCAAATTATGCATAAGGTCAATATTTTCATTATTGAAAAACCCCTTTTTAATAATTGATTCTTATTTTAATACTTATAGAGAAAGAGAGAGTTAAAAAAATTGTTAATAGTCATTGAGAAAGCAAAAGAAAATTGATATTCACAGACTCTTCTTTTATTTCTGATAGAGACTATTTCATTGAGTTTAACAAATTTCATTTGAAAGTTAGTGTATTCAAGGTTAAAATTTGAATTTAACCACATACCATTATTTAATACATGTGTAGATTTATCAATTATAGTCGTTTCCTGGAAAAGTTCCATTTTAGGCTTAGGCTTTTATTTTGTTCTGTTTCCCTGCAATGATAATGATGTTGTTACACAATTTGCATTTCTTTA
The DNA here is from genome assembly GCA_028023455.1 of Epiperipatus broadwayi. Lineage (NCBI taxonomy): Eukaryota > Metazoa > Onychophora > Udeonychophora > Euonychophora > Peripatidae > Epiperipatus > Epiperipatus broadwayi. Next base: position 1,189,288 of record JAQFVV010006331.1, read on the forward strand.
AAGACCATTTTAGTATTGTGATGGTTTCTTCGTTTCTTCTTCTCATTCTGTTCTCTGTATGAGCACAATAATAGATAAATGGATATTTTCTGCTTTTAATAAATTTTCAACATTTTACTTTGTGCTTTTACTTGAATTTAGCAATGGCATAGGTGAAGTAATAACAAGATTGGATTATTATTTGGTCTGGAAATCAGCCATAGGATGCTATTTGTTTATTTCCTTTTCAGATTTAATTTTTCAGATGTGCATAGAGTTCCTTGGATAGCCAAAAAGACTTCCTCAAAAATACCTTTCTAGCCTTCCATAATTTGTAGAATCCTTAAAAAAATAATGTGTTGGATCCAAAAAGCAATCAGACTTATTAATCATGTCTAAATCTTTTTTCAGACTATATGTGTGTTGGCTTTTTGATTCCATCACAGGACACCTGGTTATCTATAAAATAAACCTTATCAGTGTAGCTGCAATCAAAATATCTTTAATCCCTATGTTTGTTTTAAAATTTGTTATTTGGTGTGGTCCAAAATGATTTATGCTTTCTCTGATCTTTGTCTTATTCATTGGGTGATGTAAAATGATCAACAGTTTTTTTCCCAATTTAAAACTGTTTATTAATGAGTATTTTTGTCAGTCCTGATTTTCTCACACTAAAGTTAGGTTAAACATTAATTTTATCTCTCTCAGATTTTTTTAACACCAGATTGAAATCTTTAGAATTGTCTGTCAATCTTTAAAATTGATCATCTCTTTTTTTTTTTTAACATCTTTTAAAATAACAAAGATTGGATTTAAATAATATAAAAAGAAAACCTTCTTACATAGAAAATCTGAAATCATTTAAAAAACCTTTTAAATATATCTGTAAATGCTTAAACTTCAATGTTTGTACACACATGCATATACATATATATTCATGTAAATAAAACTTGCTTTTATAAAGTAATCTAAATGATTTGAAACCTAAATATTATTAATATTACTAGTATTATCACCATAGAATAAATTACCAATGACAAAGTATTAAAATATGATTAACTAAGAAAAAACATTGTAATTTGTTAGATATACATTAAATATAGAAAGTTACTAAGTAGACTTAAAAAAATAATACAGTATGGAATTATGTTTTCAGACAATTTATTTATAAGGGTTTTAAAAACTTTAATTCTTAAATATAACCACTAAACTATTCAAAATGTATATATTATCCTCTTTCACTAATAAAATCAGTTGAATATAGAAATAAATTATTTCTTCTCTCTTTCTGAGGTCTTTGGGATTTGTAATGTAGGGTTTGAACTCAATACCTATTATATATATATGAAACCTTAGGTTGTGTTTTAATATTATTTTTATTCTGGTCTGGTTTAATTTTAGATTTGGGGTAGTTTTGATTTTATATTGACTAATTTAGCTTTATGCTTGTAATGTTTATATATATATATATATATATATATATATATATATATATATATATATATATATATATATATATATATATATATATATATATATATATATATATAGTAAAGGAATATAATATTCCGTTACATTATTTTAAAATGAAAATAAAAAGATCATAAATAAAAATTGATTTATTAAAAAGAAAAAAAATTAACTTAAGAACTGAAATTTAAAAACTGTTTAACGTATATATAGATCGCATGATGGACAACTTTAAAAAACTTTTAAAAAATAAAAATATTTGAAAGTAATTTTTTTGTAAAAAAGTAAAATTATAAAGATTTGATATTTTTGACAATAAAAATAATGTTGATTTCTATAAACTTAGAAAATGGAAATGATTGTCTTATTAATTAAATGATTGTTCAAAAGCAAACCAGCCCATGACGCATTTAAAATAAATTAAATGGTCAGATAAGAGAATACAAAGAAATTAAATGACCAATGCAAGCATGGAAATGACAGCATGGACCATAACTGAAACACGAAAGGATTAGTGACATCTTGCCGGTTGAATCCAAAGATTGGATGATAAGAGACTAATAAAAAAATATAAAAGCCAAATGATTATTATAATTCTTATCTGAGAGCTGACTATGAATATGTTGCTATAACTAGCTATAATGCAAATTTTCACGATGTGGAAGTCTGTAATAAATTTAATTTTCTGGACAACCAGCTGAGACCTCCCTATGACAGTTAGGGACCAAAAAGGAATGGCAAGTAGCGGCTTCATTTTAAAAAGGAAATACAAACAATCTACATTAGTGATCACAAAGATGGACCTCAAAATCTGCAGAATCCGTAAAGTATAAACTTTTACCAAGTGAACTTTCTTTAAAATCATTACCGTATAATGTCAATAAGCAATCAACTCAAAAAAAAAAATAATATAAATAAATGTACTTTTAACTGACCAAGAATAGAACTCTAAATCAATTATAAATATTTGTTTTTATATACGTTTGCTATTTCAATCATTTCCATTTTTTTAAATTTAATTATTTATGTTTGTATTTAACTAGGTTATTTATTTCTATTCTGTTTTAACCAAAAATGTATTAAATTTAAAATTGGGTGTAGATAGCTGCATGGATAAGGATTAATAACTATGTTTAAATTTGTTTATGTTTAGTTTAAGGGATTTTAATTTTGGGCTAATTGTTTCATAGTTAGAGCGATGCTGATGGAAGGATATATGGGTGTTTATATTAATGTGGTGTGAAGCATGTTTAGCATACAGGACAACATGCCCACCTGAATGCATGACCCCAAAGAGGCAGTCATACCATTGCAATGGTTGCAGATGTATTTCCTGCACCATTAACCCCTTCTAGCTCTATGGACAGGGATTTATAAGTCGGCAGAAAGGCCACTCTCCCCCATACGTAGCACTCTTTAAATATATATATATATATATACATGATTTCTTAGTCTGACAGTTGCACTTTCCTGTTCTAGACACAGATCATTTCCTTCAAATAATATCACACTGTCAATGCACATTCCTGTCGGCATGGTTTTATGCTAGCATTTTCATATTATATTGATTGCGACTATATATCTGGAAGCAGGCATTGGGTTGACTACGAACTTTTAGTCTGAGATTGAATGAATGTTTTGATGAGTTTTTAAGTGAAAAAAAATCTATGTAGACTATCTATGCTCAACATGCTAAAGTAAAATATAATTTAAATATCCATCTGTGCGATCTATTTAAAATAGTAATTTAAATTTTAAAAAATATTAATGTTAAAATCTAAAAATAAATTTATTCCTCAATTTTAAATGTGCGTTAATAAAAATCTATTTGTGTGTTAATTACTGGCAGTGGCTTCTTTTATTTTATTGTTCTAAATATTTAATATATACTTTGAGAAGAGAAATCTATTGAAACTTATAAATGTTTAAAATCTCTGCTACTCTATGAGCTAGTGACCTTGGGCAAATGATCGGAATCCAAATATATGAATTAAAATAAAAAAAATTGATTTTTAAACTTAACGTACCTGCCTACTATATAAATTTTCTAGGTTGAAATGCCTAGTGGCGCCCTGTAGTGCAGATTACGTTTAGTCTCCTTCTCCCCCGATCATTAAAGTGGTCTCCCAATGTGGCACGATCTTCTAATAAACCAAGAGTGCCCTGAAAATTTTAAAAAATAAATCATGCCAATAAGATTTTTCTTTAAAAATGAGTATATATATTTGTGTATTAACGCAATGTTATAGTCCGATATTAATAAACCACGAGTATATATGAAGCCAGTAATATTTTTTTTAAAAGTAAGTATATATTTTTTGTATTAACTGAAAGGAGACCCTTTGATTCCTCTTGGAGGTCTTAAAGGAACTGAACAGGGCAAATTCCTAATGTCCACTCCATATGTTCTTGTCGTTGCAGCTGTTATTACTATGTGATTATTCATATAGTATACGAACATGGATGGGCTGCTCACCAACACGCATTAGCCAGCGTGGTGAGTTTATTGGCTTTTTACCTCTGAGTTTAAGATCAAGAAACACCATGGTCTTTCTTCTCAGTGCCTGATAAGGCAGAATGAATGTTTGTGTAAATGATAAATATTTTTCCAATACATATATACAATTATGACAGACAAAAATAAAGCATGGCCCTTATTCCCAGGAGGCTGTAAAGTCACCAACCAAGGCAGCGGTTGGTGGCCGAAGGCGGAGGGTGCTAAGAATCCCCTGATTGCGGACCAAGGCTGCCATTTGATGACGACTTTTTATTTAGGTACTTACAACTGCAGATCACTTTCAAGTGAAGAAAGATTGCAAGAATTAGAAGAAAAACTGTCTTATATTAAATGGGACATTATTGGACTTTGTGAAGTTAGAAGAAAAGGAGAAGAAACAATTGATTTAAAAAGTGGACATATACTCTTTTATAAAGGCACACATATTGGAAATACAAGTGGAGTAGGATTCATTATAAATAAAAAGTGGAAGAACAATATTGTGGAGATTGATGGTGTATCAGACAGAGTTGCAAGATTAGTTATACAACTTAATAGCAGATACCAAATACAGATAATTCAGGTTTATGCCCCAACAAGTTCTCATAGTGATGAAGTAGTAGAAGATTTTTATATGAATGTACAAAAGGCTTTTGATCAGAGTAAACAACATTTTAAAATTGTTATGGGAGACTTTAATGCTAGAATTGGTAGAAAAATGAAAGATGAAATTGCTGTAGGTAATTTTGGTTATGGTAATAGAAATGAGAGAGGACATAGACTTGTGGAGTTTGCAGAAAAAGAAAAAAACTTTATATTATGAATTTATTTTTTGTGAAAAATGTTAAAAGGAAATGGACATGGAAGCATCCAAATGAAGGTACAGCAGAATTGGATTATATTTTGACTAACAGGAAATACATATTTCAAGATTGTAATGTTCTTAATAAATTTAACACAGGAAGTGATCATCGATTAGTATGGTGTAAGTTATGTGTTAATGTAAAACTAGAGAGACAAAAATTGTTAAGAAAATCAATATTTACAGTTGATATTCCTAATCTTCAGAAACATTCTAATGAATTTAAATTAGAACTTACAAATAGGTTTCAAGTGTTAGGAGATTTTGGAGGGTTTCAAGTGTTAGGAGATTTTGAACATGATTCAGATTTGAATGAAATTAATTTTATATATAGAGTAAGTTAAAAACAAACTCTTATGAAGCTTCAAAAATACCCTCAACCTCAGACCGCGGTTTCTGCCTCTAGCGTCATCAGTGAGGTGCTAGGGAATAAAAATACTAGAACTAGTCCAGCATTTTATCAATGCCTAACTATTGAGAAGAAAATCTGAAACTTTCAGACATTTAAATGTCCAAAAATCCAGCTATCTAACTCAAATAGCAGTATGGGACTGAAACTAAGTTCAGATCCACCATATATTAATAGCTCTAGCAATATAAAATCGCCAAAGCATTAATAGCAAAAAACTAAAATTAAATTGATAAAAAATCAAGTCAGATGACCTAATTTTAATAAAGTCCCATACTGCTATTTGAGTTAGATAGCTGGATTTTTGGACATTTAAATGTCTGAAAGTTTCAGATTTTCTTCTCAATAGTTAGGCATTGATAAAATGCTGGACTAGTTCTAGTATTTTTATTCCCTAGCACCTCACTGATGACGCTAGAGGCAGAAACCGCGGTCTGAGGTTGAGGGTATTTTTGAAGCTTCATAAGAGTTTGTTTTTAACTTACTCTATATATAACATTTGTAAATAGGAGCTTTATTAAAATTAGGTCATCTGACTTGATTTTTTATCAATGAAATTAATATGAAAATAACTGATACACTTTTAAAAACTGCAACAAAGATAGCTGGTAGAAAAAAGCAGCAATTGACTAATAAAATTTCTACTGAGACTAGAGAATTTATGAAGAAAAGAAGGAATATGAAGATATACAAAAATGATGTATTAAAAAGAATTGAATATTTCGAATTTTGTAAAATGGTAGGAAAAGAGTTGAAAATGATATAAGAAAGTATAACTGTGAAATAGCAAGGAAAGCTGTAGAAGAAAATAAAAGTCTCAAATATGTTAAACAACATTTTGGTATTGGTAGGAAATTTATATCTGCAATAAGAAAAAAAGATGGAATTATTACTAAAAAGAGAAATGACATCATGAAATTGGTAGAAGATTTTTATCAAGAATTATATAGTAATAAAGAACAAGTACCTCCTATATCTATTACATCTTTCGAATTGCCCAGAATTTTAAATGAAGAAGTGAGACATGCAATTAAATGTATGAAGAAAGGAAAGTCTCCAGGAAATGATGGAATTATAATTGATATATTAAAAGAAGCAGGTGAAGAAATAGAAACAATTTTAGCAACGTTATATACCAAATGTCTAAATGATAAAGATGTACTGGAAGATTGGAAGAATGCTGTAATAATATTAATATTTAAAAAAAGGTGATAAAGAAGATATTAGAAATTACAGACCTATCAGCCTTTTATCAGTTTTATATAAAAATTTTACCAAGATAATTACAACTCGTCTACAGAGAACTTTGGAATTCCACCAACCAAGAGAACAAGCTGGATTTAAAAGTGGTTTTAGTACAATAGATCATATCCAAGTATTGAGAGAAGTCATAGAAAGGACAAATGAATATGAGTTGTCATTAAGTTTTGGATTTGTAGATTATGAAAAGGCATTCGATTCTATACACATTTCTTCAGTGATTAAAGCATTGGATCATCAAGGTATAGATCCAGGATATTGTCATATTTTAAAGAATATTTATAAAAATGCAACAGCAACAATTAGATTGCATAATGATACTGGAAAAATCAACATTGAGAAACGTGTAAGACAAGGTGACTCCATATCTCCAAAACGTTTTACAGCAGTGCTGCAAGAAGTATTTTGTGGATTAAAATGGGAAACTAAAGGAATGAAAGTAAATGGAGAGTATTTAAGTCATTTGGATTTTGCAGATGATGTAGTTGTTTTTGCAAATAATGCTTCAGAGCTGCAGTAAATGTTGCAGGAGTTAGCAGATGAAAGTAGAAAAGTAGGACTAAAGATAAATGTTAAAAAGACTAAAGTAATGTTTAATCGATTTGCTCAAAATATGAAAGTAAAGATTGATTATGAAGAATTAGAAGAAGTTAACAGTTACAAATACCTTGGTCAGATTAGTAATACAGATGGAAACATAATGGAGGAAATTAATCATAGAATTAAACTTGGTTGGAGTGCTTTTGGTAGAAATAACTTGATATTAAAAGGAAATATGCCTATGTGTTTGAAAAGAATGGTTTTTAACAAATGTGTTTTACCAGTTCTTACTTATGGATCTGAAACTTGGACACTTAATGGAAGAGCAATACAGAGACTTCAGACCACTCAAAGGAGTATGGAGAGATGTATGTTGGGAGTAACAAGAAGAGATCGAAAATGCAATGTATGGGTAAGACAACAAACAGGTGTTACTGACCTTATTGAAAAAATTAAAAGATTGAAATGGAGTTGGGCTGGACATATTGCTAGAAGAAATGATAATAGATGGACGATTGAAATTTTAAACTGGATTCCAAGAGATTGTAAAAGACCCAGAAAGAGACCACATGTGAGATGGATGGATGAAATAAGGAAATGTGCAGGGGTGTTGTGGAAAAGAGAAGCTAAAGATCGGAGAAGATGGATTAAACTTGGAGAGACCTTCATCCTGCAGTGGATTGATAATGGTTGTTGATGATGATGATGATGATTTAATAAACCACGAGTACCTTGAAAATGAAGCCCATAATATTTTTTTTGAAATGAGTACAGATATATGTTTTGTATCAACGTAAAGTTATAGTTTGAATTTTGTGTAAAAAGTACTGCCAGAAAGAAAATTGTGCATATGTAGAAATAAATTCGAGGAATAAAACGGACTAATTAATATAAATCATAATTTTTTTTATAAAAAAAAAGTCTAAAATCCCGTAACTTCTTTGACTTGCCTAAGTTAAAAATAAAATGTAGGGAAAAGGGAACTATTGAGGGACGAGGTGTAATCTCAGCTGGGGTGAAAAGGAAGAATAGTCAGCATTTTTTTTTTTTTGTAATTACTAACAAAGTTATGTCTTTTCATTAATAACCAAAGTTTTGTCCTTTTAAAAAAATTTAGTATAATCAATTTGTGTAACGTCATTACTAACACTAAGTAAATTCTTTTTTTTTTTTAATGTTTTTTTTTTTTTGAGGAAGTTCACTGATATGTAACGGAATATAATATTCCGTTACATTATTTTAAAATGAAAATAAAAAGATCATAAATAAAAATTGATTTATTAACAAGAAAAAAAACTTAACTTAAAAACTGAAATTTAAAAACTGTTTAACGTATATATAGATCGCATGATGGACAACTTTAAAAAACTTTTAAAAAATAAAAAATATTTTTTTTAAGTAATTTTTTTGTAAAAAAGTAAAGATATAAAGATTTGATATTTTTGACAGTAGAAATAATGTTGATTTCTATAATCTTAGAAAATGGAAATGATTGTCTTATTAATTAAATGATTGTTCAAAAGCAAACCAGCCCGTGAGGCATTTAAAATAAATTAAATGGTCAGATAAGAGAATACAAAGAAATTAAATGACCAATGCAAGCATGGAAATGACAGCATGAACTATAACTGAAACACAAAAGGATTAGTGACGTCTTGCCGGTTGAATCCAAAGATTGGATGATAAGAGACTAATAAAAAAATATAAAAGCCAAATGATTATTATAATTCTTATCTGAAAGCTGACTATGAATATGTTGTTATAACTAGCTATATTGCAGATTTTCATGATGTGGAAGTCTGCAATAAATTTAATTTTCCGGACAACCAGCTGAGACCTCCCTATGACAGTTAGGGACCAAAAAGGAATGGCAAGTAGCGGCTTCGTTTTAAAAAGGAAATACAAACAATCTACATAAGTGATCACGAAGATGGACCTCAAAATCTGCAGAATCCGTAAAGTATAAACTTTTACCAAGTGAACTTTCTTTTAAATCATTACCATCAATAAGTAATCAACTCAAAAAAATAATAATAATATAAATGAATGTACTTTTATCTGACCAAGAATAGAACTCTAAATCAATTATAAATATTTGTTTTTATATACATTTGCTATTTTTATCATTTCGATTTTTTTTAATTTAATTATTTATGTTTGTATTTAACTAGGTTATTTATTTCTATTCTGTTTTAACTAAAATGTATTAAATTTAAAATTGGGTGTAGATAGCTGCATGGATAAGGATTAATAACTATGTTTAAATTTGTTTATGTTTAGTTTAAGGGATTTTAATTTCGGGCTAATTGTTTCATAGTTAGAGCGATGGTGGTGGAAGGATATATGGGTGTTTATATTAATGTGGTGTGAAGCATGTTTAGCATACAGGACAACGTGCCCACCTGAATGCATGACCCCAAAGAGGCAGTCATACAGTTGCGATGGTTGCAGATATATTTCCTGCACCATTAATCCCTTCTAGCTCTATGGACAGGGATTTATAAGTTGGCAGAAAGACCGCTCTCCCCCATACGTAGCAGTCTTTAAAGATATATATATATACATGATTCCTTAGTCTGACAGATGCACTTTCCTGTTCTAGACATGGATCATTTCCTTCAAATAATATCATGCTGTCAGATGCACATTCCTGTCGGCGTGGTTTTATGCTAGCATTTTCATATTATATTAATTGTGACTATATATCTGGAAGCAGGCATTGAGATTGAATGAATGTTTTGATGAGTTTTTAAGTGAAAAAAAATCTATGTAGACTATCTATGCTCGACATGCTTAAGTAAAATATAATTTAAATATCCATCTGTGCGATCTATTTAAAATAGTACTTTAAATTTTAAAGAATATTAATGTTAAAATCTAAAAATAAATTTATTCCTCAATTTTAAATGTGCGTTAATAAAAATCTATTTGTGTGTAAATTACTGGCAGTGGCTTCTTTTATTTTATTGTTCTAAATATTTAATATATACTTTGAGAATAGAAATCTATTGAAACTTATAAATGTTTAAAATCTCTGCTACTCTATGAGCTAGTGACCTTGGGCAAACGATCGGAATCCAAATATATAAATTAAAATTAAAAAAAAAATTTTTAAACTTAATGTACCTGCCTACTATATAAATTTTCTAGGTTCAAATGCCTAGTGGCGCCCTGTAATGCAGATTACATTAAGTTTCCTTCTCAAATTATTTTTTGGGTTAAACCATGTATTATTTTCCATTACATACTGACCATTTCGATGAACTAGCATCTGTTATTGTCAAGTTTAACTTTTGAAAGAAAAATCATTAGAGCTTAAACAGTATCATGACAGAGTGTGAGATAAGAAATGAGACTCATCTTGAAGTAGTTCAGCATTCAAAATATGATGCTTATCAAAATGTTTATTTTCCTCAGTTTTTTCACCTATTAATATTAAGTTAATATTAGAAAAAATGAGATGTTTCTACATAGCAGGAATATGTTGTGCTTCTTCAGCTCTATTTAAACCAGTACTTCTTTTTAATATTTTAATTGACTCTTTCATAGTTCTTAAATCACACCTTTCCAAATTAGCAAGTATTTTTGCATTGTCTAAGTCATATTTGTGACCAACTTCTAAAAAATGGGAAGTAAAACCTGATGTTTTAATTTTCTGATTAAAATCATTTTTATGTTTCTTAATTCTGACATTTATTCATTTATTAGACTGGCCTACATAAATTCTTGAGCACTGCAAATGTGGAATTTCATAACCCCCTGGTGTTCTAAAAATATTTATGTCTTCTAATATTAAATTAAAATTAATAGGTGAAAAAACTAAGAAAAATAAACATTTTGATAAGCCTCATATTTTGAATACTGAATTACTTCAAGCTGAATCTCGATTCTGATCTCACACTCAGTCAAATTACTGTTTGAGATCTAACAATTTTTTCTTTCAAAAGTTAATCTTGACAATAGCAGATGCTAGTTCATCAACATATTGGTATGTAATGGAAAATAATACACACTTTAACACAAAAAAATAATAATTTATATATATATGTTTGTGTGTATTTGGATATGTGGAACAGAACTGGAAGTTATCTCCCACTGAGTTATGAAATATCTAAAACTATGGAATGATGTAATAGTATTTTATTTTTTTATAGTAGTTGACATTATATAACTATATAAATTATTTTAATAAAAAAAATATTTTTTAAATTAATTTACAATTAATGTTAATACAAAATATTTCTATTTTTCAGTTATTCCTTTGTGGGAGTTAAATCCTCCTTTCTTCTATGCTACCATGAAAAAGTAAGTAGCCTTATATATGTTTTAAAAATTGATAATGAAAATAAGTAAATTGTTTATTGTACTGCCATTTTGACATATAGATGCAGCCTTTAGAAATCAATAAAAATCAGATAGCTTTTTCAAATAAATCTCTGTTCTGTATTTTATATAGCAACATTTCTAAAATAATAGTTAATTTATCATTTTCATCAGAAATGTGTTTTATGGTGATGAAACCATAAGCCATAAATTATTCTGGTGTGCAAATAGAGCAACAATGCATGGTGGTTTATTAAGGATTATCATTTGCCATCTATTGATATTCCAAGCTTATAATGGTTGGTATTAAAAGTGAAAAAATATTTTCTTTATATTTGCTCTGTATAATATAGTGTTAAATATTATTTGTCAGTTTAATTAAATATTGAAATACCTAGATAATATATATATATATATATATATATATATCTAGGTATATATATATATATATATATATATATATATATATGTGTGTGTGTGTGTGTGTGTAAAAGTACAATACCTATTATAAAAAATATTATATATATATTGTACCAATATCTTAGCTGAACATATAATAATTTTGTCTAAAAATTATTGAAATAAACAAGTTCATAACCAACATAAAGTTTAAAATTGATAATGAATAATAAAATTAATTTATTGTCATAAAATATTGAATTAAAGCATCTCATTAAAAAAAGAGAAAATCTAAAACAGTTTAAAAAGTTATTTATACAAACATCATTTATTAGTTAGAAGGGAGTAGAAAAAATATAATTTAGACAAGCTAAGAGTAGTTGATTTTCAAATAATTAAAAATATATTTTTTCATTTAAGTTAAAGAAAAGGAAAGGAAATCTCAAAACTAAAAGAAAAAAAGGAAATCTCTTTTCGTTTAAATTATTTATGTGAATAAAATATACATGTGCGTAAATAACAAGTAATAAATGTGTACATATTAAAAAGAAAAACAAATGAAAGCATGTAATTGGAGCACCATTCAAAGATTTAAATATTGTATACACTCATAAGTGATATAAAAACAGAATTTTCAATGGTTATTAAGAAAAAATATCCCCAAAACAACAAATTAGAAATGGCTACCAACTGACAACAGGACTACAATTTTATCAAAGCAATGTATTCAAAAACAGTGGAGGAATTTTAACAACAGATAGATCTGGTGGACATAAAAACCAATTAACAAAGTGACAACAGGTCATCACATAAATAGTCTGGTTTTTCATCAGTCAATCAGTGCAGTTCATTTGAATCAGTTCAGTTAATTCTAAGAATTCTGTCTATCAGTTCTTCAATCAGTTTAGTCAATAAGGCAATCAATCAATTGACAATGCAGTGTTAAAAGCCATTGGAAACATGGTTTTGCTCTAGCCTAAGTCCAATTAAACAGTCAATTTGGCCAGTAAAGGTGATGCCTGCCTAACAACTTGAAAATCCACCAGAGATATCTAACTATCACAAAGAATAGTGCCATGGAATAGTAAGCATAGAAACCTTGAATCCAACTGGTTGGAAAGATTTTCACATATATCAGCAATCAGCAAGAAGACAAAGTCCTATTGGAAATTAATTTCACAACAAACAGCAAGAAGTATCCATGTTATGAAATCCTAGGTAATACATACTATTTTTTATTTCCATTTCTAATTAATGTAGCCATTGCAATCCTTAAAGCCTCCAGAGTCAATTAATAAATGAACTCTATAGCATGCATAAGGAACTACTAATATGCGTGTTTTTAAATACCATGTATTATTTATCCTTTTTGTTATATTCTATTTTAGTTTATTAATTTAGAGTGTGTGCATGGTCATTATATAAAAATACTATTGTTTACGTTAATTAATATTTATAAAGTAGTAAAATTAGAATAATAAATGTTTTGTTAAAATAAATTATCTTTAAACATAATATTTGTCAGTCAATCATTTTACTACTATTTGAAGCAACAATTTGTTATTGTATTACTTTTGATTGAGCTTGTTGGAATATCTTAGGCACTGAATTAGTTTGCCATCATTCAAAACACATTAGTTTATATAGCTAACTGGCACCTGGGATTTACTCCAAAACAAGAAATTGCTTTGAATGATAGGTGTTGAATTTGGCAACTGAAATGGCCTGTGCACTGCAAACATGGTCCCAGTTATACATATTTTATATATAGCTCTGTTTTGGACGCAGGTGCTTTCTGGGCACTATTCTTATCTGCCTAAGGGCCTATGGTGGAGCAGTATTTAAATTGCATTGGTGTAGATCTAATATATAAGTTATAAGTGTATCATATTTTTGTATAAAAAAGGTCTTATAATTTTGTCTTCACAAGTTTTTTATTTAAAGAGTTAAAGTGCATGTAAGATGTCTTTAATATTTTGATCTAAGTAACACCCCACCTGGGTCAAATATATATATATATATATATATATATATATATATATATATATATATATATATATATATATATATATATATATATATATATATATATATATATATATATATATATATATATATATAGTAACTGATGAAATTGGATCAATGCTGGTGATGGGTTGAATGATCAATCTGGTCTGATGAAAAATCTAAAATCTAATTTAATTAAATCTAATTTAATTTAATATAATCTAATCTAGTCTAGCTTAATCAAGTCGCCATTATGCAATAAACCATCATAAAGTACTAATAATCTCTATTAAAGTCTAATTTGTTTAAGCTATATGTAAACGAAACGATAATGAGATTATCTGTTTCAAACATCAACAAATCTATCACAATTACAAAGTAAACTGCACTGAGCAGTGAACTCGCATATCATTGCCCTAAACAATAATATATGATTAGGCTAACTACTTGATTAGCAATCTAATGAAAATCCAATCCAACTAATAACTAAAGCAGATTCTAATATACTTTATTAACCTATTATTATTGTAGTAATTTAAATCTACTTCATTATTTAATGATGCTGCATTTCATCCTAACGGATAAGCTTCTAAATACCTATAATTGTATTTTACAAAACATTTTAAATATAGACACTATTTTCAAAGGTTGAAACAAAATAATATTTGACTCAAACGTATACCTAGTTTAATAAAACGCTCAACAGAAAATATAAACATTCCTTCGTATCTTTCAATAAAATGATACATAATTATTTCTACTCTAACATTTAATTAATAATATTCTATTGTTAATCAATAAGTTTTTATATTTTATATCCCCTTTAAAAATACTCTACGAGACTTAATGCAATTTTAAATGTTAAAAGAAATTAATCGACGACGCCTAGTTTAACAAGAAGCTATAGAGTAATATATAAATAATTTATTCATATCTCCCAATAAAGTGATACTTAATTATTGCTTCGTTTATATGTTAAAATAGAATACTCCACGAAAACTTATTAGCTAATTTCTAACTTTATAATGTCCAATCATATTATATAAAAGATATGTTAAGTTTTCATTCGATGTCCATCGACCTATAATAATAAATATCATCTATTTAAACCTTCAAATAAATGAATATGAAATTAGTTGGCAATAATTAAAATATATGATTATAATTTAGATTCATCCCAATTTAAAGATAATATTCAATTAATCTATTCAATGAAGTTTGTACTCTTTATTTTAGAGAAGTTTTTTTTTTAAAAAAAAAATTAAGACAAGTCATCCTGAATCAATGATAAAATACGATCTATTTATATTCTTATGACGGAATCAGACAAACATAGAAATTATTGATTTGTAATATTAACTAAAATAAAATATAATATATAATATTTGAATGCAGAAATAATTATAAAATTTATATTGGAATAAAATAAAATGCTAATATGCAAAACATACAATATCTTATATTCTAATTCACTTATTAAGCTGAGTTTGAATCTTGCACCGAATTTACATAGAAAAATTACCTTGCGCAATCCAAATAAAATAAGATAATTAAGCGTAGTCTTGGTATTTAAATCCACTCAATTTATTGGATTATATAAAAGAAAAATCGGTAAAATTAACAACAAGATACAATAGGAAATTAATTTATTTTTGATTGATAAAAAAAAAAAAGATAAAACTCCTGTGGGTAACTCTAACACATGTTGCGAGAATAATAATGACATGCATAAAAAAAAAATGAATGAATGGAAGGAGAAATGTTTTTTTTGGATATCTTACTGAAAATTTTTTATATAACAGATACCAAATATATGGAATTGGTTGAGATTAAAGCCTATTTATTTATTAAAATAATAACCGATAAATGAATATGAAATCATATTCATATATTTAAATTTCTTGTCTGTTCCATGTTTTAAACTAAATTTTGTACCTGCAACAATCAAATTGGATATAAAAAAATATCAGGTTCAAGTAATTAATAAAGAAATCTATCCGATCATTTATATTTCCTAAAATCTATTACCCCTAAATATCATTTAAATAAAATACAAATCATCCTTTTTAAATGTATATAAAAAAATAATATGCCCACATTTTGATATATAAAAAAACAAATCATACCCTAGATAAGAGTCTGTCCATCTTCACTATTTATTTGTCCATAACAATTTACTTATCCCCAATCTCTATGATGCAGAGAGAAGTTTATTTCTCAGAAAAGATAAGTCGAACTTTATAATGCTTCACTTTATTGACAATAATATTCCGATAGAATAATCACGTGAATTTTAATAACAGTCCTTTTCCTTTCCAAACAGGAGAGTGCAATTTAATTAGCCTTTTTATGATATAAATTAATCCAGTTGATCCTCAGTGTTTATTAGCTTGTGACATGATATTTATCCAAATCCAATGGTAGTTATATGGCAAACTTTAAACCATAAATATCTTTGTTTTTAAAAACTAAAATAGCCTGTTTCATATAAAGCATTTTTTTCATAGGTTTACTTTTTTACATTTTGTTGCCATCTTCTTTGGAACCTTTCACAAACTGCCATTCAAATGAATGAATGGGCAGATAATTTAAGTTTATTCTTCCATGTTTTATGGTTTAACAGTAAAAAAAAATATTGAAGAATTTTTATTTAAAAGAATATGGAAAACATGTCCTTTTCTGGCAATGACAAAAAGATGATAGAGTACTCTTATAGTCTTTTCTGGCTATTTGTATGATCTCTTTCTGACGTTCTGGTGTCATAACAACTTGAAAACTACTCAAATAAAGCACAATGCTGAACAATTTTTTACAACAGTTTTCTTGGTTTGTAATGTAAGTTTGGAGAAAAATGGATACAAGGAAATGAAATCTAAGTTCAATATAATTTTTCCTAATATTTTGTAAACCAAAATACAGAATTGATATTAAAACCTTTTTTCACTTTATAAATATAAATAATTTACATATATATATATTTAATAATATAATTTTTTTTAAATTAATTTATAAACAAATATACATGACATAAAAACATTGAATTATATGTAAAAATGTTACCATGGTGATTGCAGTAACAGAAGTAAAATATGTAAAATAATATTGATCCTATTTAAGTAAACTTTTATATCACACTAAATACATTTGCCTATATGTTTTTCTTAAGTTTGATTATAGCAAATTTAGTATTTTACAGCTAGAATCAACAATAAACAATACTATTTAAAAGTTTTAGGTTGCCATGGTGGTCAATTTAAATCTTTATTTCCAAGATCTCCCATTATCCATTTATCAAACAAAAGAAAAATCAAACATGATTAACCAACTTCTTTATTTTTTTTAAAAATATTTTGATCATTAATCTGGATATTCACAACACCTCCCATCTACAGAGAGAAAAAAAATAAAGGACCTTTTCCTGTTTCCAAATCATTAAACATTTTAACTTCAATACAAAGAAACATCTATTTTTTTTCTGTCTTGATTTACATATTATTTAATATGGTAGCCAAAAATTTCAAATATACTGTCCTCATCAAAGCAACATGAAATTCGTTTATTCCTTTTATCCTTATCTTTTTAGTATACTTACATGTATTTTTTTAAATCTACCACTTATTTAGTATAATCACTTCTCTAGGATTTTGTTTTAAAAAAAAAAAAGAATTATATTGGATTTCATAATTAAGTTTTTTTCTACATCTTTACATATTTCTCTCAGCAACTTTCTTGACAACAATGCTCTAAAGTTAGAGTCAAACAAGAAAATCATTTAGTATTTGTTTCATGCAAGCCAAATATACTACAGAACAAAATTCATTTTTAAACCCAAATATTATTAGTTACTCTCTAATAATCATATATTTTCATTGCATTGTTAAGAAATATATATTCATATGTTGAAACAGTAAGATTCATATTCGAATCTTAAGTTTTACCTTTTTTTATAACGTCTCTCACTCACCACTCTATCCTACCCAAATTTAAACTTTTTGGTATCGAATCGTGTGTAGCAGTATGTAGAATTCACCAAAAACGTGCACACATTTTGATATCAAATTTAGGGCAATAAATAAAGATAAATAATATAATTTAGATTTCTTCTTTTAGTTATATAAAAATATATAATTTTAACCATTTATTTTGAATTGTAAAATTCGTTATTTATTGCTTTGTTTAAATACCATTTAGTAATAATTTTAGAAATAGATTGAAATATTTAATTAAAAGTAAAAATAATCATATGTTCCCTTTTGTATTTGAAATTTTAAAAGCAATGGTCGGTGAGAGATAATAGATTAATTAAAAAAATTTTTTCCTAAAATGTAATTATAAAATGTAAATGTAAAATGTAAATGTAAACAATAGAAAGACAGCTTTCTCTATAACTAAACTTAACAAAAATGCATTGATTATCCTCAGGTCAGATTAAGTGGAATGCAAAAATAAACTATCATAAAAATGTAAAAGATAAGATCTAAGAAAGGACGCCATTTTAGACTTTCTAAAAACTTGCAGTTGAACTTTAGCTTTGCTTCGATCAGTTGAGAGTCTCCAAAGATATATATTGTTTTATGTGCCACAGTATGTGTGAGTAGAAAGTGCCAAAGACTATTCTCCCTGGAGATAGTCAATTGTCTGCTGAGAACCTATGCCCATGCCTTCCATAAAATCAACCAAAGAAGATCTGCTGCCCTGAACAATTACAAAGCTGCTGCTGCCATTCAAATAAGTAAATCACCTAAATACTGGAAAGAACTGCTAATGTTAGAATCATGAACAATTTGCTACTGACCACTGAATTGGAAAACTTCTCATAAAACAGGTACCGGTATCCAATTTCTCAAGAGTACTCTACTAATATCCCACTATAGCTCATTCATTCTTTATATAATTCGTAAACTATAAATTGTAAAATTCTCATTTGTAATACTATAAATTTAATAATTAATATGTAAATTTCTTTAATAATCTACCCTGCCTAACTCTATCTTTCTTGGGTACGTATTTCTAAAATCTACATTTTATTATATAATTATCACATGCTCATAATTTTCTAAGTATAAATCTATGATTGCTTGAAACAGTGGATGTATATCAAATCTTCATTAATATTTACCTCCATAAATTATTTAATATTTTCATATAAATCGACATGCATTCTATGCTTCATTTATTGTAATCCAGGGTTCTACTGCTTAGGAAATGGCTGACATATTAGTCATAATACTCAACCAGTTTACATATTGTTTTATATTTTATTAAATTTAAATTAATAATTCCATAAAATTGCATTTCTTTGAGAGGTACAAACGTTCTTTATTAAATGTTGATGATGTAGGGCCGAGTTATAAAATATATTTAAATCATGACAGAATCATCTACACATCATACACATGTTACGTTTTAGAGATGCGATGATGCATTACAAGCCTTGAATACTTTGGATTCTTTTGGATTGAAATTAATCCCAGTCCTACACAAGCGGACATAATAAATGCTCCTGTAGGGCTTGACAAAAGTCACGCAGCCAGCAGGCAATTGTGACTCGAACCACTTGCCCCTGGTTATGCTTATGTGATACCTTACTTTTTTGAGCCTATGGCAAATGCGAGCCCATTGTTCTAATCTCATTCATGGCTTTGCAGTTTCAATATACTGCCACTTCCTATCGCCTTTCTAGACATACCATGTGTTTTCTTTTATTAACTTTATATTCTATGTATAACTCTGTCCCTGCATTAGTGACATAAATCACTCTCAAATAAATGTTTGCCCCTAATTATTAGTAAATATCTTTAATGAAATAAATATATGTCCACCGCTACTGTTATAAATCTTACTTTAGACTTTTGTATTGCAAAAGTATAAATCCCTAAAGGCATGCCCTAGAAATACTTGCTTGAGAATTTTAGGTAGCTAGATTACATCAGCTATATAAATAAATGTATCTGTTCAATATCTAACAGTATCAAAAAATCCCATTACTAAATTTTAAATATTATCAAATATTATTAGTAAATGATTTATTATTACAATATTTCAATAAATAATGTCAAACTATGTGTCTGCCATTACTTCTTTATTTATTTATTTGATACCTATTCTATATAATATTTCCTTGATTCTGTAAAGTAAATGTTTAATCTTAACATTATGATTGGCTAACTCAAAATCAAATTCATGATTCTCTTGCATCTTCTGATCACCATGCCTAAAAAAATGTTTATTAACATGGCATCAGATGCATTGTTTCGTAGATTGTATTGTGGAACTGATATACTATGTTCGAACTCAGTACTATGAGTGGCTTCGCTACCTAGATAGTGTTGTTGTTCTGTGTGGTGGTCGAATTTTGCACAATGTTACTTACTCACATGTTTCTGACTGTTACATAGTATAATTTTTTTTAGCATTTGGCACCAACAAACATGGAAGCTTCGATCCAAAACCCATATACCTGCGCAAAAATATAACGCATATAAATTTCTTTTAGCATTCATTACCTGAGTTAGCTAATTATTCTATATATATGAGTTTATTCTTTGATAAAAATAATGAAAAAAATAAATCAAGTGAAATAATGTGGGTTGAGTGAATGAAAGGACGGTAGACATAATAACAAATTTAAGGAAAGCAGGGATGTGTGTATAATATAAGAAGGAATGAAAAATACTCGTATCTAATAAAATGTTTTTATATATATATGTCAAAAAAAAGTAATCAGTCGCTAAGGGAGAAAGCAAGTAGCAGTAAATATTTTATTAAAGTACTATTATATATATCATAGACAGCAGTGGTTTGTTATACATGTCAATAGTAAATATTTTATTAAAGTGCTATTATGTATATAGACAGCAGTGGCTTATTATACGCGTTAGCAGTAGTTCATTATAATATATATGTCAAATGCAGCAATATAGAAAATATAGATATAGGGCAATGTAGATTAGGTGAGGGCAGTGAAAGAGTGTGATAGGACCAAGATCCTGGTGGGGAATAGTCTAATGCTAGCAATAAATAAAATAAATAATATTAAGAAAATGAAAGCAGAAATTTATTAATATAGAGCAAGTAGATTTATCTGAAGCTTTGGAGTCGACGGCAGAGTGAAGGGAAGCTCCACAACAATAAAGAGGATCAATGGACTTTAATTTAAAGTTCATTGAGGTAATACTCAGATAGAATATGGAAAAAATGAGGAAAATGTATGAGGAGGAAATGAGAAAAAGAAGAGATGAAGAATCAAAAAAGAGACATGAAGAAGAAAAGATAAGAGTTAGGGAATATTAGGAATTTAAAGAAACTATGTGGAGAGAGTTAGAAGTAATAAAGGAACATTTTGGAATATCCTGAGTTAGTAAAAAGGAAGAAGAAGTTAAGGACATGCAGAATGACAGGAAGTTACAAAGATCTGATGAACCTATGATAATAGAAGAGCAAACAGGTAGTGTAATAAATATAAAAAGTATGATAAGCAAAGAGACCTCATTCCAACCGGTGAAAGCCCACAAGAACCGGAGAAGGAAGTCAGCATTAACGAAGAGACAAAAATGGACACTGGACACCAAAGCTACTTAGCAAAGATGATCCACATCAAAATTTTTAGAGGGAAAATAGGAGAAAAACCTCAAACCCACTTAGAGAGCTTACAAAAGTTTTTCCAATTTCATAAGACAGGACGAGATGAGCAGATAGCGATAGCCAGTTACCATCTACAGGGATCTGCCAAGGACTGGTGGAATATGGTGAAATGGAAACCTAAAACAATATAAAAATACAAGATGCGTTAATGAAGCATTACTGGAGCAATGAGTGTCAAAGCGGTATCTACAATATGCTCTGCCAGGAAAAATATGGGACGATACCCCAAGAGATGCACACACAGTTTTTCCTCTGCCAAGCGAACCGGTTTAAATCCCTTACAACGTTCACCTTTTTGAATCCACACATCATAGGGAGCATGCTGCTAACCATCCAACAATTAATGACAGGCAATCGAATAAAAGACATAGAAGAAATGGTTGACTTTCTTACTACATTGGATTTTAACCATTGGGCCAAAGAACCACCTGATAGAAGGCAAAAATAAGAAAACCCAAGGATGCAGTCATCGACGATGAGAGGTAGATTTTATCCACCTGACCCGGGGTTATAAAAATATTTTAGCATCTTAGGACGGTCATTACGTGTATATAAAATTAGTAAAATGAATTTGATATAATGAATTTGGTAGAATGGAACCTATGTTAGTCAAATAGGGCTTTAGATAAATATATATATATATATATATATATTATTGTTTTAATTACTATTACTCTTAAGAATTATATATATATATATATATATATATATATATATATATATATATATATATATATATATATATATATTTATATTAACTAATATTACACTAAGAATTTTTTCATATAATCAGTTTAACTAATATTACTATATGATTTTTAACCAGACACAGCCAAATTAGGCCATTTTAAATTAAACAATAAATTCTAAATCTGGGTATATAAAATATTTGTTGCTTCATGTAATCTCTGCTTTTTATATCTCTATATATCTGTAAAAAAAATTTTTTTTTTCGTATTTAAATTATGTGGTCTAGGAAAAAAAATTTTCTCTTTCCTTGCCTCCTTTGTTTTTCCTTAATTGTTCATGGGAAGTAAGGGGGAATGAAACAGTAAGATTTGTATTTGAATCTTAAGTTTCACCTTTTTTTTCCTAATGTCTCTCACTCACTGCTCTATCCTACCCAAATTTAAACTTTTTGGTAGCGAATTGTGTGTGTGTGTAGCAATATTAAAAATGTATAGATATATGTAGAATTCACCATAAACATGCACACATTTCAATATCAAATTTAAGGCAATAAATAAAGATAAATAATATAATTTAGATTTCTTCTTTTAGTTATATAAAAATGTATAATTTTAACCATTTATTTTGAATTGTAACATTCATTAATTATTGCTTTGTTTAAATTTCATTTAGTAATAATTTTAGAAATAGATTATAATATTTAATTAAAGTAAAAATAATCATGTGTTCCCTTTTGTATTTGAAATTGTAAAAGCAATGGTCAGTGAGAGATAATAGATTAATTAAAAAGAAAAATACCCTAAAATGTAATTATAAAATGTAAATGTAAACAATAGAAAGGCAGCTTTCTCTATAATTAAACTTAACAAAAATGCATTGATTATCCTCAGGGCAGATTAAGTGGAATCCAAAAATAAACTGTAATAAAAATGTAAAAGATAAGATCTAAGAAAGGAGGCCATTTTAGACTTTCTAGAAACTTGCAGTTGAACTTTAGCTTTGCTCTCGATCAATTGAATGTCTCCAAAGATATATATTGTTTTATGTGCCACAGAATGCATGAGTAGAAAGTGCCAAAGGCTATTCTTCCCGGAGAAGGTCAATTGTCTGCCAAGAACCTACGCCTGTGCCTTCCATAAAATCAACCAAAGAAGATCTGCTGTCCCGAACAATTAGAAAACTGCTGCTGCCATTCAAATAACTAAATCACCTAAATACTGGAAAGAACTGCTAATGTTAGAATCATGAACAATTTGCTACTGACCACTGAATTGGAAAACTTCACATAAAACAGGTACCGGTATCCAAATTCTCTAGAGTACTTTACTAATATCCCGCTATAGCTCATTCATTTTTTATATAACTCATAAACTATAACCTGTAAAATTCTCTTTTGTAATACTATAAATTTAATAATTAATATATAAATTTCTTTAATAATCTAGCATGCCTAACTCTATCTTTTTTGGGTACGTATTTCTAAAATCTACATTTTATTATATAATTATCGCATGCTCATAATTTTCTAAGTATAAATCTATGATTGCTTGAAACAGTGGATGCATGTCAAATCTTCATTAATATTTACCTCCATAAAGTATTTAATATTTTCAAATAAATTGACACGCATTCAATGCTTCATTTATTGTAGTGCAGGGGTCTACTGCTTAGCAAATGGCTGATGTATAAGTATAACACTCACCCAGTTTACATATTGTTTTATATTTTATTAAATTTTAATTAATAATTCCATAAAATTGCATTTCTTTGAGAGTCACAAACGTTCTTCATTAAATGTTGATAATATAGGACCGAGTTATAAAATATATTTAAATATTAACAGAATCATCTATACATTATACATGTGTTATGTTTTAGAGATGCGATGACCCATTACAAGCCTTGAATACTTCATATTCTTTAGGATTGAAATTAATCCCAGTCACCCTACACAAGCGGACATGATAAATGCTTCTGTAGGGTTTGACGAAAGTCACACAGCCAGCAGGCAATCATGGCATGAAACACTTGCCCCTGGTTATGCTTGTGTGATACCTTAACTCTTTGGGCTTATGGCAAATGCCAGCCCGTTGTTCTAAACTCATTCACGGCTTTGCAGTTTCAATATACTGCCACTTCCTATTGCCTTTCTAGACATACCACGTGTTTTCTTTTATTAACTTTATATTCTATGTATAACTTTGTCTCTGCATTAGTGACATAACACATTCTCAAATAAAGGTTTGCCCCTAGTTATTAGTAAATATCTTTAATTAAATAAATATATGTCCACCGCTACTGTTATAAATCTTACTTTAGACTCTTGTATTGCAAAAGTATAAATCCCTAAAGGCATGCCCTAGAAATACTTGCTTGAGAATTTTAGGTAGCTAGATTATGTTGGCTATATAAATAAATGTATCTCTTTGATATCTAACAGTATTTGTAAATCCCGTTACTAAATTTTAAATAATACCAAATATTATTAGTAAATGATTTATTATTAAAATATTTCAATAAATAATGTCAAACTATGCATCTGCCATTACTTCTTTATTTATTTATTTGATACCCATTCCATATAACATTTCCTCGATTCTGTAAAGTAAATGTTTAATCTCAATGTTATGATTGGCTAACTCAAAATCAAATTCTTGATTCTCTTGCATCTTCCTGATCACTGTGCCTAAAGAAATGTTTACTAACATGGCATCAGGTGCGTTGTTTCATAGATTGTATTGTGGAACCGGTAAACTATGTTTGAACTCAGTACTATGGGTGGTGATGTGATGTGATGTGATGTATTATGGCTTCTCCTTAAACGAAGTCAAGAATATCTCAGCAATTAAGCCCAGATAAACCTGTTAGCCACTTTCTTTTACATTCCCCACTCTAAATTTACCCGTAATCTGCTCTATCCCATTTCCACAACATAATTTTTGTCAACTCTATAATCTTTATATCTAAATCCCCTTTATCTTTTCCCAAACCTAGCATAAAAACCAATAATTCACTTTCTGTATAATCACTCTTTTCATATTTATTTTTCCACAACTTCATTATATGTACCCTTTCTGTTTTCAAACATTTACATTCAATTAACAAATGCCTAATATTTTCAATTCCTTCCTTACATAATTTACAAAATAAATCACCCATATTTTTCCATTTACATGTATATTCTTTTGTAGCTAAAGATCCCGTTCGAGCCTTAAACAATAAACTACTTTCCTTACTATTATCATATATTAACTCACACCTAATATTCTGTTTATTTCTATATATATTTAAACTCTTTTTACTCTCCATACTATTTCTCCATCTCTCTAACTCCCTAGTCTTTATTAATAAATTTATTCTTTTATCCCATTCCTTACTACTATAACACTCAATAATCCTCTTAACACAATCATCCCATCTTTTGTACAAATATACTGATATAAATTCTTTATCCAAATCTTTTGCATAGCGCATTACCTTTCTCACCCATCTTGTTACCTGCCCTTTACTCATAACCCAATTAAATACTATTTTAGCTATTCTTTTATTATCCATAAACTGCAATCTACCAAACATTTTCATTTTACTTTTTGCATCTCTCATATGAAAACTTGACCATCCCATTTCTCCTTGAATTGCCTCCCTTGCTGTCCATATTTCTGCATCCAATGCATGTCTTCCTACTTCCCTTTGAGCTTTTTCTAAATAATCTAATATCTTTTTACTAACATATAATGCATCATTACCATATGTTAACCCTGCTACTGCAACTCCTTTCCATATAATTCTAGCTACATCATATTTATTATATGAAAATACTATTAATTTCTTTATCAATCCCTTTCTTTTCTTTGCTTCATTTATCAATTTTTTCTCCCATTCATCCAAATAATTTTTCTGATTACTTAAAATAATTCCCAAATAACTATATCTATTCACCACACTTAACTTAATATCTCCCAATAAAAATTCTACATCTTCTCTTTCCTCAGTATTAACCATCATTATATTTGATTTTTCTTCACTAAATTTAATCCCCATCTCTTTACCCACCCTTGCACATGTCCTCAACATAACTTCCATATCTTCTCTTTTTTCTGCACACAAAAATATATCAACTGCAAAAAAAAGACCTGACAAAATATATACTCCCTTACTACCTATTAACGGTATCTCTATCCCTCTTCCTAATCTTTCTATTGCTCTTTCCATTTCACTCAAATACAACACAAACAAAATAGGTGACATAGATGGTGCTGCCATTCTGTGTGGTGGTCGAAACGAATCACACGTTTCTGACTGTTACAATGTTTTACTTCCTTAAAACTTAACAATAGCTTTTTTTAGACATATAAGTAGTTCATTTCATTGACACTACTATAGGCCTAAACTTTAAATATTATAATATTGTCACAAAAATGAAAATGTAACTTTAATGAATATTTTAGTTTTATTCAAGTCCTTCTTTGAACATTGAAAATACTAGCTTTTAAATCACTTTTTCTATAAAGTAAAGTAAACAAATGAAAATTAACTTCTACAATGAGGTGGAGATTCAAAACAACAGAGATATCTTATTTTTAAATCACTTCTAATACTAAAATAAACTGATTAAATGTTAATCAAATCTAATTTTAATTTCTGGAGGATCTGGCAACTACTTTATGAACTAATCTGAGCTCTACATTGATGTTAATCATGGACCTTTATGTTTGAATAGCTTTATTTTATACAGGTTACGGGAACTACAGAACACATTTTTTTAAAAAAAATTACAATTCATATTTAAGTATAAATCATGCCATCAAGGATTTCTTCCTACCTGCCAATGAACAATAATAAGTCTGGGACATCTGTCGACTTTAGACTTCAATATAAATTCATATAGAATTTTGAACCACAACACATATTTATAGTTCTGCCAACTCCCTCAAAGAAAAGACTTAATCATACAAATATTTACAATTTACAATTAGCACAGACATTAAAATCCTACACTCTATATCTCCAGTGCCTTTAATCATCCACTCATCACCTAGTCAATTTTGCAAGGTCTAATATTAAATAGTATATGTGTACTATACAATGAAAAAATCTTCAAAGTACTTTGATTATAAATATTTCTCACTCTGCCATTACTAACTACTTTGGGTCATAAGAATAAATATCATGAGACATAATAATAAAGTTACTTTAATAAATAACTTTTATTTAATTGGGGTTGGTGCTACTGGCTTTAAGCTTCAGGCATTGAAGGTACCATTTTCACCTTCAGGGGTTTCTATGAAAAATGCATCCCCCACTTTTCTTTTTATTTGGTATAGTCCGTTATATACATTCAAAAACTTTTTGAACTTATAATTTTGGGGGTCACTGACTTGAGGAATTCTTATATAAATCCTTTATTTTCCAGACATACACAGCTTCATTAATCCATTAGTCAAATCATGGGTCAGTGAGGAAATCATGCCATCTAAATTTACCAAATCGGTATTAGTCTTTTCCTCTCTCTATGTACTTCTCGACTACTCTCAATATTTCTGAACAAAATAACAGAGAAATATTACTATTAACATTACCATCTACTGTATAGTCATACTTACTATAAGTTTTCTCAAGAAGCAAACTCTTACTCCATTTTTTAGAGGATTTATCTTCATTCCCTTTTACTGTGTTACCACAAAATTCTTCTTGGAATGACTTCTTAACATGTTTCCTATAATAAATGTTCTCTTTCTGCATTAATATGGATATAACTTCTATACTTATTTTCCACCTTTCCTTTGCATCATGATACATGTTTTTATATCTTTGTGTTACTCATTTACACTCTATATGGTGCCCAAAGTTACCTTTAAAATTTTTAACTCCTTTGGATTTAAATTTATTTATCAAACATATTTCATCTATAGTTTTCTGACTATTCTCTGTCTTTATGTTTTTATTTGGATGCAACAGCTCACCATTTGAAAGCTTCTTATCGAAATGATTCTATTCATCAATATATTTTATTTTTACTAAATCATTAGAACAATCTATTTTAGTCCTTTCCAACCTTTCAATCGTCATTACTGTTTCTAAAGGCACCTGTTCTAATATTTTGTAATTTACTATTTTTGATTCGTTACCTTCTACCTTTATATGAGTCTGAATATCTCTTAACTCTCTTCTGATATCACTTATCTCCAGTGCGGTTGCTTTTTGAGTATCTACATAAGTTTGTTCAATTTTAAAACATCTTTCCTCCAAATTTTTATATTCAATTTTACAGCTTTTAACTTCAGCATCTAAAATGTTAAGCCTTACTTCTATGCGTTCTTGTGACTTATCAATATGGTCATTCAATTCGTCAAACCTACAATTATATTTATCATTAGATTCTTTCAACTGAGTATCTAAGTTATATTTAAATTCATCAAACTTGGTATTAGTAGCATTTAACTCGATTTTACATAAGTCAATTTTAATATTTACCTCTTCTCTGATTTCTTTATTTTATTTAATCATATCACCCAGTTTATTATTCATGTCTTCTCTTAACATTTGATTATCTCTACTCATGTCACTAAATTTATTTTTTATATCACTATTCGTATCACTAAATATATTATTTGTATCACTACTTATATCTTCTCTTAATTTATTATTATCTCTACTGTGTGGGAGATGATAATCTGGACCAACTGATGATTGCTGGTTTAGCATGAAATACGTATATTGGTGATTATTTATCTTTTCAGCATATATGTGCTAGAGTGTATCAGTGTTATTAGATAGAGTGGATAGTGATGGGTCATCTGAAAGTCTGTGCTCATATACCCTATATATTACATATTAAATTTATTATTTATATCACTACTTATATCTCTACTCATTTCACTAAATTTATTATTTATTTCTCTATTTATACCACCCATCTTTTCCATTAATTCTCTCAGAATTGGATACAAATCTTCACGTTTTGATAAGTCTTCCATCTTATTGCTTTCCATTTTTATTTACTATTTATGTCAAATATGATATCTCTATTTTATTTTATTTTAATAAATTGCGAAATATTTTACTTTTATTTATTCTTACATAAAACATATCTATCCATTCAATCCTATAGCTGGGAATAAAATCCACAAAGAAAGACAACAACAATAAAATTTCTAGTATCTTATTTAAACCTATGATATAACATAATTAGCTATATAACTACCACCAATATATATAAATATAATACCACATTTTAGCATCTATATGAGATTCAAACGTGAGTCTTTAATTGGTTATTTCGGCCGGAGTTGGGGCACCATTTTGTAACTGATGAAATTTGATCAATGCTGGTGTTGGGTAGAATGATCAATCTGGTCTGATGAAAAATCTAAAATCTAATTTAATTTAATCTAGTCTAATCTAGTCTAGCTCAATCGGTTCGCCATTATGCAATAAACCATCATAAAGTACTAATAATCTCTGTTAAAGTCTAATTTGTTTAAGCTAGATGTAAACGAAAGGATAATGAGATTATCTGCTCCAGACATCAACAAATCTATCACAATTACAAAGTAAACTGCACTGAGCAGTGAACTCGCATATCATTGCCCTAAACAATAATATATGATTAGGCTAACTACTTGATTAGCAATCTAATGAAAATCGAATCCAATTAATAACTAAAGCAGATTCCAATATACTTTATTAACCTATTATTATTGTAGTAATTTAAATCTACTTCATTATTTAATGATGCTGCATTTCATCCTAACGGATAAGCTTCTAAATACCTATAATTGTATTTTACAAAACATTTTAAATATAGACACTATTTTCAAAGGTTGAAACAAAATAATATTTGACTCAAACGTATACCTAGTTTAATAAAACGCTCAACAGAAAATATAAACATTCCTTCGTATCTTTCAATAAAATGATACATAATTATTTCTTCCCTAACATTTAATTAATAATATTCTATTGTTAATCAATAAGTTTTTATATGTTATATCCCCTTTAAAAATACTCTACGAGACTTAATGCAATTTTAAATGTTAAAATAAATTAATCGACGCCTAGTTTAACAAGAAACTATAGAGTAATATATAAATAATTTATTCATATCTCCCAATAAAGTGATACTTAATTATTGCTTCGTTTATATGTTAAAATAGAATACTCCACGAAAACTTATTAGCTAATTTCTAACTTTATAATGTCCAATCATATTATATAAAAGATATGTTAAGTTTCCATTGGATGTCCATCGACCTATAATAATAAATATCATCTATTTAAACCTTCAAATAAATGAATATGAAATTGGTTGGCAATAATTAAAATATATGATTATAATTTAGATTCATCACAATTTAAAGATAATATCCAATTAAACTATTCAATGAAGTTTGTACTTTTTATTTTAGAGAAGTTTTTTTTTTTTTTAAAAAAAAATTAAGACAAGTCATCCTGAATCAATGATAAAATACGATCTATTTATATTCTTATGACGGAATCAGACAAACATAGAAATGATTGATTTGTAATATTAACTAAAATAAAATATAATATATAATATTTGAATGCAGAAATAATTATAAAATTTATATTGGAATAAAATAAAATGCTAATATGCAAAACATACAATACCTTATGTTCTAATTCACTTACTAAGCTGAGTTTGAATCTTGCACCGAATTTACATAGAAAAATTATCTTGCGCAATCCAAATAAAATAAGATAATTAAGCGTAGTCTTGGTATTTAAATCCACTCAATTTATTGGATTATATAAAAGAAAAATCGGTAAAATTAGCAACAAGATACAATAGGAAATTAATTTATTTTTGATTGATAAAAAAAAAAAGATAAAACTCCTGTGGGTAACTCTAACACATGTTGCGAGAATAATAATGACATGCATAAAAAAAATGAATGAATGGAAGGAGAAATTTTTTTTTTTGGATATCTTACTGAAAATTTTTTATATAACAGATACCAAATATATGGAATTGGTTGAGATTAACGCCTATTTATTTATTAAAATAATAACCGATAAATGAATATGAAATCATATTCATATATTTAATTTTCTTGTCTGTTCGATGTTTTAAACTAAATTTTATACCTGCAACAGTCAAATTGGATATAAAAAAAAACATCGGGTTCAGGTAATTGATAAAAAAATCTCTCTGATCATTTTTATTTTCTAAATTCTATTATCCCTAAAGATAATTTAAATAAAATATAAATCATCCTTTCAAATATATATAAAAATTAATATGCACACATTTTGATATATAAAAAAAACAAATCATACCCTAGATAAGAGTCTGTCCATCTTCACTATTTATTTGTCCATAACAATTTACTTATCCCCAGTCTCTATGATGCAGAGAGAGATTTATTTCTCAGAAAAGATAAGTCGAACTTTATAATGCTTCACTTTATTGACAATAATATTCCGATAGGATAATCCCATGAATTTTAATAACAGTCCTTTTCTTTTCCAAAGAGGAGAGTGCAATTTAATTAGCCTTTTTATGATATAAATTAATCCAGTTGATCCTGAGGGTTTCTTAGCTTGTGACATGATATTTATCCAAATCGAATGGTAGTTATACGACAAACTTTAAACCAGAAATATTTTTGTTTTTAAAAACTAAAATAGCCGATTTCTTACAAAGCATTTTTTTTCATAGGTTTCCTTTTTTACATTTTGTTGCCATCTTCTTTGGAACCTTTCACAAACTGCCATTCAAATGAATGAATGGGCAGATAATTTAAGTTTATTCTTCCATGTTTTATGGTTTAACAGTAAAACAAAATAATGAAGAATTTTTATTTAAAAGAATATGGAAAACACGTCCTTTCCTGGCAATGACAAAAAGTTGATAGAGTACTCTTATAGTCTTTTCTGGCTATTTATATGATCTCTTTCTGACGTTCTGGTGCCATAACAACTGTTGAAAATTACTCAAATAAAGCTCAATGCTGAATAATTTTTTACAACAGTTTTCGTGGTTTGTAATGTATGTTTGGAGGAAAATGGATACATGGAAATGAAATCTAAGTTCAATATGATTTTTCCTATTATTTTATAAACCAAAATACACAATTGATATTAAAACCTTTATTCACTTTATGAATATAAATAATTTACATATATATATTTTTAATAATAATAATTTTTTTAAATTAATTTATAAAGAAATATACATGACATAAAAACATTGAATTATATGTAAAAATGTTACCATGGTGATTGCATTAACAGAAGTAAAATATGTAAAATAATATTGATTCTATTTAAGTAAATTTTTATATCACACTAAATTGTTTCCAAAATATATTTATTTGCCTATATGTTTTTCTTAAGTTTGATTATAGCCAATTTAGTATTTTACAGCTAGAATCAACAATAAACAATACTATTTAAAAGCTTTAGGTTGCCATGGTGATCAATTGAAATCTATATTTCCAAGATCTCCCATTATCCATTTATCAAGCAAAAGAAAAATCAAACAAGATCAACAAACTTTTTCATTTTTGTTTTTTTAAATACTTTGATCATTAATCTGGATATATATATATATATATATATATATATATATATATATATATATATATTGAAACAGACACTCTGTTTCATTTTATATTTTAAGATTTATTTCCCCCTTCCACCTAAAGTGATAGATTGAAGGAAAACAGACGTATATGAAAACAACTTTTCTATAATCTTATTTTTAAAAAAAATGTTTAAATTTAAAAGAAAATCATTATTTTAAATAATAATCAAGAGTTAAAAGAATTGAAAAAAGATCAATCTTTATTATTGGTTTTATAACTTTTAAATCATGAAATAAATATTTCTTTAACCATTTAAAAAATTGGCATTAATTAAAATATTATATGTTTAATTTTAGAAATGGTGTTGTTGTACAAAGTATAATTATCATTTGAGGCAAACTTATTGAAACAGTAAGATTCGTATTCGAATCTTAAGTTTCACCTTTTTCTGTCGTCTCTCACTGACCGGTCTATCCCGCCCAAATTTAAACTTTTGGTGTCGAATTGTGTGTGTAGCAATATTAAAAATGTATAAATATAAGTAGAATTCAACATAAACACACACACATTTCGATCTCAAATTAAAGGCACTAAATAAAGATAAAATAATATAATTTAGATTTCTTTTAGTTATATAATTTTGTATAATTTTAATCATTTATTTTGGATTATAAAGTTCGTATTTATTGCTTTGTTTAAATTTCGTTTAATAATAATGCTAAAAAAATCTGATGTAATATTTAATTAAAAGTTAAAATAATCTTATGTTCCCTTTTTGTCTTTGAAATTTAAAAGCATCGGTTAGTGATAGATAATAGATTAATTAAAGAAAAATTCCCCAAAATGTAATTAGTAAATGTAAAATGTAAACAATAGAACGGCAGCTTTTTTTATAATTAAAACCAACAAAATGCATTGATTATCCTCAGGGCAGATTAAGTAGAACCTAAAAATACCTTAACAAAAATGTGAAAGATCAAGATAAGAAAAGAGGCCATCTTAGACTGGCTGGAGACATTCACTTAAACTTTAGCTTTGCTCTCGATTACTGAGAGTCTCCAAAATATAAAAATAATTTGTTCCTGCCAAGGTATGACCGAGTAAAAGCACCTAGATTATTCTCCATCGGGAGATGGCCTATCAGATGCCAAACTTTCCATTGCCCGTTATAAATTCACCATGAAGATTTGCTGCCTGAAATAAATGAGAAAGCTGCTGCTGCTGTTAAAGTAAAATGAACCGTCTAAATACAAGAAAAAATTGCCACTCATGAACTATTTGCTACTAAACCAATGGACTTGGAAAACTTCTTACAAAACCGGTACCTGTCTGTGTTCAAACTCTAGAGTACTCTAATAATATGCTATAGCTCTTCTTCATACTACTTATCTAAATTATAAAATGTAAAAACTACCATATGTATAACTAAAACTGAATAATTAACTTAATGTGTAAATTTCTCTAATAATCTAGCTTACATCATTCTATCTTTCTTGGGTGCGTATTTCTAAAATCTACAATTTATCTATATTTATTATTTCATTATTGCATGCTCACAATTGTCTCTATTTTCAAAGTTTAAATCTATGATCGTTTGAAACAGTGAATGCGTGTCACATTTTCATTATTACTTTCATAAATAACTTAACTTTCATATAAATCGACACGCATTCAATGCATCATTTATTGTAATGCAGGGTTTACTACTTTGTAAATGGCTGGCATATTAGTTGTAATAATTCCCAGTTTAGATATGTTTTGTATTTAGTAAATCTTAATGAATAATTCTAGAAAATTACATTTCTTTGAGAGTCACCAACATTCTTTAGTAAATGTTGATAATGTAGGGCCAAGTTAGAAATTATTTAAAATCTCATCATAATCGTTTATACATTATACATGTGTTACATTTTAGAGACGCAATGACCCATTCCGCCATGAAATTTCCAGATTCTTCAGGGTTGAAATTAACCCCAGTCATCCTACACAAGCGGACATAATAAATGCTCCCGTAGGACTTGACGACGTCATGCAGCCATCCAGAAAACTGTGACATGGACCGCTTGTCCCTGGTTATGCTTATGTTACACCTTACTTTGTCAGGCCGATGGCAGATACCAGCCTGACATTCTCATAAACTCATTCATGGCATTGCAGTTTCGATATACTGCCATTCCATATTGCCTTTCTAAAGTGTACCACGTGTTCCTTTACTTAATTTTATTATTCTATATATCACTCCGCCTCTGCATTATCTTCTTAATTCACTCTCAAATAAATGTTTGCCCTTAGTCATAAAATAAATATTTTAATTAAATAAATATATGTCCGCCGCTACTCTTAATTCTTACTTTAGACTCTTGCATTGCAAAGGTATAAATTCCCCAAGGCATGCATTAGAAATACTTACTCGAGAATTTTAGGTAGCTAGATTATGCCTTCAAATAAATAAATTCCTTTTGTAAACATTACAGTATCGGAAATACCGTTACTGAGGTCCTCAAGATAAAATAAGATCAAAACAAATAAATGTATTCCTTTTGTAAACATTACAGTATCGGAAATACCACTACTGAAGTCCTCAATATAAAATAATGTCTAAATAAATAAATGTATTCTTTAAAATATAATAGTATTGCAAATCCCACTAATGAAGCTTTGAATCCATAAAATATTATTAGTAAATGATTTTCTTATTAAAATGTGTGAATAAATAATTTTAAACTATACGTCTGCAGTTACGTTTCATTTATTCGATACCCATTCTATATAATATTTCCTCGATTATGTAAATATGAATGTTTAATTAATATTACTTTGATTATTGGCTAACTCTAGAATAGAATCATGAATCTCTTGCATATCCCTGACCACCATGCCTAAGGAAATATTTACTAATGTCGCATCAGATGCGTTGTTTTGTGGATTGTATTGTGGAACCAATAAACTATGTTTGAACTCAGTAACACGGGTGGTTTCGCTACCTTGATGGTGCTGCTGTTCTGTGTGGTGGTTGAATTCTGCACTATGTTTATGAGTCACATGTTTTCTGACTGTTACATTATCAAATTGGAAAACATGGCCTAATTTACCTTATCTCTTATCTGTTCCCATTAAAAGTAAACAATCCTATCATAAAGCAGAGAAAAGCACTAAGGCTTAAATGAAAGCTGCTGAAAAATCAGATACAGTGGAGTCATGCTAGATTAATCCAAAGAATTGATCATGGTATAAATAGTGGAGTTTGAAATTCACAGAAAAGGGTCTATCTAACTAAGTGTTGCTTAGCTGTTTAGTTGCCAATTGATTTTAGTGCAGAATCATCTTTGGAATATTATATTTATAGCCAAACTGCTTATCCCAGCTGAGAATTTTAGTTTTTACTAAGTGGGAACCCTACAGTTGTTGGATGTAGAAAAGTAAAGTATTAATATGGAAATGATAAGGATGACAAGCTAAGTCAGTAATAGTTTTCTCTCTCTCTATCACCATGATTCTGCAAGTGTGTCTGGGTAAATACTAATGGAAATTAAAAAATGCCATTCAGCTTAAATAAACCAACCTCTTTTTGAAATGCAATAGTAATCTGTAGTGGATGAACACACTGGATGAAAACAAATGTAACAATGTAATGAAATATTAAATACATATATGTGTTTATAATCAAAAACATCTTTCTTGAAAGAAATCATAAATGATTATATTTCTAAATGCAAATACATTTTTGGGGATAAATTGTAAATACTTAAATGTTTATAATCAGAAAAACATTTTTCTTTAAATAAATTATAAGTGATTATATTTTTATATGAAAATACGTTTTATTGAGGATAAATCATAAATACTTAAATGTCTATAATCAAAATACATCTTTCTTGACACAAATTATAAATGATTATCTTTTTATATGCATATACATCTGAATTAAAATAAAGAACAAATAGTTATATCTGATCAGGAAAATATGTCTGTATTAAAATACATCATAAATGCTTGTATGTTTGTATACAATATATGTCTTTATTGGAATGAATCATATAAATTTATATTTTAAAATCAAGAACAAATACTTATATCTGATCAGCAAAATATGTTTGCATTAAAGTAAATCATAAATACTTTCATGTTTGTATACAATATACAGCTTTACTGGAATAACTCATGAATACTTATAGTTGAGACACATGTTATGTCTGTATCGAAATAAATCCCAAATACTTATATGTTTATAATCAAAACATATTTAATGGAATAAATCCTAAAAGATTATGTAAACAAAATATGTCTGCACTAGTATAAATTATATATGCCACATATATCAATCTCAATGAAATATAAACATTATATAAAAGAAATATGTCTCTAGCTGGTGGAATAATAAATGTTATGTACAAAGCATGATTATTCTGTGAAGAATTAGAAGTGCTTAAAAATAATACACATTTATAAGAGAAGGAATTGCAAATGTTTGTCAGTAAAATACAGCTGTACATGGATCAAGGAATAATATTTGAATCACAACTAAAAAAAATTAAAGGATACTGTGGATAAATACATCACCAATGAGGAGTAACTGATCAATGGAACCCAAGAAAATATATGCATACCAAAAAATGGATCCTAAATATGATGTATGTCAAAACTGAACTAATGATAAACGTTATGGGCTTATTGTCCAAAATAACTATAAAGAACTAATGATTGTAACAAATGTTGAAATAAATTTATTGTTATATAAAACCAATCCAGCTGTTCATGCTGCATCATTTGTCATTCATTACACTTGTTTACGAGAATCTCTTGCCTCATGAGCTATGTCTGGCACAACTAGACCTAGGTAAGTCAGGTTGTAGTGAGATGGAACTTTAATGGTGCCACACAGAAATTTCTAGGTGTTTCCAGACTCTGTGGTAATACATCCTCTGATGAGCAGGAAATATTGTTGTAAGGGGGGTGATATCTGTATTGGGGAAAGCCAATCGATGGTTGCTTCCTACAATATCCTCATCAGGAAATAATCACAACCGAGGTTAAAAAGTAGTTGTACATAGGTCCAGTTACAATATATATATATATAAATTTTAATGGTAAATACAATGTTATAGTTTAAATTCTTTTGTAGCACTTTCAATTACATGGTAATCCTCATCAGCTTTAACTGAATTTCAAATTTTCAAACTTAATGTTATATATATTTCCATAAGCTGTGTATGGCCATATTCACAACTTGCCTATTAATATAGCATCATTCTTATATTTATCAATTAATATTGCCTTTTTCCTTTTCCTCTTTTTATGATTTTTTTTCCATTAATATTTTTTATTTCATTACTATTAAATGTAAAAATATTAATGGAAGAAAGAAATCATAAAAAGAGGAAAATTAAAGAGGCAATATTAATTGATAAATATAAGAATGATGTTATTAATAGGCAAGTTGCGAATACAGTCATACACAGCTTATATAAAAATCAATGTTTATACTTTTTATGATAGCATTCCTTCTATTTTAAATCTAAAGTTGATGAGGTTAACATATATTGATGTAAAATATAAATGATGACACAATGTTTAGTATTTTTATATAATGCATTCTAAAAACAGAGTTAATTATTACTATGAAATATGTGATACATTAACGGATGTCAATCTTTTTGTATTTCAGATCCAACTTTCCATATCAGCTGTAATCGACCCATCTCCTTTCCATATTGAAAGATAACTCAGTATCTATTGAAGTAAAACACTGAGTTTTCTGGAAATGTATATATGTATATTATAAAATATAGTATAATATTAAAATTTGTAAAATATGTCAAAACTAAAGTTTATTATTAAAATTTGTAAATAATGTGCAGATGGTATATTGTTATTGTTTTTACTCACTGAGTGAAACGTATATTCTATAAAATTTGATTGTCAAGAGGAGAGTGGAGAGTAAATTAAATAATTTTTATTTATGAATACTATGGCCACTAGATGATATTGCAGAACCACCAAGAAGCCTTCAAATGATAAATATCTATACAAAAATGGCTGAAATCAAGGGAAAATTAGAATTAAAATGCCTAAGGCAAGATATCAAAAGTAAGTAAAAGATCAATAAAAAAATTTAATGTAAGGCAAGTAAAAAATCAAGTAAAATAATATGTAAATTTTAAAAAAGTACACACACACAGAATCGGCAAGTGAAATAATAGGTAAATTTTAAAAAAGTATGCATCCACACAAAAGTAGTAAAAATACATAAAATAACTATAAAAATTAAAATGCCAAAGGCATGATATCAAAAGTAAGTAAAAAATTTAGCCTAAGGCCAATCAAATGAAAAAAACACATAAAATACATTAAAATGCTATGTAAATTTTAAAAACTACATACACACACAAAATCATTAAAAATACATTAAAAATGAAGCACTGAAATCGATGGAAAATTAAAATGCCTGAGGCACGAAATGGATAATAAAATACTTACATAAACCAATAGAACTAATCCTCAACCCCCCACAAAAATTTTATCACCTAATGCAAACAAATCAAAAAATTAAAAATCAAACAAATTTTTTTTTAAAAAAACAAGAAAATGCTATGAAGTTCGAATTACAATAAAAACAGAAAGCTTTAATGGTAAATGTTAAAAAAAATTACAATACTGGAGGAAGCTTTATTAAAATGGAGGGAGTTAAGAAAAAAGAATTTCATCAATATTTGGCTTTCCAAAGCAGCTGTTTATATAAATGAAAAGGCAAAAAGGGCATTAAATGAGAGCTTCTATTTATCAAATTATTTATCTCTGCTTTGAAATTATGGCATATCACCTAAAATAAGTCAAATACCCCCCATAAAAAATTTCTATCCAAAACTAGTTGAAATGGACAAATTAAAATGAAATACATAAAGCACCCCCCTTTTTCTTCAATTGGCAGACAGCCCAAAATAAAAAAGCAACACATATGAATAAGCTTTCTATTAATTTTAATATCAAACATAATTGATAAATTATAAATATTAATATTATTTGTGCTCAAATATTATATATATATATATATATATATATAATTCAAGAATACACACATGCTGCATATATTAACAAATGAACGGAGAAAATTACAAGAGAAAAGCAATCATGTCCAAATCCATTTAGTTGTAAAATATTATTTTAAAATTAAGAATAATTTCTCAGTTGATCACTTTCTAAGAGACTTTATTTACCATCATATGGTTAATGCAATAATATGGAAGTGAAGAAATATATGCAATAAAAGTTTATACTACCTGTGTTTTTTCCCTGGGATAACAACAAAAATATAAAAACAATGGTAATAATTTGTTCTGTTGATGACATTCTATGTGTTCAATCCAATTAATTTCATGACATGGTATTGATTTTTTTCAGAGTAGGTTATGGTTGAAATATTTCAGGAGCATCTTCTTTCAGTATCAGCAAACTATTGATTATAATTATTAAAATTATTTATTATAGATTTGATCTACTCCAGCTGTAACTTAGTATTGCATTACACATTTCCAAAACTTTACAATTTAATGTATAATGCATGGAGAATTATTTTCTTTAAAGCACTATCAGATGAATGGTCCTTTCCAAAAATATTTATATATTTCTTTTTTTGTAGACTTATTTTTTTTCTAAAAAGTTTTTATTCATTTCTTTTATCTCTTATCAACCACATGGTATTGAAATCTGGTTTCTCTTTAACCAAACCAAGAAACTTTTACCACCATTTTGTCTTTTCAAGATCAAGAAATTTGTTTGACCACCTGTAATTTGTTTACTTTTATTTTTTTGTCTTTCATTTTACATTCTTTAGATAATATTGTATACAGTTTTAATATTTTTTCATTTAATATCTCTTTTCTCTATTATAATGAAATGAGCTGCATTAGCTTCCATGTTCGAAAAAAAAT
Source organism: Epiperipatus broadwayi (assembly GCA_028023455.1). Taxonomy (NCBI): domain Eukaryota; kingdom Metazoa; phylum Onychophora; class Udeonychophora; order Euonychophora; family Peripatidae; genus Epiperipatus; species Epiperipatus broadwayi. The sequence continues at coordinate 1,229,846 of JAQFVV010006331.1, forward strand.
TTTATATTTGTTGAATTTCACTCATTCGTCCATCCATCCACACATTATATATATATATATATATATATATATATATATATATATATATATATATATATATATATATATATATATATATATATAACTTGTTTTGTTTATCATAAACGTACCCTTGAAGGTTTTTGCAATGATATATAATGCAGAGGCTTTTATAATATGGTGAAACTGAACTGATTTCAGACCCATATAGCTATCTGTGTTGTTAAGCTGGATTTGAAGACATTATGTGTCTGAGAAATTTCATGCAATCAAACTAATAAAATGTGTTTGATAAATGCTGATGTTAAAGTTAGTATTTAGATCTAGTTTCTAATCTTCCAATCTTTTGCTGACATGAGCCAACTAGCTTGAAACCATGATCTGGAGGTGGGAGACAATGAAAAAGATATTGAATTCTATCTCTCTCAGCATTTATGTAAGCAAAGCTTGTTAGGAGTTATTGGTAAAAGTCCATCTAGTGATCGTAAGATGCTAGCTAAAAGCAAGTTACAAAATGTATAACATGTTTTGTTTATCATAAATGTACCCTTGAAGGTTTTGGCAATGATATATAATGCAGAGGTTTTTACTATATGGTGAAACTGAACTGATTTCAGACCCATATAGTTATCTAGTAAGTTAAGCTGGATTTGAAGACATGAAATTTATCATACTGATAGAAACATGTTTGATAAGTGCTGATGTTATAGTTAGTATTTAGATCTAGTTTTTAGTCTTCCAACCATTCACTGACATGAGTCAACTAACTCAAAACCATGGTCTGGAGGTGGGAGACAACAAAAGAGATATTGAATTTTATCTCTCTCAGTGTTTATGTAAAGAAGCTTGTTAGGAGCTATTGGTAAGGCTACATGTAGTGATCATAAAATGCAAGCTAAAAGCAAGTTATGAAATTTATAGCTTGGTTTGTTTATCATATATATATCCACACTCATGTTTCAGTAAAATACAAGAGCATAAACACTCCTCCCCCTTAAATACATCCTCTTTATTTTAACTCTTTTTTACCAATTTATATATCAAATATACTCGAATAAATAATATAAGAACAATATACACATGCATGTGTACAAATTTTTCTTTCGTGAAACAGGATTTGAAGCCAGCCTGTCACAATATATATATATATATATATATATATATGTGTGTGTGTGTGTATTTTCTCAAAATATGAAAATAATGATTGATTAGCAAGAGTTAAAAGAAGTTAAACAATTACAAATACCTTGGTCAGATTATTAATACCAATGGTAACATAAGCGATGAAATTAATCATAGAATTAAAAAGAAAGATTTTTAATAAATGTGTTTTTACTTACGGATGTGATACTTGGATACTGAATAGAAGAGCAATACACAGACTTCAGACTACTCAAAAGAAGTATGGAGAGATGCATGTTAGGACTAATAAGAAGAGATTAAATTCACAATATATGGGTAAGACAACACACAGGTGTTACTCATCTTATTAAAAAAAGAAAAGATAAAAGAAACTGGGCAGGACATATTGTTGAAAGACATGATAATAGGTGGACAATTGAAATCTTAAGCTGAATTCCAAGAGATTTTAAAAGACTCAGAAAGAGACCACATGTGGGATGGATGGAAGAAATAGGGAAAACTGCAGGGTTGATGTGGAGAAGAGAAGCTAAAGGTCAGAGAAGATTGGTTGAACTTGGAGAGAGCTTTATCGTGCAGTGAATTGATAATGGTTGGTGATGAGAATTTCAGCCTAGTTTAAAATATGACTTTAATTTTAGCTAATTCATTAAATATTATTTAGTAACATTTATACGTACATCCGCACATACTAATAGTTTACAAAAATGATATTCATTTGAGCTATTTTTATTAAATATTATTTAATAATATTTATATGTACATCCGCACATGCAAATATTTATATGTATATGCGCACATATATGTACATATAAATATTACTACATATTTAATAAATTAGCTAAAATTAATATCATTTTTGTAAACTAGACTGAAATCATCATCATCAACTATTATCAATTCACTACAGGATAAAGATCTCTCCAATTTCAATCAATCTTCTCCAGTATTTAGCTTCTCTTCACCACATCACCCCTGCACACTTTCTTATTTCATCCATTCATCTCACATGTAGTCTCTTCTGAGTCTTTTACAATCTCTTGAAATTCAGTTTAAGATTTTAATTATCCATCTATACTAATCTTTTCTAGCAATAGGTGCAGCCTAACTCCACTTCAGTCTTTTATTTTTTTCAATGAAGTCAGTAACATCTGTTTGTTTTCTTACCCATATATTGTGTTTTTGATTTCTTTTTGTAACTCTTAGCATGCATCTCTCCATACTTCTTTGAGCAGTCTGAAGTCTCGATATTGCTCTTCTATTAAGTGTCCAAGTTTCAGATTCATAAGTAAAAAATGGTAAAACACATTTATTAAAAATCTTCATTTTTAATTCTATGATTAATTTCGTCCATTATGTTTCCATCTGTATTAATAATCCGACCAAGGTATTTATAATTATTTAACTTTTTCTAACTCATAATCAATCTTTATTTTTATATTTTGAGAATATATATATATATATATGTGACAGGTTGGCTTCAAACCCTGCTTCACAAAAGGAAAATTTGTACACACACGTGTGTATATAGTTCTTGTATTATTTATTCGAGTATATTTGAATTTTAAATTGGTAAACAAAGGGGTAAAACAATGACAATGTATGAAAGCACAGAAGTATATATATATGCTGTGTGACGAATGAACAAAATGCAACAAATATAAATTTGATTTAGAAGCTGGAAGCTAATGCAGCTCATTTTATTATAATAGAAAAATGAGATCTTAAATGAAAAAAATATTAAAACTGTATACATTATTATCTAAAAAATGTAAAAAGAAAAGCAAATAAATAAAAGTTGAAAACAAATTACAGGTGATCAAAGAAATATCCTAACCTTGAAAAGACAAAAAGGTGGTAAAAGCTTTTTGCTTTGGTTAAAGAGAAACCGGAAATCAAAACTATGTGGGTGATAAAGGATAAAAAAAAAAAAAGAATAAGAACTTTCTAGAAAAAATGAGTCTAAAAAATATTTTTGGAAAGGACAGTCCGTCTGATATTGCATTGAAGAAAATAATTCTCCACACGTTATTTATTAAATTGCAATGGTTTGGAAATGTGTGATGCAATATTAAATTGCAGTTGGAGTAGATAGAATCTATAATAAATAATTTTAAAAATAATTTTGCTGATACTAGAAAGAAGATGGTCCTGAAATATTTCAACCGTAACATATTCCGAAGAGAACCAATACCAAGTCATGAAATTAATTGAATTGAACACATAGGAAGTCACCAGCTGAATGAATTATTACCATTGTTTTTATATTTTCATCATTATCCCAGGGAAAAACACAGGTTGTATATACTTTTATTGCATATATTTCTTCACTTCCATATTACCACATTAATCATATGATGGTATATAAAGACTTTTAGAAAGTGATCAACTAAGAAACTATTCATAATTTTAAAATAATATTCTATATCTAAATCGATATGGACATAATTGCTTTTCTTTTGAAATTTTGTTCATTCATATGTTAATATGCGCAGTGTTCTTGGGTTTTATATATATATATATATATATATAGTGACCATCTGAATGGGCATTATATATATATATATATATATATAGTGACCATCTGAATGGGCACAAGGAATTGAGATGCTTTGTATCTGCATTAAATTGTTATATTGTATTAAAAAAAATGAAATAGCCTTAGAATTTAAAAAATTTTTTTGCTGGAAATTGTTTAAAGCTTAGATATGGGTTGCTTATGCAGTTGATAGACCACTTTGTAAGTATTCATTATTATTATTGTGCTTAGTGAACCATTTAATGCCAGAGAGAGGGGTTGTTATTATAGGAATTGGTATATTTGGGCAGGAAAATGCAAAGTTATTTTATGGTAGTGTAATATTTGGTTGAATGGTTTCAAAATCCTTTATTCATTAATACTGATCCTTTTTGTCAACAGTTAATAGCAGTTTCAATTATATTTAGTTAAGATAGTTTAATATTTAAGTTGCAGTACATGTGCATGCATATATGTCTGTATTATGTTGTTTCATTTCATTTTCATCTTTTAATAACAGTAAACAATAATACATGTACAATAAAAACATTTAAATTACAGTAATTATGTTAAATAATTTAACAGATATATATTTCTTTTCAATGATTAATAGATGTTGGATAGGTGAATTATTTTATAAATTAAATAAATTATTAATCATTTTTGTTTAACAGTTAATTAATATTCATGTCTTTCAAGTTTGTAAAAGCTATTTATTTTATTATTATTTTTTTTTGTCTTCATTTAATTCTAAAAAAATCAGAGTGCCTTTTTTTTTTGAAAAGATTTTTTTTGAATATGTAATTAGCTGAGATAGAAAAGAAGCGTGGGAGTAACCTTGTGAAGGGAAATGACCTTTGCTAAAGAGAGGTATTTAACAAAGATCTCCAGTAAAAAAATTGCTTATTATGTAATGTAATTGTAGCCAGTAAACAGTGGCTCATTTATTGTGAAAATTAAAAACCAGTTGCTGAAGTCAAATTGATTTTAAAAAAGACTTTGGAGTAAAACTTCAAAAGGATCTTAAGAAATTTATTATGGGAAAAGTTAACTAAGATGCAATTCTAAATTGTAAAAAGGTACATAGTTTACTTTGCTCTCCTTGATTTAGACAATTTGAATTAACCACTTCATAACTATTGCTTTCTTTTAAAAATGTATGTTGATAATGTCCAGTCTCCATTACTTCATTTAATTGTCATTTTAAATAAGAATAAATTGCATGAATATTATTGTTATATCACTAACCAACGTGTGTCTTTTAATATATCTGGAAAACACATGCAGAACTATTTTACAGAATATATTTTAATTCTTCACTATTTTCTGTGTTGTGTTTTTGTGAGGATTAGACATAAAATTAAGGATATGCATATTTTGATAAATCATGCCATGTTTAAATTCATCATAAAAAGATAAAAGTATTTATTTAGCTGGTATTTCTGGAAATAATAAGTGTTTTAAAATGAAGGAAATAAATATGAGTTACTTCAAATTAAGTATTTGCTTAAATCAAATGGAAGGATAGAAATGCGGGTAATTATTGTTCTTTTCGATAAAGATGGAAAATAAAACAAAGTATTATTAATTGTGGAACTACTAAGGAATCATGGTATCTTAATTGACAATATGTAAGAATAAACCATGATAATAGACTATAAAGTGTCAAATGATATTCAAGAAACTACTAAGGATAATTGCATATTTAATCAAGAATTACAACGGAGAATGTTTTATATTTTCAGTATAATAAAGGAGACATTGATTGCTTATGTATGATATAGTAACTCAAATAACTTTGTTATGAACATTGAAGATGCTAGGTCATATTTAAGTTATGATTATATTTTTTTAAGTTATCCTGCAGAAGTTTATTTTAATTTAAATTCAGTTTGGAATGTGTCCCATATTGTTTCATAAACCTGGAGCAGAGCTTTGCAAGTGAACTTCTATTTTAAGTTACAAAACAAATAACTTTTGTTTTTTTATTTTTTTTTATTGCTTGTCATTATTAATGTATATTATAGATAGATAGGTTTACTTGTTATGTTTTATTTATAATTTGGGTTATTTTGACCTTCTAGACCATCTCTGAAGCGTGTCCAAATGAGGAATATGCTGGTAAAATTGATTTTGTATAAATGTGTCCTATTGTTCTTTTACGGAAGTAAAAGAAAGAAATATTTTTTTAAATATATTATTAGAGAGGTTTATATTTATTTTGTATACTTTATTATCTCAAAATGAGAATTTTTTTTTTTAAATCAACGAACGTATAATAGAAATAATTTGCAAGATATGAAAGAAAGTTCATTCGTAATAGTTATAACTATTAAATTTTAAAAGTAACCTAAAGTTTATTCTGAAGTGAAAGTTATACCTTAATGCAATATTTAATTACCATGTTGCCTGCATAGTGTGTAATTTAGAGACAATTTTATATATACTTTTATTCGTGTGTGTGTGTGTGTGTCTGTTTTGCACAATTATGACATTTGTTTGATAAAGTTCGGTTTGTGAATATTTTATGTATAAATGTCGGATGCTGTCGTATTCTACTGAGTTGAATGGATTGGTATGTTATCTGTATGTATTTATCTGCCAGCATGTATTTATAATGTTCGATATTTAGAAAAGCTTTGAGAATGGAAAGAAATCTGATTGCGTTATAATGCTTGTAGGGATAAAAGATTTTGCTTATTTAGTATATGTTTTTCCATGAGTGGAGCCTAGTTTATATTACATGTATATGATTAAATGATATTTTTTGAAGTTAAGTGATGTTTTCTTAGAGCCCTTGTGATGAGGAAAAAGTCCTCACCAATAGTGTATTTAGAAGTAGATGAATTATTGTTGAAGTATGATTAAATGATGTTTAGGAAGTTATGTGACATTTTTCTTAGATTCTTGGTGATGAGAAAAGGTTCCTCACCAACAGTGTATTTAGAATCAGATGAATTATTGTAGAAGTGTTCAGTAAGAGTTTATCTGCTCCTCATGTAGATTTCCCTTATAGCGTATAGTATGTATAATCATGAAAATATAGCTATGTGTTAATTAATAGGTGGCCAGATAAATTGTTAAATTAATTCTTGATGTAGTATTAGTGTCTTATTTTATTGATGAATTACGACATTGTCCGAAATAAAATAATTGTATGATATTTTCTTGATGAATGGAGAGTTTGTAGAAAAGATTATTTTCTATTATTGTTGCTTGACACACGCACACACACATATAATAGAAATAATATTGCATATATAAAGTATAGAGTTATTGAAATTAAAATGAGAAATAAATGTTTTGAAATACATTAAGTTTAAATAGAAGTATAAAGTTATTGAGATTAAAACGGGAAATAATTATTTTAAAATACAGTGTATTTATTTAAATAAAGGTTATAAATCATCAAATCATCAGAATGAACATGATTTTGTTGCTATGCATGGAAGGTATATGTAGTTGAAAATGATTATTTAGTCAGTTAGAGAATGTTGCTTTGTTGAGAGCCAAATATAAATAATTTGATTTATTTTATTAATCAATAATGATATCCTCTCAAAAGTATATTTTTTGTGCTAATAATATAACATGTTGTTTATTTAGTGTCATGTAGATGAAACATGTAGGCAAAGTATGTGTTTGAAGTCAGAATATTTAAGTTTTGTTGTTAATTTGCTTTGATAATAGGGATAATCCCAAACTGATGCTCAAAGTTTATTTGATAATTTAAAAATCTGTAGGACAAGTAGTCCAATTGTAAATATTATGTTAAACCAAATTTATTTTAGTGTAATAAATGATTTGTTTTATTTATTTAAAGTCTTAAAACTGTGTTTTGAGTTATTATTGTATACATTCGTGTTTTCCATTTCCACATCTCCACATTTCATAAATCTATTATAAAAAGATATATTACTTTAGAGTTATAATATTAAATCTGCTGGTGTCTGACAATATTGTTTTCTTAATTCATACATTATAAGGAACATTTGCCATTGGATAAAAGTATTAGAAAGGTTGCCAAGTTAGTATATTTGTTAGATGATGGTATGAGATTAAAATACCCTATTTTTGTCATTATCTTATTATTGAAACACAGTAGAATATTTTATTCAATTTGTTTCATTACATTTTATCATACTTTAGAATTATAATTTATGGGCCAATGTATTTCATTTAATTCAACTGTGTTTGTTAAATTCCCTGAGATCTTATTGTTTATTTCTTGATTGGCATTAAAGTAGATGTTTAGATTGTGGTATGCCAAGTCATAGAATGGTTTAGGAATATAATTATAGCAAGCTGGTATATGTTGTATTTGGATGAAGGAAGAAATTAAGTTTAAATTATATTTTAATAGACTGTATCAAATAAACATTATGATTCTTTATCATACAATTAATTAACAAAGGAATTTACATTATATTAAATGATTTGTAATATTTTTTTTTTATTCATTTAGTATCATATATCTTATGAACTGCCTATAGCCTCCCACTGAGCTGAGCTAAACATAAACTTAAATATAGAGTCTGAGTAATAATTTGTATTATATATCTTATTATATTGTTCTATTCATTAATAGAACTGGCACCTGGGCATTTCGCTCATGTAATGTATATGAGCTGTGTTCGGAGTGTAGGTTATATAATATATATATATATATATATATATATATATATATATATGAGCACAAATAGTATTAATATATATGATATATCAATTATGCAAATTAATAGAAAGCTTATCCATGTCTGTGTTGCTTTTTATTTTGGGTTGTCTGCAGACTGTAAAAATAGGGGAGAGGTGTTTTGTATATTTCATTTTCATTTGTCATTTCAGCCATTTTTGAATAGAAATTTGTCATTGGGAGGGAGGTATTTCACTTATTTTTGATGATATGCCATAATTGCAAGGCAGAGGATAATTAATTAGATAAACAGAAGCTCTCATGTAATGTTCTTTTTGCTTTTTAGTTTATATAAGCAGCTGCTTTGGAAAGCTAAACATTGATGAAATTCTGTTTTTATAACTTTCACCATTTTAATGAAGCCCCATCCAACATTGTTTATTTTTTTGACATTGACCATTAAGGTTTTTTTATTTTTGTTGTAATTTGAATTTCATAGTGGTTTCTTGTTTTTTTTTTTTTAGAATTTGTTGGATTTTTAATTTTTAGATTTATTTGCCTTAGGTGTTAAAATTTTTGTGGGGAGGAATTGGTGATATGTTCTATTAGTTGCCCTAGGCAATTTGATTATTCATTTCTCACCCCAGGCATTTTAATTTTCCATTGATTTCAGTGATTCATTTTTAATGTATTTTAACCAATTTTGTGTGTGTGTACTTGTTCAAAATTTACTTAGCATTTTAATGTATTTTATGTCTTTTTTCACTTTATTGGACTTAGGCTACATTTTTTATTTGATTTTTTACTTACTTTTGATGTATTGCCTTTGGCATTTTAATTTTAATAGTTATTTTATGTATTTTTATGGATTGTGTGTGTATGTGACAATGTTTTGTATATGTGTACTTTTTAAAAATATATGTTTTATTTCACTTGCTGATTTTGTGTGTGTGTGTACTTTCTCAAAATTTATGTATTATTTCACTTAATTTTTTACTTGCCTTAGTCCAAATTTTTTATTTGATTTTTTACTTTCTTTTGAGGTCTTGCTCTCAGCATTTTAATTTTAATGGTTATTTTATGTTTTTTACCAATTTTGTGTGTGTGTACTTTTTTAAAATTTACGTATTATTTCACTTGATTTTTTACTTACCTTAGGCTAATTTTTTTATTTGATTATTTACTTACTTTTGATATATTTCCTTAGGCATTTTAATTTTCCCTTGATTTCAGCCATTTTGGTATAGAAATTTATCACTTGCAGATTTCTTGGTGGTTCTGCAGTGTCACCTATCAACCATAGTATGCATAACCAAAAACTACCATAAGTTACACTAATTAGCACTATTAAAGGAGACAAACAGAGGTGTTAATTGTAAATGAGAATGTAAATTGAAAAGAACTGTCAACTGTAAAATAAACTTTTCTTGAAAAGAAAAGAAGGCAGGCTTAGGTTAAAACTATGTTTGCATCATTTGCCATTTAGGCAAAATGTTAGACTGAAGTGAAATAAGAACCCAACTGTTATACACTTTTTATTTATTTGAGTTAGGGAAATTTGAGTCAAAGGTCTGTAATATCCATTGTCACAGTGTGAGAATGAAGTATTGCAATATACAAATGTGTTAATAATGTCTCATCCAAAGTTAAGAGATAACTATTATTATTTCTTGTATTATTTTATTTATTATTTAAATTGTCATTTCTTATGAATATTAATCAACACAGATAAATAAACTTTCTGAGAAATAAAACTTGTTAGTGTTGTTATTTTATTTTGTCACTATTGGGGCACATAACATTGTATACTTCCATGTATATAGCAGTTGATGCAATACAATTCATCCTGTTTTTATGAGGAAAGTGATAATACAGTATTCAACAAAAGTGAAACATGAATGTTGGCAAGTAAAATGATGGTAGTATTGATTATAATCTTTGGGAGTTTGATATTAACAATCAAACATCATTGATTATGTACATTGAACAAATTGAGCATTATATGTGTATAAATAAAACTGAAGAGAATAAAATAAATCTATCCATTTTTCTGTTTTTTGCCAGTAATAATGTTTTACAGATATCAAAATTTTATGACCCAATGACACAAAAAAATGTAATATTTTAAAAGGTTAGTGGAAATTCTAAATGTATATTTTCAACCAATGGCATAGATATGTTTGACTCATGTACAGAAGGAAGAAGCAATTTTCTCATGAGTGCTACCAAGAATATAAATTGTTATTGAAAATGTTGGCCAAACAAAATGGATTTGTAACTTATCTAGATGATATGCTATTATACCAATTGTTTTATGGTTGTCAAGGTGTACATTGGAGAAAAGAACTAGAAGACTTGCAATTATTGAAAAGAGGACAAAAGCAAAAGAAAATTGTAATGTAAATGATAATGTTTCAACATCAGTTTTTATGATCATAATAGGTTATATATATATATATATATATATATATATATAACCTATTATGATCCATATATATATATATATATATATATATATATATGGATTTCATTTTGACTATAATAATGTGAGAATATTACCAAATTGAAAGAAACTATAATAAAATGAAAATAAAGGAAGCTATGTTAATATATAAATGTAAGCATGATTTAATAAATAGACAGGCCAGCAAATGTTAAATTTAATGAATTGTGGGAATGCTAGATTTTGAAAGCATGTTTAAAGATACCTTAAAAAATTAGACTTAATAGACAAAGATTATGAAGATAATCAAAAGCACTCATAGATAGATAAAAGTTTTTAAAGTTGTACTTTATATATATATATATATATATATATATAACTTTAACAACTTTAAAAACTTTATACAAATACAATAATATATATATATATATATATATATATATATATTATTGTATTTGTTAATATTTAATTACAAGATTAATATATAACTTCAAAGAAATACAGATATAGAATAAGAATATCATTACATATATATAATACAAATAAAAGTTCCAATAATTAAAAAAGCTTTTGTAATAATGATAAATATATCAGTCTTTTTATCCACAGAAGTACATTAGGTTAATTCCTTAACCTGCCTCAACTGCTGTTAAATTCAAATAACAACACCAAAGCAAACATTATAAACTCAAATCCCATGAATTCCAAATTTTAATTAGCAGCTTGTCTATGAATTATATTAATTTTTATTTCTATTTATTAAAATTCCCTCCTTAATTTTTCTTTTATTAAGCTTTCTGTCTTCACAAACAATTGTAACCCTTTCAATATCAAACATAAATTTATATTTATATGTCCTTTTATGATCCAAAAAAACTAAAGCAATCATTAAAACATTATCACTTTTCATGCTTGTATAACAATTCATGTTTACTTTAATCTTTTTTCAATAGTGCATTTCAACTCACCTATACATTATAATATACATTCAGTAAAAAAATTGATGCACAATATACATTTTTGGGGTTACAGGTATGACAGTTTTAGAATTATTCACTAATTCATTAACATTATTTTAAAACAAAATAAAATATTAGACACATTCTTATATATATATATATATATATATATATATATATATATGTGTCTAATATTTTATATATATATATATATATATATATGCTTAAAAAATTTTACTTGAGCATTTGATATATAATATAAAACATATTAACAATACTTTATGTCAATTTAAAAATAATTATAATAGTTTTAAAAAGTTGAAGATTGATAGTAAAATATAAATATTTATTCCATATATTTCAAATGTTCAAATAAATTTTTTAAGGATATATATATATATATGTTCAAAAGATGGCGCTTTACCAAAACCACCGAACAAGTGTAAAATTTGTTTACATAAACGAAAAAAGAGTCAGAATTAACTACCTCTTTCATTTGCTCACCCCCAGATCAGCTGATTTCAAGCTGGTTTGCTCTCCTCAGTGAGGGATAGAGTATAGAAACTATATCTAAACACTGACTCTCAAGTGTTTATGCAAAACGTTTCTATCAGATTGCAAGCGTGAATTTTTCAGACCGGTAAAATCTTCAAACTCAGCCTAGCAAGCCAGATATTTATATGGGTCTGATCTCAGTTCATTATCACCATATAATCAAAGTCTCTGCAATATATATCATTGCAAGTAACTTGTTTTTGTTTTTCATATATATATATGTATATATATATATATATATATATATATATATATATATATATATATATATATATATATATATATATATATATAAAGAATGTGTTTAATGTTTCATTTCCATGTTACAAATAATTTTAATAAATTAGTGAATAGTTCTAAAAATGTCATACCTCTCATGGAAAAAAGTAATGCTGTGTATCAAATTTTTTTGTGGATATATATTATCATGTACAGGTGAATGGAGGTGCAATATTGAATAAAAATTAAAGGAGAGTGAATTGTTATAGACACATATGAAAAGTACTAATAATATGAATATAAGAACTGCTCCATTTTTTTTTGATCACAAAAGTACATGCAAAAATGAATTTAAGTTTGATGTTGAAAGTGTTATGATTCTTCATGAAGAGAGAAATGATAATAAAAGAAAAATAAGGAGGTAATTTTAATAAATATGAATAAAATGAATATAATTAATAGACAAGCTGATAACATTAAAATTTCAGGATTCATGGGATTTGATGTTGGTGATGTTTGTTTGCATTTGGTTTTTTGAAATTAATGGCAGTTGAGGCAGGTTAAGGATTTAAATGAAAGTACTTCTGCCAGTAGAAAGTCTGTATATAATATTTTATGACCATTATATTTAATCTCTATTTTTATTACAATACTTTTTTAATTAATGAAATTTTATTTGTATTACTTTTCTTAATATAATGGATCTAAATTATATTAAAAAACGATAAATGAAGCAGTGTAAAAAAGTTAATCTTAAATGAAAACTTTGTTTTTTTTAAAGATTGCAAAGTGTTTGGAAGTATTCTCAAATTGTTTTTTACTCAGTGATGAAAGTTAATTTATCAAACAAACAGGAACAAATACAGTTAAAAATAGGTTTACAAAGAAGTTATTACATGGTAAAATGAAATTTAGGAGCAATGAAAAAGAAAGGATACATAAAAAATGAAGAGGGATGTGGAAATGGTATGTAGTTTAGGCCAAGAATAACCTTTGGTTGCTAAGTCCAAGATGCACATCCTCAATCAGCAAGCAACTGCACAGGTCTCAAGCATTTATATGGATGAGATCTGTGACAGAGGTTGAGTGGGTGCAAGTTGTAGAACTGCCAAGTATCTATGAATCAGAGGTGGGGCTAGTTTGGTATCTCTGGTTTTGAGAGAGCAAGTTATGTTCAATAGTTTTTGATTCAATGAGTGTATTCTCTGGTCAAAAATAATAGCATATTGGAGCAGCCAGAGTGCATAGATGAGGAAAACTTAAAGTTTGAGAGTTGCAAAGACCCCTGTTTTGGTGCATTTTCAAAAATTGATGATGGTGTTCTTGTGCAAGGAAAGACAGGAGTTGATGACATCTCTCACTCCAAGCAAAAAGGAATATTGGGAGTATGAAATGTTAGAGGGTTTCATTGTCAGTTTTACAGAGAGGGCATAGGGAAGATCTTGGTGAAACTCCTATGGTTAACCAAAAATTGATTGGTGGGAAGAGAGTGAAGGTTGATTTTGAGAAGGGAATCAAAGAATTTTGCCTCTTGGTACTAGCTTTTGAATTTGAGGATTAATTGAGATGGGTAAGTTTGAGCAATTTAGGGGAGACAATGGAGGAGTCTATGGTCTGAATGAAAAGCTCCCAGTACTTTAATTTGTCATGAATAAAAGGTATAGCAAAACCAGACATTTGTAAGATGTTGGGAATGAGTGAGGTTCATGATCTATGCCTGCCATCGGAATGAGGAGTGCAGTGAAAGTGATTTTGATTGGCAGGAATATGACTTTATGAATGTGATGATAATGTTGTGAGTTTTCTGGATCAGAAGAGTTTTTATGGAGTGCAGGGACAGCCCATTAAGATTTTTAAAAAAAGCCAAGTTTTTTTAGAATGATGGTCACCACCTGTCTATTCCAGAGAAAATGTTTGCAGAGGGCATTGATTTTTGATATGAAGAAATGAATATTTAAAACAATGAGAGATAATATGCTATCTTGGAAAACACTAGAAGATTGATGAGGGTGACTTTCCCATAAAGGGAGAGGTATATGCCTGTTATAGTGCTGAGAGTGTGTGGTATGCCTTGATACAATGCAGTTTGGATCCCAATCCTAATGTTCTTAGGAGACAACATGAGGGGGAATCTGAGAAAATTGTGTGGTTTGTTGTTAAAGCTGGAAGGGATTTGCTTACAAGAAGAAAGTTGCCAGGCTGCTGATTTGTCACTTCTGCATTCCAGCCTGTATGTTTTGGTATACAAGGTTAGTATCTGTTCATGCTTGGGGATGAGATCAACTTAGGGAAGGAAGACAACCATGTCATCTACATTAGCAAGACATTTGATGCTATTGCCCACTCAAAGAATAAAAATTCCAGGGAGGTCATATTTGAGCCTGAGCAAGAAGGAATTCAAAAATGTGTTTAACAACAATGTGCTTAAGAGAGAGCCCTGAGGAATGAATATGTTATGTGTGAAGCCAGGGGTCACTTTCCTATCAAGGATAATTAGGATTTTTCTGTTGCACAGGAGATTGTGGTGGATGGACAGGAGGGCATCTGGAAAATTAAAGCTCCTGAGAATGCCAAGTAGCAGGTCAACCCTAACAGTGTTGAAAGATGCCTGGATGTCCAGCTAGACAGTGATGGGCCTGCCAATTTGAGCTCACCTAACATGCTAGCTGATCATCTTAAAGAGTGTGGCAGCTGCAAACATGGAGCATCATTTACAAAAAAACTGAGGCTAAAAGCATAGGTAGTATGAGTTGTTCTAGTGACTCTTTGATGGTAGACTCAATAAGTCTTCTGAGCAAGGGGCATCATCAAAATGGGCCTATGACTATTAAGCTTGTTAGGTGGTTGATCTTTCTTAAAAAAAGGGACCAATGCAACCGGATAAGGACCCTCAATAATGAAAATACCTGTGGCCAGCTTGTTAATCATGTTGGTGGTGATGGGAATGGCGAACTGACCTGAGTGAAGGAGAATTTTGGGGATAGTCTGAGTACCAGGGGTATATGCAGTCAGGGAAACTTTTCAGTTTGTTAAGTAGCATGGCCTACATGATGTCAGGTCCAGAGTTGGAGGAATACCAGCTTTGAGAAGCATGTGCTTGTAATAATTTCTCAAAAGGAGCAATTCCAGGATTTGTTGGTGACAATGATGGACAAGAGGGTGGTTTGCTTCCTGTGGGAACCAAGAGCCCACTTGAGGTAACTTTTAGTTCAACGATGCTGATTCCCCACATACCTTTGGGTACATTTGACTGAGATATACTTGGCCAATGCCCTTTGGACATTGTGGTATTGAAGTTTTCTTTGGATGGTGGAGCTAATGTCTAATGGCTCACTCTTCCGAACATTCACTTGCTCTCAAATTTTGTCAATTGCATCCAGCTACTTGATTGTCCCTTGGAATTCCATGTGTATTTGTGGATGGCAGTTTGCAAGATTTCTACAAATGCCATCCATGCAGAGATGGACTTCATTTGAAGGTTCTTGATTTCATGAAGGTATATATAATTTTCTTGAATCAGTGCTGTTGGTGTGTTTTGTTTGTTGAGAAAACATATTGTATTTCTGAAGCCAAAGTTTGCTGGAGGGCCAGAGTTACTGTCAAGAGAAAATTGTAATGCTATGTGATCTGAAAATAATGAAGTTGGTCCAATTCAATCATGAAATGGATATCAGGAGAGTAGAATGTTAAATTAGGGAGTGTCTAGTGCTTATGGGTGTAAAAAGAGTAGTTGTGGTCTTGGAAAGAGCCCCAACCACATATTAAGCCTCTAAATAAAAGATATAGATATTTGTTTGTAAAGGAT
This sequence comes from Epiperipatus broadwayi, assembly GCA_028023455.1. Classification (NCBI taxonomy): domain Eukaryota; kingdom Metazoa; phylum Onychophora; class Udeonychophora; order Euonychophora; family Peripatidae; genus Epiperipatus; species Epiperipatus broadwayi. Next base: position 1,246,136 of record JAQFVV010006331.1, read on the forward strand.
TGGTAGCTCATGTTGAAGTCACCCAGAAGAATAATAAAGAGGGAGATGGCAGCTGTGAGGTAATTTATTTGGTGAATAATAGATTTAATGAGAGTGTCATTTGAGAGTAGATATAAGTAAATCATAAAAAATCTGAAGTGCCCAAAATACACCTGTAAGATAATAGAGTGAGCATCAAGATGAAGAATAGAAAAGATGGTTGTGGCATGTTATTAATGAGGATTGCAACTTCTCCAGAAAACTGAAGGTTGACAAAGTGGAATAAATAATGCAGTTAAAGTGAGTGAAGATTTTAGTTTCTGCAAGGAAGAGGCTGTTGGGAGAGTTAAGTTTAAACCAGCATTTGAAAGTGAGAAACCTATGGATTGAATTTAGGTACTGAATGTTTAAACTCACAACAGTGATAGGCATAGGGTGACTTCAAGATGGACATAAGAATTGAAGAAACAGTAGGAAAGTGGACATTTTATGGTGAGAGGGGATGAACTGGGCTGGGGGAAAGGTGAAGTATACAGTTCTGTCTTCTGTCAAAATTGCACTATAATTTATTCTTGATGTCACTTGATATACCACTGTCTGAGAGGATTTGAACAGGGGATGGTGAGAGTGTGAAGAGAGGAGGCCAACAGGGTCCAGGTTGAAACTGCAGCATTCTTCACTGAAAGTACTTTTTTCACATACATTCTGTGTGTCTGAGAGTTGCACTGGGTTTGAGTTAACATTCCATTATGGTTTCCCTGGAAAGTAAATGATGTAGTTCTGCCCATCAGAGCTGGTGTCACTAGCCAATGGGTAAGGGTGTGCATGCTTTTGAGGTTTGTAATTTATGGTATAAGGATCAGAGTTGGTAGACTCAGGCAGAATGATTTCTGAGTTTGATATAGTGATGTGTCCTTCAAGGAGAAAGGTTTTGTGATGCAGCTGTAACAGAGAGTGGTGGGCAGTGAGTGAACTCAAAATTTTGTGGCCTAGAGGGCACTGAAATCTTACTAGAAGATATGGCAGTAGCCATATGCTGAAAGGTTGGATTAGCATTAGATGGAGAAGAGAGTTTAACTGAGGAATGAAGTTCATGTGTTGGAGCTGCATGGAGAACAGATGTGGTGTAGACCCTTTTTCTTCTGGCAAGTGTTGCATCTTTTAGAGGGTAGTCGCAGATGAGGTGGTTGTGCTCTTTGCAGATGAAGCATTGAAACCTGATCTTCTTAATTGAGATGATCAATGGTGATAGATCTGCTGTTATAAGTGTGGGAATATTTTCAGAAGAGAGACCTTTTAAGAGAGAATTGAAACTAGGTCATATTTGTAAAGATGAGGCCATCAGTGAGAAGATCCCTATGGTACTCAAATCATATTGCTTTGTGCAGCCATTCCATCCCACAGTTAGTCATAACCCCCCTAAGTATGGATGACCTATTGGTGTCTATTGCAACCAAGAACATATTGTGTAAAAATTTCAATATTACATAATTATTAGATGGAATTTGAATGCTAGGCTATAAAAATAATAGTTTGTGAAATGTGTATAAATTTAAAAAGTATGGTTAAAGTAATTTTTTATTGCATTTAAGATATGAGTTTTTTAAATAACATAATTTAGTATTTTGAAAATATAAATGTCTCTATAAAGAGAATAAAATAAAACATTAAATTTTTATGGGCATTAAGCTAATTAATACAGTTAGCAATAATGGGATTTTACATAATATTACTGAAGCACCATTTCATATATAACCAATTAAATATTTGAAGATGCATTAGGGGTCAAAAGAACTATAAATTGCTATATTGTAGAATATTGATTAGTCCCCAAACTACTTGTAATAAAGGTTATTACTGGGAAAAGTTATGTATTCATTTCTTTTAGTTCATCCAGTCTGTCATTATAGCCAGTGCAGATCTCCATTGTGAATAATTTTAATTGTATGACATATTTTCCTTAATTTGGGATCACTGCAATATTAACTTGAAATATAGTCTTCCTTTTCTTTTATATAGTTGTTAATAAATATTTGTTGTTTTTAAAAAATTAAACTTGTGTCTGGTGTCTTAATGTTTTGGGTATCCAGAGCCACACAATATTAAATTGTCACAATATTAGAGTTTCGTAATATTGATAGAATTATAATATTTATAAATTTATTATAGTTATTAGTACTCGAAGTATAACATAAAAAAAATAAACAAAATAACTCATGATTCTAGTACATATTGGCCATGAAATATCTTTGGTAATTTTTGCTATAAAATAAAATAATACATTTTCACTTGTTAAGATTCAAAGATTTGAATTAATGGCAAATATGTTCAAAATTTTAATAAGTATTTGGAAAAAATGAGAGAATGGTTTCATTATGAAATTAATATTTAGTTATTCAGTTCATTGCATTCCATCTAGTATTATGAGTGGACATAAAATCTCTGCTTCACTCAAATATTTGGATGTTTTTCTGTTAATCAACTATATTCAAAATTTATTATAATAATTGTTCATTAACTAAGTAGTTAAAATATCATATTTATTATTATCCTTATTACAAGTCTTATTACTAGCGTTAGTGAAAGTAGACATTCACTTTAAATAAGCATCTGTCTATTTCATTTGTATTCATTGGGATTGGGTCCAAAGGTTGGCAAAGAATTGAAAAATGATTGAGTGTTGCACTTCACCAGAGGTCATCATCCTGAGAGCAAGAGCAATCATAATTCTAAGAGTTTAAAGAGTAAGATTACCCCTATTAAAGTGTAAGAGTGGTTGAGTTGAGAACTGGTATGTTAAACTTCAGTATGTGCATGTGGTAGGGCTTTAAAGAAACATAATTTAGGAGATAAGATGAAGAACCTAAACATGAAATTTAAGATTAAAATAATTGTAACTCTCAAGGATGATTGATGCAAAGAGTGAAGGGTTATTTACTTTATTTGTAAGGGATGGGAGATTAAAATTTTCTAGTCTTTGATTGGTAAGTCATAAGTTTTAATACATTTTATTAGTATCATTTTATGAGTTCTCTGCATGAGATAGTGATTCATTTTCATTCCCTACACATGAAACATAAAAAAGAACATTATTGTAGTTGCCACTGGAGATCATATAGCAATATAAGTTTGTGGGGTAAATTTTATATTGTTTCTAAATAAGGTATTGAGAATATATTTCCATAGTATTTGAAAAGTTTAAATAAAGTTTAAAATTTTCTATACATTCAACATTCACTCATAAATGATGGAAATAGTCCAACATATCACATCTTAGAAAATACTTTGTTTCTTATTGTGTATTAATATGTAATTTTTCATTGATCTATATATGTTATGCTGTCATTTTTTATAATACTTGGTTGTTGTTTTCTTTATTGATAAAATAAATTTTCTATCAATTCAAAAACATTATTAATTTCTTTTGAGAATTTCATTCTCTTTTACATCTTTTCTTGCTAATTTATAATTACATTTTCTTATGCTATTATTAACTCATTTTGCATATATATATATGGCTGCAGAAAGGAGTTTGCTATTAACTGAAAGGAGACCCTTTGATTCCTCTTGGAGGCCTTAAAGGAACCGAGCAGGGCAAATTCCTAATGTCCACTCCATACGTTCTTGTCGTTGCAGCTGTTATTACTATGTGATTATTCATATAGTATACGAACATGGATGGGCTGCTCACCAACACGCATTAGCCAGCGTGGTGAGTTTATTGGATTTTTACCTCTGAGTTTAAGATCAAAAAACACCATGATCTTTCTTCTCAGTGCCTGATAATGCAGAAGGAATGTTTGTGTAAATGATAAATGTTTTTTTAATACATATATACAATTATGACAGACAAAAATAAAGCATGGCCCTTATTCCCAGGAGGCTGTAAAGTTACCAACCAAGGCGGGGGTTGGGGGCCGAAGGCGGAGGGTGCTAAGAATCCCCTGATTGTGGACCCAGGCTGCCATTTGATGATGACTTTTTATTTAGGTACTTACAACTGCAGATCACTTTCAAGTGAAGGAAGATTGCAAGAATTAGAAAAAGAATTGTCTTATATTAAATGGGACATTATTGGACTTTGTGAAGTTAGAAGAAAATGGGAAGAAACAATTGATTTAAAAAGTGGACATATACTCTATTATAAAGGCACAAATATTGGAAATACAAGTGGAGTAGGATTCATTATAAATAAAAAGTGGAAGAACAATATTGTGGAGATTGATGGTGTATCGGACAGAGTTGCAAGATTAGTTATACAACTTAATAGCAGATACCAAATGCAGATAATTCAGGTTTATGCCCCAACAAGTTCTCATAGTGATGAAGTAGTAGAAGATTTTTATATGGATGTACAAAAGGCTTTTGATCAGAGTAAACAACATTTTAAAATTGTTATGGGAGACTTTAATGCTAGAATTGGTAGACAAATGAAAGATGAAATTGCTGTAGGTAATTTTGGTTATGGTAATAGAAATGAGAGAGGACATAGACTTGTGGAGTTTTCAGAAAAAAAAAACTTTATATTATGAATTCATTTTTTTGTGAAAAATGTTAAAAGGAAATGGACATGGAAGCATCCAAATGAAGGTACAGCAGAATTGGATTATATTTTGACTAACAGGAAATACATATTTCAAGATTGTAATGTTCTTAATAAATTTAACACAGGAAGTGATCATCGATTAGTACGGTGTAAGTTACGTGTTAATGTAAAACTAGAGAGACAAAAATTATTAAAAAAATCAATATTTACAGTTGATATTTCTAATCTTCAGAAACATTCTAATGAATTTAAATTAGAACTTACAAATAGGTTTCAAGTGTTAGGAGATTTTGAACATGATTCAGATTTGAATGAAATTAATATGAAAATAACTGATACACTTTTAAAAACTGCAACAAAGATAGCTGGTAGAAAAAAGCAGCAATTGACTAATAAAATGTCTACTGAGACTACAGAATTTATGAAGAAAAAAAGGAATATGAAGATATACAAAAATGATGTATTAAAAGAATTGAATATCTCGAATTTTTTAAAATGGTACGGAAAGGAGTTGAAAATGATATAAGAAAGTATAACTGTGAAATAGCAAGGAAAGCCATAGAAGAAAATAAAAGTCTCAAGAATGTTAAACAACATTTTGGTATTGGTAGGAAATTTATATCTGCAATAAGAAAAAAAGATGGAATTATTACTAAAAAAAGAAATGACATCATGAAATTGGTAGAAGATTTTTATCAAGAATTATATAGTAATAAAGAACAAGTACCTCCTATATCTATTACATCTTTCGAATTGCCCAGAATTTTAAATGAAGAAGTGAGACATGCAATTAAATGTATGAAAAAAGGAAAGGCTCCAGGAAATGATGGAATTATAATTGATATATTAAAAAAAGCAGGTGAAGAAGTAGAAACAATTTTAGCAAAGTTATATACCAAATGTCTAAATGATAAAGATGTACCGGAAGATTGGAAGAATGCTGTAATAATATTAATATTTAAAAAAGATGATAAAAAAGATATTAGAAATTACAGACCTATCATCCTTTTATCAGTTATATAAAATTTTTACCAAGATAATTACAACTCGTCTACAGAGAACTTTGGAATTCCACCAACCAAAAGAACAAGCTGGATTTAAAAGTGGTTTTAGTACAATAGATCATATCCAGGTATTGAGAGAAGTCATAGAAAGGACAAATAAATATGAGTTGTCATTATGTTTTGGATTTGTATATTATGAAAAGGCATTCAATTCTATACACATTTCTTCAGGGATTAAAGCATTGGATCATCAAGGTATAGATCCAGGATATTGTCATATTTTAAAGAATATTTATAAAAATGCAACAGCAACAATTAGATTACATAATGATACTGGAAAAATCAACATTGAGCAAGGTGTAAGACAAGGTGACTCCATATCTCCAAAACTTTTTACAGCAGTGCTGCTTGAAGTATTTTGTGGATTAAAATGGGAAACTAAAAGAATGAAAGTAAATGGAGAGTATTTAAGTCATTTGGATTTTGCAGATGATGTAGTTGTTTTTGCAAATAATGCTTCAGAGCTGCAGGAAATGTTGCAGGAGTTAGCAGATGAAAGTAGAAAAGTAGGACTAAAGTAATGTTTAATCGATTTGCTCAAAATATGAAAATAAAGATTGATTATGAAGAATTAGAAGAAGCTAACAGTTACAAATACCTTGGTCAGATTATTAATACAGATGGAAACATAATGGAGGAAATTAATCATAGAATTAAACTTGGTTGGAGTGCTTTTGGTAGAAATAACTTGATATTAAAAGGAAATATGCCTATGTGTTTGAAACGAATGTTTTTTAACAAATGTGTTTTACCAGTTCTTACTTATGTATCTGAGACTTGGACACTTAATAGAACAGCAATACAGAGACTACAGACCACTCAAATGAGTATGGAGAGATGTATGTTGGGAGTAACAAGAAGAGATCGAAAACGCAATGTATGGGTAAGACAACAAACAGGTGTTACTGACCTTATTGAAAAAATTTAAAAGATTGAAATGGAGTTGGGCTGGACACATTGCTAGAAGAAATGATAATAGATGGACGATTGAAATTTTAAACTGGATTCCAAGAGATTGTAAAAGACCCATAAAGAGACCACATGTGAGATGGATGGATGAAATAAGAAAATGTGCAGGGGTGTTGTGGAAAAGAGAAGCTAAAGATCGGAGAAGATGGATTAAACTTGGAGAGACCTTCATCCTGCAGTGGATTGATAATGGTTGATGATGATGATATATATATATATATATATATATATCATCATATATATATATATATATATATATATATATATATATATATATATATATATATGCAAATTTATAAATAAATATTTAAAAATACAGTATTTAAAAGCTTATAAAAATATATATGTATAACAGTCACTTAGGAGCACTTTCAACTAACTTGTAGCTTTGTCAACTATCACGTTTAAAATGTCAGCTTTCCCATAATTCAATGATGTCAACTTTCCCATAATTCTGTGATCTTAATGTTTGCTGCTTGCCTATTAATCAAATGTTGCTTGTATTTACATATTAACATCGCCTCTTTAATTTTCCTTTTATTATTATTTCTTTCAGTTTCCAATATTTTTACATTGTTATAATTAAAATCAAAACCATGTATACATAATTTATTATGGTCATAAAAGACAGAAGCTGATAAATTATCATTATTTTTAAAATTTTGTTTTGTATTTTGAATCCTTTTAAATAACAATAAGTGTTCCTTTGTTCTTTTTTCCAATGTGCACCTCGATTCACCTATATATCCATGGCCACACTCATGTGTCCATTTGTAAATGATACAATTTTTATTTGTAAATAAAGTTTTATCCTTTGAATTGTTTATTAATTTATTTAATGTAGGTGGTGCATAAAATGCAATATCACATATTCCTTTATAAATTTTCTTAATGAAACTTGCTTGTTGATTTGAAATATATGGTATTGATATCCACAATTTTTTATCAGAAGAATTAACAATATTATTATTTTTATATTTATAAGTAAAATTTTAATAGTATAATAAACAGAATCATAATTGTATCCAATGTTTAACAATTCATTATAATAAGTTTCAATATTTTTAGTTTTATCTGATGCATATTTACAAAGGTTATCATTTCTAAATAAAAAGGATTTCAAACCTGCCATTTTATGTGACATTGGTATTTTTGATTCATATGGAATATATCCTCTTTTTGCTATTGGTTTAAGAGTCATATAGTAATCCAGTTTATCCTTGTTTCTAGTTATCTTGTGATCTAAAAATTGTATACTCATTTCTGGTTATCTTGAGATCTAAAAATTGTATACTCATTAAATTTTCATCTGATTTAATCCACTTTCGGCCCTTTATATTATTTAATTCCTTGAACAAATCATTAATAGCATTTGGCTCTCCACAGACAAAAACATCATCAACATATTGACTGTATAAAATAATATCTTTCTGATAATGATCCTTTTTTAAAATATTTTCTTCATATGTAGATATAACATAATTACATATCTGAGCAACTGCAGGAAGTCCCATGGGCCACCCATTATTCCTTTTATAAAATTCATGCTTAAACACGAATTTTATAAAATGAATAATGGGTGGCCCATGGGACTTCCTGCAGTTGCTCAGATATGTAATTTTGTTATATCTACATATGAAGAAAATATTTTAAAAAAGGATCATTATCAGAAAGATATTATGTTATACAGTAGATATGTTAATGATGTTTTTGTCTGTGGAAAGCCAAATTATATTAATGATTTGTTCAAGGAATTAAATAATATAAAGAGCCTAAAGTGGATTAAATCAGATGAAAATTTAATGAGTATACAATTTTTACATCTCAAGATAACCAGAAACAAGGATAAACTGGATTACTATATGACTCTTAAACCAATAGCAAAAAGAGGATATATTCCATATGAATCAAAAGTACCAATGTCACATAAAATGGCAGGTTTGAAATCCTTTTTATTTAGAGATGATAACCTTTGTAAATATGCATCAGATAAAACTAAAAATATTGAAACTAATTATAATGAATTGTTAAACGTTGGATACAATTATGATTCTGTTTATTATACTATAATTTTTTTTACTTATAAATGTAAAAATAATAATATTGTTAATTCTTCTGATAAAAAAATTGTGGATATCAATACCATATATTTCAAATCAACAGGCAAGTTTCATTAAGAAAATTTATAAAGGAATATGTGATATTGCATTTTATGCACCACCTACATCATATAAATTAATAAACAATTCAAAGGATAAACCTTTATTTACAAATAAAAATTGTATCATTTACAAATGGACACATGAGTGTGGCCGTGGATATATAGGTGAATTGAGGTGCACATTGGAAAAAAGAACAAAGGAACACTTCTTGTTATTTAAAAGGATTCAAAATACAAAACAAAATTTTAAAAATAATGATAATTTATCAGCTTCTGTCTTTTATGACCATAATAAATTATGTATATATGGTTTCGATTTTAATTATAACAACGTAAAAATATTGGAAACTGAAAGAAATAATAATAAAAGGAAAATTAAAGAGACAATGTTAATATGTAAATCAAAGCAACATTTGGTTAATAGGCAAGCAGCAAACATTAAGATCACAGAATTATGGGAAAGTTGACATCATTGAATTATGGGAATGCTAACATTTTAAACGGGATAGTTGACAAAGCTACAAGTTATTTGAAAGCGCTCCTAAGTGACTGTTATACATATATATTTTTATAAGCTTTTAAATACTGTATTTTTAAATATTTATTTATAAATTTGCATACATTATTTTGAAGAAATACAGACATCGATTTATAATATTATATATATGAAAAACAAAAAACACAAGTTAAAAACTTGCATACACTTGTATTTATGTCAATAGATGGTGTTATACCAAAAACTCCTTCAAGCGTTTGTTTACATAAACATCAGAGCGAGTATTTCACTATCTCTAACTTAATTTCCACCTTCAGATCATTATTTTAAGCTATTTGCTATCGTCAGTGAAGGACAGGATTAAGAAACTAGATCTGAAACACAAACTCTGAGTGTTTAAGAAACAGTTTCTATTCAGCTTGCAAGCGTGAATCTTTTAGACACGTAATGTCTTCAAACTCAGCATAGCATGCCAAATAGCTACATGGGTCTGATATCAGTTCAGCATCACCACATAGTAGATGCCTCTGCAATATATATCACTGCAAGAAAGACCTCAAAGGTACATTTATGAAAAACAAAAAACACAAGTTAAAAACTTGCATACTCTTGTATTTATGACAATAGATGGCATTGTACCAAAAACACCTTCAAGCGTTTGTTTACATAAACGTCAGAGCGAGTATTTCACTATCTCTAACTTAATTTCCACCTTCAGATCATGATTTCAAGCTATTTGCTATCGTCAGTGAAGGACACAATTAAGAAACTAGATCTAAAACACAAACTCTGAGTGTTTAAGAAACAGTTTCTATTCAGCTTGCAAGCGTGAATCTTTTAGACATGTAATGTCTTCAAACTCAGCATAGCATGCCAAATAGCTACATGGGTCTGATATCAGTTCAGCATCACCACATAGTAGAAGTCTCTGCAATATATATCATTGCAAGAAAGACCTCAAAGGTACATTTATGAAAAACAAAAAACACAAGTTAAAAACTTGTATACGCTTGTATTTATGACAATAGATGGTGTTATACAGAAAACATCTTCAAGTGCTTGTTTACATAAACATCAGAGTGAGTATTTCACTATCTCTAACTTAATTTCCACCTTCAGAACATGATTTCAAGCTATTTGCTATCGTCAGTGAAGGACAGGATTAAGAAACTAGATCTGAAACACAAACTCTGAGTGTTTAAGAAACAGTTTCTATTCAGCTTGCAAGCGTGAATCTTTTAGACACGTAATGTCTTCAAACTCAGCATAGCATGCCAAATAGCTACATGGGTCTGATATCAGTTCAGCATCACCACATAGTAGAAGCCTCTGCAATATATATCACTGCAAGAAAAACCTCAAAGGTACATTTATGAAAAACAAAAACACAAGTTAAAAACTTGCATATGCTTGTATTTATGACAATAGATGGCATTATACCAAAAACACCTTCAAGCGTTTGTTTACATAAACGTCAGAGCGAGTATTTCACTATCTCTGACTTAATTTCCACCTTCAGATCATGATTTCAAGCTATTTGCTATCGTCAGTGAAGAACAGGATTAAGAAACTTTGTGTTTTAGATCTAGTTTCTTAATCCTGTCCTTCACTGACGATAGCAAATAGCTTGAAATCATGTTCTGAAGGTGGAAATTAAGTTAGAGATAGTGAAATACTCACTCTGACGTTTATGTAAACAAACACTTGAAGGTGTTTTCTGTATAATGCCATCTATTGTCATAAATACAAGTGTATGCAAGTTTTTAACTTGTGTTTTTTGTTTTTATAAATGTACCTTTGAGGTCTTTCTTGCAATGATATATATTGCAGAGGCTTCTACTATGTGGTGATGCTGAACTGATATCAGACCCATGTAGCTATTTGGCATGCTATGCTGAGTTTGAAGACATTACGTTTCTAAAAGATTCACGCTTGCAAGCTGAATAGAAACTTTGTGTTTTAGATCTAGTTTCTTAATCCTGTCCTTCACTGATGATAGCAAGTAGCTTGAAATCATGATCTGAAGGTGGAAATTAAGTTAGAGATAGTGAAATACTTGCTCTGACGTTTATGTAAACAAACGTTTGAAGGTGTTTTTGGTATAATGCCATCTATTGTCATATATATATATATATATATATATATATATATATATATATATATATATATATATATATATATATATATATATATATATATATATATATATATATAACAAGCATAAAGCTAAACTAGTCAATATATAATCAAAACTACCCCAAATCCAAAATTCAACCACACCAGCATAAAAATAATATTAAAACACAGCCAAAGATTTCATTGCTACAAACGGACTTCTCAAGTGTAAAGAACTACAAAAACTACACAATATATATAATATTAAAAATTACCCACAAATCCATTCACTTCCTATCCACCATTAATATTAAAAGAACTCTTAAATAAGTTAATTGCTTCAGAATAATAAATTTTCAATAATAAAGATTCTTTAATTCTTCTTTTGATTTAATTTCTCTCAAAGAAGACAATCTTAGCTTCATCAAAATCTATAGTGTGGCCTGTATCTTTTTCATGGACATACAAAGCAGAACTAAGATATCTATTTTTAACTCTACTTTTGTGAACCTTTATTCTTTCATTTAAACTCAAAAAAAAGGGGTGATACATTGAATAATTTATTAAATAATACAAAAGAAATTTTTGATAGAAAGACTATTTCTGGTGAAGTATATTTTATCCCTTGTTTATTTGTAAGAAGGTAGCATAGGTCAGAGTAGTTTGAGTTTAAATGAAAGAATAAAGGTTCATAAAAGTAGAGTTAAAAATACATATCTTAGTTCTGCTTTGTCTGTCCATTAAAAAGATACAGGTCACACTATTGATTTTGATCAAGCTAAGGTTGTCTTCTTTGAGAGAAATTAAATCAAAAGAAGAATTAAAGAATCTTTATTATTGAAAATTTATTATTCTGAAGCAATTAACTTATTTACGAGTTCTTTTAATATTAAGGGTGGGTGGGAAGTGTATGGATTTGTGGGTAATTTTTAATATTATATATATTGTGTAGTTTTTGTAGTTCTTTACACTTGAGAAGTCTGCTTGTAGCAGTGAAACCTTTGATTGTGTTTTAATATTATTTTTATGCTGGTCTGGTTGAATTTTGGATTTGGGGTAGTTTTGATTTATATATATATATATATATATATATATATATATATATATATATATATATATATATATATATATATATATATATATATATATAGAACTATATGGTTTGACTCAATTACAATACTTTATTCAAGTGATCCAGTATGAAAAATTTTAAATTTTAATTAATAATAATTATAATATATTGAAAATCAGTGTATAAAATCAGTAATACATTGAAATGCTTGTTGGATTATAATTTTCAAATTAAGTAAAAGCTCACCAATAAATATCCTGAGAGTGATGAAAACTTGGACTGTTTGAGATACATTAGAAAATCTCTGATAGAGTGGATATGAAGTTCATATACATTTTATTATAGGGTCTAGTTGCAGTCAGATTAAAATGATCATTTAATAATATTAAACCAATTTGGAAGTATAAACATATTTTGTACATTATTATTATTAAACAATAATTAAAAGAAAAAAATCAATTTATAATTTTTCTAAATTTTGTAAACAATTTTCAAGTACACCTGGGTCTCTTTTTACGCAGACTTATTTCACACGATTTTGAAGTTATGCGATTCGTGTTTCACCGGAAGTTGATTTCCAATAATGCGCTATTACTTTAAATAATAAATTTTGTTCAAGTACATTATATTGAAAGTAATAGCACATTATAGAATTCGACTTTCATCTTAGTAATTTCAATATTTTCAGTGCTTTATAATAGTAATATTTTATGCAATAATGAAATTAAAATCATGATTTCCACATTTTATGTATACACATATTAAATTTTACAAGATTGTAATGTAAATTTGTTCAAACATTGTGTGTGTTAATTTTGCATTTTAAATCACATTCTGTTTTTGCTTTTTAAAAAAGAACATAAGCATTTTAAATCACATTCTGTTTTTGCTTTTTAAAAAAGAATGTAATCAGTTATTATTTTCTTATTAATGACACTAATCATTAACGTGCTCTTACATTCCAACGAGAGCTAAATGATTGTATGACTGGATATCGTGAGCTTTGCAAACAATTAATAAAATCATTGTCTCAAAGATTAATTACATTGTCACCAGAAAATCATAATAATTAAAACGTGTATAAAAAAATGTAAATTACTGTACTGTAAATTATGCATAAACATATATTATTTTGAATAAAATTAAATATTATGGTTAAAAAAAGTTTGTCTTGTATCAATTTTTTTCAAAGTTGAAATATTTTATTAGTCATATTTTATTTTCTTATTTTTTTTTTTTGCACGAATTTGAACGTAATTTTACGTTGGTGCTTTGCTTTTATGTGACTTTTGTAAAATCACAGACCACATCCCTCCTTTTTCAATGTAAGTTATGTCTATTTTTGCGCGATTTCATTTGCGTGTGTTTTCTGAGGAACCTATCTATCGCGTAAAACAAGACCCAGGTGTATATTTAAATTGATATGAAACAGTCTAATTAATTAACACTAGAGAGAAAGCTATAAATTAGTATTCATAATGTTCTGTTATTGGTCCATTTGGTACAACAATCCAATGTAATATAAGGTAACAGAGTTTGTAGGGGGGCTATCAAGAAAGAAAAATCGGAATAAAAGAGACTTTAATATCTACACCTATAAAAATAAAGAAGAGCTGAAAAAGCAGTAAATTTAAATTTAATTGAACAATATTACAACATATTGTCTGTTTAAAAACATGGAATAAGAAATTTCACACCATGTATGCATTCTACTGCCCTCTCATCGATTTATAGTTCCTGATATTCATACTGGAGAAAAGAAAATGAGAGCCGTATTGAAAATTATTTTTCTGAACAAATATAACTTCAAATTAAGAACTAATCAAGAAATTGTAAGCATTTACTTTTATTTTATTTTATGTTAGCCAGTTTTCATATTTTAAAATGATGCATAAGTTATTTAAAGTAGCAAGGAAAGGAGGAAAAAGAAAATGTTTTTTTGCACTCTTTATAATAATGAAGAAAAAGATGTTTGCTTACAAATTATAATTTTAATAAAATATCATTAGAAATAATTTTGAAGAAAAGTGTTAAAAGATATAGCAAACAAACTGAAAAGTCATTTTAAGTAGTATAAAGTTTAATCAATTTAAAAAGGAAAAATGTGTGAACTTATTTTCTATTCTTATTAAAGAAGATAGATCATCTGCTAATTCTAGTTTCAGAACTATTTTTGCTTGGTTATTAAAAATGGAAAAGTTACAGTGTTATAAATTCCCAAGGATTGAATAATTTTTTTCTAGTATTATTAAAAAAACAAAATATTTTAATTTGCTGATAAAAATAAATAATTAAATATTTGCTTCTTAATCTTTATTGTGTAACATGCGAATTAACAATAACTTTAAATGTTTTAAAAATGCCAAGATCATTGTGCCAAGATTATTTTAAAATTATTCCAGATATTACCACAGATGGGAAAAAAATCAATAAATGATTTTAAAATGTTTATCTTGTTAATTGTAATAACCCTATAACTTCATTGTAAGGAAAATTATCTACAAAAAGTATGAATAAACATTATATTTTTAGTTGTGCTATACAGTTTTGGATGTGTTTGAATTTTGTTCCACTATGCCAGGATCGAATATAATAATAAAATATATAGACATGTTACTTATAAAATGTTTTACTCATGATATCAGTTTCCCTTATCACTCAGCTCATAATGATGGAACAAACTTTGAACTAAGGAGGATAAAATATATATAATGGAAGAAAATGTTTTTTTTTTTAGTTATTGCTTATGTTTAGTATTGTAATATACTGTTTGTAATGTGTTATTGAGTGATTTTTTTTTATTGTGGTATGAAAATATATTTAGTTACAGACAAATAAATGTATAAAGATATACACATTTATTATATTATGTATATTTTTTTTGTTATTTTCCCAGTTGAGGGAAAATATAATATTAAATATCATTTATCTAGACAAAGAGAGAGAGAGATTCATCTGTCACACTTTTAAAATAGATTTTAATATTTTATTGAAGAGTAGAAAACAGACAAAATTTGTCTAAGATATAGTCTAATGACACAATTGTTTTATTGTATGAAAATGTTTGATATAAGCATTTTGCATTTATTAAATTTTGCCTATGAACTAGCATGTCCATCATCATTGTCTATGTGTATATTGCTTGTTATAACAAAAGTATTATTATGTTTTTAAAAATAGTTAATGGTCATTTGACTTACATGTTGGTTTGTTTAATACACTATTAGTTTTTGAATCATGAAATGGAGTATTTCTTTTTCCACTTTTATTGTTAGAATTATGCTATCTTGCTATTGTATTGATAAGGATTCATGACAGCTTTCAGCTTATAAGCATGCACCACATATAATGACATCAAATATAGTATCATTGATATTGGGCATGGGAAGATGCACTATTCTCCCATTGCTTATTCTATGAGAGGATTATATTGTTGAGGCTGATAAATAGTTATTGCTTAGTTAGCATAATTAATCCCAAGAGAGGATTATATCCATGACTTGTATTCTATTTACCTGTGATGAGGCAATTTATACACATTGGTACTTAGGAAAAGGGTATTGGAATTGGCCATATTATTATACAACTATCATGTTGTTTTGTAGAGCCTTCCTTTATTATTTGATCTCTCATGATGGTATGTAGTTAGTTTTCCACTGTGTATGGTAAAGTTTTAGTATTTTAAAATTAAATACAAAGGATGGGATAAAGTTAGATTCAGGGACACTGGTTTATCGATAGTGTTTGCCTAATTGGAATACTGTCTTTATGATGTTGTTGTATCTTTATCAGTTTATAAACAAACCAACCAATACATATTAGTGTTTGTAACAGTTCTGTATGGAAGAGCAAGAGATACACGTGTACAGTGTTGATTTATTTTCATCAAGCAGTGATTCATCAATGGATTGGTAAGATAGTTTAATGATTAGAATATGTTGTGGACTTAGGCAAGGTTTTGGTGTCATGTATGCATTTGACCTCTGATATCTATCCCCACATTAATACAATAAATCTCTTCATATTAAATAATAATAATTGTTAATTGTGCTGCATATGATAATTATCATATTCTGATAAATAAAATAGCTATAATGTAATACACTACTTTATAAATTTGAGTTTTAGATTTTAAAATTTTTCATTTATCCCAAAGATTTGAATACACTTTTGTTTTATAATTTGAGTGCTAATTTAGTTTAAACAGAGTTTAACCTTCCTATTCGATAAGATAAAATAATAGAAACCTAGCCAATAATGATAGTGATAATATGAATATCACTGTACTAGTTTATCTTATATACTACGTGTGTAGTCAGTGGGATATAAATTATTTTTATACCTGATTTTATATAATGTCTCTGTCTTATTTCAGACAATGTGTCTGAAATAAATTTGGTAATAGTGTAAATAAATCTTGTTGTGTTAAAAATTTATTTAGTCATCTGTAACCTATTGCTAATCACCATACATATTATTATTGTTATTGCTATTGACATATCTTTCTAATTATATTGAAATCATCATCAATCAATATAGTATATTTAACTATGTGTTAGTATACCAGAATAATTTTGTTAAGCCCTATAGTTTAAGAGTACGTCTAAGGCATCATCACTTTATAATCAAAATATTATTAACCTAAATCACATATTGTTTTTAATGGTATAATAAAAGATAAACACTTTAATGTGGATTTAATCAGTTTATTTGAACCCACAGATGTATCATTCACCGATCTTGATCACATTGCTCATAATTATTTGAGAAAAAAAAGTTAGGAAGTTATTGTCTTTAGTTATTAAAAAGTTATTCATATTTCTTGAAGCTTAAAGTTTATAACAGTTATGGAGTTTATAAAGTTTCTTTGGAATTACTAAATATTGTTTTGTGTTAAGAGCCGTTTTGTGCATTATATGTAGGTAGTGGCAAAATCCCTCTTACTGACCCAAGTATATCTTGTATAAGAATATTTAAGTTGTTTGAACCCTGAGAAGAATAGGTTATTAATTTGCAATGTAGAATTTGAATTTATGGTAAATTTTATATCTATCGGGATGTATGGTAGTTGGATTTGAGTTGTTATATTCACTATTTTATGAAAATCAACCACACTTTAAGGTGTAAATTGCTTCTTGTGTCTTAAAACGTTTAGCTTGTTTTGACACTATGGTGAATATTCTGGTTTTGTCAAACTTGGAATCACTATTTTATTTAGTTTATCTTATTATCAATTAATACAACATTAGGTTATAGTTTAAGTTCTCGGTCTCCATCATCAATATTGTTCTTTAATATCATCTTAATCATTCATTAACTCATACATCTTCTTTCATTTCTCTTTATTCTTAGACTCATTTCATTTTAATAATTAATTATTATTTATTTTCATCATCCATTTAGTTATTCACATCCTAATTTACGCATTACTTAATTCATAATTTTAAGTTCATATTCATTCCATAGATCTAATTATTATTTATTTATTGGTTTGACGAATATTAAATTTATTTCATAACATTTGTTTAACTAGAAGTTATTATCATCATGGAAATCATGTAACCTTCTTTAGATTTACTGTTTCGTGCTAGCTTAATTGAATAAAGAAATCATCTCTTTAGTTTAACATTTCTTTTCTGCTTATATTCTTGATTATTCAGGTAGTGAAGGTTACAATATATATATATTATATTATAACGGGACGATCCTTTTCAGGACTCGAGGAAGTCACATCTAACTATAGTCGGACTTTGAGTCTTCTTATAGAATGCCATGGATGATGTTATTTAAAATATAATCCAATTCACTCCTCTATTAATAACCTCGTTACTCTCGGAATTCGAGCTCAGAGTAGAAATTTGCAATCGACTCTCTTCAGGCATTTCCACAAATATCCCATAGTAATAATAAATTTAATATAAGCTATATATAACTTCTTTATAAATATTAAATCATTAAGTTGATTTAACATATATATGCGTGAGTATGTACATTTATAAATATTGGTTTTATAAAACGACTAAATAAAATAAACAAACGAGACCTGTTTAATTTTGAAATCAAGTTTAACACATTTTAATCAGTAATAAAGAATAAAATATTGTCACATAAAAACATTAAAATTTAGAATTATAATCTGTGCTTATATACACTAATAAATTATTTAATATTAAAATAATAATAATAATAATAATGTAATCATTTACATATATATAAATATATAATTTAAAATCATGCGTATAATAAATACACATGATACATTATAAATCTACCTATTGTATCATTAAAATAATTCAGTGTGTGTTGTATGTTTATATACGATAACATCCATTCACACTAGATTAATAATAGAATGTATTCTGATATTAGTTATGTATGTTTAAAAATATATTATGTTAATTGTCATGTAAGATTCAATTTGGAATATAATAAAACGTACTTCCAAATTGAAATAATTTAAAAACGTTTACCTTAGTCAGCTGTCATTTCCATCAAAGTATATATCAAAATATCAACATCTAAATTTTATTAAATAAATAAAAAAAAATAAAGTGTTCATCTTAAAAGTTCTCCACTTTAATATACGAAGTAATTTTTCTAAGTAAATATAATTATCCACAAAGGAAATAAAGTTTAAGAGTTCTTAAATTATACGATGAAGTAATCCAAGACGAGAAAGAATGCGGTTTTATATCCCTCCTTAGACGAAATAAAATGATGATGAATGTTGAAACATAAAGTTCATTGATCATCCTTCGAAGAGGTAATCCAGATATTCATTCTTTAAATATTTGCATAGTAAAATATTTAACATCTTCTTCAATATAATACTCCAATATTAAGGGCAGCTTTTTAAATGAAAATTACGACAACGATTATATTTTAGGCATTGATTAAGTAGGAATGAATTTACATGTTCAGGTGTAAAACATCAGTAGAAATCCCCTGGTATAAATTGTCTAGCCGAAGAACATCTTTATAAATTTTTGTCTTTTTAAATATATTTTTTTTAAACTCATTTCGAAGACATTGATAACTTTTATAATCTTGTTAATTACAATGATTATTTTTGTATAGTTCTTTATAATATTCAAAGGCAGTAAATTAATTACTTGAAGTGGGTTTTAAAATATTGAATCTTCTTTTTTAATTTTTCTTAAATGTGTTCTAAATTCGAACACATTAAAATTTACAGACATAGTTCTTGCCTTGATAACTAAATAGACGATTATTGTTATAACAATATTAGTTCATTTTTATACTGGATTAATTTCTGCAAGCATATCACATAATCACGCTCACGCTCTATTGTTTAAAATATACAATTTGTAATGAACCCCAAACGTTTATTTCCTTTGTTTCATCTGATAAAAATGCGATGTTGACTTTTGTCAAATGTCAAGTTTTATATTAACAACAACAAAAAAAAATACTATTACTTCGAAACATTTTATTTATGTGTGTGTATATATAAACTAGAATTATTCATTTTTAGAATTATTCTTTTAATACTAACTAGTCTATATATATATATAGCTGATACATGAAAAGCTTAAGATAGATATAAGTTATTTCTATCTGTTGATTTGATATAGGCACAGTTAAATTCACAAAGAAACACAAATTGTTTTAGGTGAGGCTCATATGGTACTCTCACATTACCCCCCTCCCTTAAAAAGTTCAAATTTTATATTTACCATTAAAATTTGGAATTTAATGTGTGTCAATGTATGCATTAAATATAAAGTTGTGGGCTTGTTTTTCTTTCCTGTTTTTATCAACCCTTATTATTTGCTCTATTTTTTTTAACCCTTTCTCTTTCTCTACACTAAATATTATTCACTTTAAACAGAAGGATAAAGAGGTTCATATATATAGGGTTCTTTCTTTTTCTCCCCTTTTTTATTTTTCTTTAATGGATTCATTGTTATGTGCCTCTTTTATAGATGACACATATATTTGTTTGGTAGTCTCCAGCCTGCTTTTCTTTAAGACTCGTGGACTTTTTTGAGAACTATCCAAAACATAAGAACATCCATCATTCAGCATGGATTAACACTTAAAACGTTTTTAGTTTTCAGGTATCCTAAGAATTAATTTTAATTGCTTAACATACCCTCATCAAAGAAAATTAATATCTATTTTGACTTATATACATCCTTATACATATATATATATATATATATATATATATATATTTAAAAAAAAAAGTATATATATACATCCTTATACATATATATATATATATATATATATATATATACCCATATACTTTTAAATGAAAACTTTTTCTCCCCTTACCTATTCTAAATGATCTTTTCTTTCAATATTTTACTTTATACATAAGTAAAATGTGGCAAACATTATTAATTTGTTTGACCAAAATAGGGTTTTAAAGCTCTAGCATTGTAAGTGCCTTTAATGTCTTCCTTTATATTTATCCAGAATGCATTGGGACCTGTTTGCTTTATGATAGTATAAGATCCCTCATACCGATGATAAATCTTTTGGTATCTGCTCTGTTGGGGTTTACTAATTTGAGGAGTTTTTATAAAAACTTGATCCCCAATTTTGAATTTGTGTGAAATTGTCTTCACATTTTTATTTCTTTGACTGGCCTTTTTTTTAACAAGTTGTTTATAAGGTTTTACTCTATCTTCTCCTGTATCCATATATATACCCACAAAGTGCATGTACATTGGCTTAATGGTGATTGTTATTACAATTTAACAACATCACGCTATATAAAATAAATCTCTTATTTATATATATCCATATCAAAATATATAATAATGGACTTGCATTTTATAAATAGTGTTTCAACATCAGATTGCATTATCATGATGCTTAATTAATCTACCATTATTATTTAGTTAACTAACCACAACTTGAACTTTAATAAACCTGTAAGTATTTTTTTTATACTTTGGTTAACTTGATGTATTTTTATTGCTATTAATATCAACTTCAATTATCTATATACATATACATAATTATTCTCCTAAAAGAACAGCCTAATGGATTCTATCATTACTAAAGTCCATTGTCACATCCCAAAGTTGTAATCCATGAAGTCTTTCCCTATATGTGTGCTTTACTTTTTAAGCACATCCATTAACATGTTCAATGAATGTGAAGGTACCTTCATAAGTATTACACAACCTATGGAATTGTGAACCTTTCTGTCTTTTAGCTTGTATTATACATATCTTTATTATTGTCTGAAGACTTTTTATAATTTGTTCATCTTCAGGATTATGGTGATACTTCATACACCATAATTTACACTTAACACAATTAAATCTATTGCCTTCATTCATATCTTCTAAATTAAACTTTCTATTAAAACAACCTTCTTTTCCATTAAATATTATCATTGATAATGATATTATCAGATGGTTTTCATACAATTTATCAACACCGTGTTGATGAAATGTTTTATTTTTGTTCTGGGAGTAAAAACAAATATGATGCGATGACTCAAAATACATTTCACTGTTGTATTCATCTATTATGTCTTTAGATAGTGGAGTCATCTCAAGTTTCATGAGTTCATGATTT
This sequence comes from Epiperipatus broadwayi, assembly GCA_028023455.1. Taxonomy (NCBI): domain Eukaryota; kingdom Metazoa; phylum Onychophora; class Udeonychophora; order Euonychophora; family Peripatidae; genus Epiperipatus; species Epiperipatus broadwayi. The sequence goes on from JAQFVV010006331.1 coordinate 1,268,099, forward strand.
AACTTGTTATTAATACAAGAAATCTGAAGTCTTAATTTATCTAGACATTCAGTATTATCAGTTGACTGTGTTTCTTTCAAGTCCTGAGACTCAGAATTTAATTTATATTTCACATGATCCATATCTTCTCTTTCTAAGATTTTTGGATCAGATTCAAGCACTTTATTAATGCTGCAATGATCTTCTACTTCATTGCTCTGCTGTATGGAAAAATGATAGTCATGACAGTTTTCTTCTGATATATTCATTTGAACTAGAAGTGATATGTTTTGGATGCTATCATTATATTCACATATCTCATGCTCAGGGTAAGTTTTGGATTCTTGGCATTGAATTGCCATCAATATTGTTGATACTTTTGTGTCATGAAGTCTTTCTACTTCATTGGCAGTTTGTTTATTTTCAACAACAACTTTGATTTTTACTTGCATCTTTTCCTTAGCATTATCAATATCTTTCTTCAACTCTTCTTTTATACAAATTATGTCTTCTTTAATTTCTTTTCCATATTATCCATATCAACCTTAGTTACCATATTACTGTTCATTCTAGCCATTTCTCCCTTCATATCAGCATTCATTTTATTTATATCAGCATTTATATTATTCATATCAGCTTTGGTTGCCATATTATTCATATCAGCTTTTATATCATTTATATCAGCTTTGATATTATTTATATCAGCTTTGGTTGCCATATTATTCATATCAGCTTTTATATTATTTATATCAGCTTTTATATTATTTATATCAGCTTTGGTTGCCATATCAGCTTTTATATTATTCATATCAGCTTTCATATTATCCATCTTAGAATTCATTTTATTCATATCAGCTTTCATATCCATTATCATTCGGACCAATTGAGCCATATAATTATCACTTCCTTGAGGCTGTACTAGTATAGCTTCAGTTATCTTTTGTGTTTGGGGTAATATTTGATCTGTCATATGAACTTGTGAAGGATGTTCAACTTCTTCTACAGACCCCTCAGACATTAAGACTTGTAAAGACCCTTGTTCATCACTAATTGAAGTCATTTCTATTTCACTATCTTTATTACTTAAAGATTCTTCTAAACTTTTTACTTCATTATTTTTAGCTTTTTCCGACTTCTAGTTATCATTAACTAAAAATTTCTAATGTAATATATATAAATTACTTTCTTTTCAAAGTTATACTTCAATATATGCCATAAGATTTCATGCTGTGCTTATGCTCTTACATGTAATTCTATTTTTCCTACTTTTATAAGATGTTATTATAATATATATCAATGCCCAAACTATAATCATATTTATTTATTTTAAAGCGACTGATTTATCTGTTTGCTACGGTTTATTTTATTTCAAGGTCTCTATTATTTATTATTCAGTGTTTTTACCAATTCAAAACATACTCATACATTTATTTATTTTTTTAAACTATGGATTTAACCAATGGAAAACTACTGTTTCATGCCTCATGTTGGGCGCCATGTATAACGGGATGATCCTTTTCAGGACTCGAGGAAGTCGCATCTAACTATAGTCGGACTTTCAGTCTTCTTATAGAATGCCATGGATGATGTTATTTAAAATATAATCCAATTCACTCCTCTATTAATAACCTCATTACTCTCGGAATTCGAGCTCAGAGTAGAAAATTGCAATCGACTCTCTTCAGGCATTTCCACAAATATCCCATAGTAATAATAAATTTAATATAAGCTATATATAACTTCTTTATAAATATTAAATCATTAAGTTGATTTAACATATATATGCGTGAGTATGTACATTTATAAATATTGGTTTTATAAAACGACTAAATAAAATAAACAAACGAGACCTGTTTAATTTTGAAATCAAGTTTAACACATTTTAATCAGTAATAAAAAATAAAATATTATCACATAAAAAAATGGAAACCTCCAATCCCTTTCTGTTTCACCATCAACCTAATGACCTACTCGTCTAAACTAATTTCGAACCTATTTTTAATGTAAAAATGTAATATATAAGTCGAGCAGGAAAACTTTGCTACAATGGCCGCTTGAATGGCATCATCCATTTACATACGAAAACACGCTATAATTAGACAGGTTTGATAAAATTATAGCGGAGAAATGCTCATAAATTATTATAAAATGTTTTATTAATTTTCAGTCAATTCTTAATTATATTCGCTATAATATTCGTATGTGGATGGATAATTTATACCTTGGAATAACGGCAAAATGATTCATATATATTTAAGTTTAAATAAAAGTAATGTAAATGTTTCCTTTAATTTATTTAACGGTTTTCTGATTTAATGTTTTACATATATAGTTGAAACAATTATTTTCTTTAAATTTGCTTTTTTTTTTAATAAACAAATATGTTAAAAGTTATTTAGTTTTATAAAATAAGAATTATCTGTTCGCAATTAAAAAATGAGAATTTTTGTAAACAAGATATTAATTAGTGACACACCCAGGTAAAAAAGTAAAATCTGTTTTCTGATTGATTTTTGTTTGCAACAAAAGACTTTTTCATTAAATCAGAATACCGTTCCTTCTGCTAAGTAATAACACCTGAAAAGGAATTTAATTAATGAAAATGAATCAAATTATATAGTTTATATATTTTGATACATTTTTTAAGGAAATTAAATATAACACCTCAGAGATTTTATCAGTTGTTGTAGAAATTGAATTATATTATTTTGCTTTAATTAAAAGTCAATTGGTCCCGAGGTTTACGAAATTCCAGAAAGGTGTTAAAGTTTAGTAGAAGGATATAAATAGGCCTTATTTTAAGCGGGAAGGGAGAATCCATCTTACTTTTGAAGAGAGTCAACAGGAGAAGTTTTATTATTGTTCAACTTTAACATGTCTGGCTAAAGTCAGGCAAAATTTTGCTGCTTTCCCATGATGGAACGCCTAGTTCAATCCATCAAATGCCAAAGGAACAACCAAGCTTACACCAACTAAAGTTGAAGATGCCATAAGCCATAAAAATAATTTATTTGCCTTCATTCCGATTTCAGTGCAGGCTGGTCCCTGACCTAAATCTCGGGCTTGACTGGGTTTGAAGTACATTTTGTGAGTTCCAGCTCGTGTTAGATGGATAAGCATGTTTTGACTGGCACATAGGTTTTTTTTTCTTTCCGCATTTGGACGCCCAAAATCGTAGGGCTTGTAACTTATTTCCACCCCTGAAGAGATTATGGAGTATATATATAATTCTTTTGGTCAAAATTAATGATTTTGAGTCAAATTTTTTTTTTGAATAATGTATATATGTAAGATTTTTTTCCGTGTTTGGACGACCAAGTGAGGCTTCGATGTAAACACCTACATACTCTGAGTTATGGACTTTTGTGTGTGTATATAGCAAAAAAATTTATTAAATTTATTTTGTGTCTTTCCTGTTCACTAGTGACTGGTGCCTGAGGATGATTGATCAAGTTATAAGTCATCCTCCTATAAATTTGTCATTAGGGAGCAGAGAAAAGAAATTTAGCTTAAAAGAAAAGGGGGGTCTCGTTGTTTTATCAAAGTATTTTTATGAATTGGAGTGGTTTAAAATGGGTAAGAAATATATATATAAAAGTAACGTCAAATTAACCAAAAGTTAAAAGATTTGAAATTGGTGCAGATGGGTCAAACGGAATTAGGTCATAAAACTATTTAAGTATATATGTGTGTATATATATATATAAAAACAGCTGGAAGAAGAGAGCGGGGGTGAGTTAAATTTTTATTAAGTCATCTTTAATATTAAAATATGTGTTATACTTAAAATATATAGACGAAAAAAAAAAGATTTTTTTTTTTTAAATTTTTCATATATTTTATTAAAGCTAGGAAAAAAAAGAAGGGATTTTTTTAAATAAAAAAAGAATTTCATATGTTTTATAAAATAAAAAGTAGGGACACAAATTTTTTTTTTAATTGATTATATGTTGGACGGGCATCGAGATGGAGTAAGCTTATAGATATATTAGTGAGTTAGGCATAGAGTTGGGATGGAAGTGAACGAGTCGTTCTTGAAGGGGGAGAGCAGCAAACAGCCGTATTAAAAGTATAAAAGTTTTAAAAATCAAATATTTATTAGGTGCGAAAAATAAATAAATAAATTTTGAAAGGATTGTACAAGATAACAAAAATTGTAGCTATGCCAGAGAATTTAGTTACAAAAATATCGGAACAGACACCGATGGAGATTAAGCAGGAAGGCTGGGATGTTAACTGGTTGCTGAGACAGCTTAGACAGGATGCCAAGGAAAGGGATCAGAAAATGGAGGAATGGAATAAAGAAATGGATCAGAAAATGGAGGCAAGGGATCAGAAAATGGATCAGAAAATGGAGGCAAGGGATCAGAAAATGAATCAGAAAATGGAGGCAAGGGATCAGAAAATGAATCAGAAAATGGAGGAAAGGGATCAGAAAATGGAGGAAATGAATCACAAAATGACACAAAGATTTGAGGCCCTAATCAAAGAAATTAAGCTATCAGTCAGCGGCCAGCATAAATATAAAGTTACGGGAGAATTCAAGGAAACTTTACAGACAAGTCAAGTGGAAAATAATCAAGATAGGGTCATAATGAAAGAAGTTAAGACCTTAGTAGAGAAGGTAGAATGTCAAGAAAAGAATGTGATAGACGAGGTTTATGAAGTTGGTGTAGAATTAGGCAACAAATTTCAAGGCTATGAAGAGACTCAAAAGGAAATGAGAAATGAAATACATAAAATCAGAGAAAATTTAATAGAAAAAAATCAAATGGCTGCCAAAGAAGAAAACATTATCACAGCATATATTCCAGAATTGAGAGATGTAGCAGAAATGAAAGAAGAGACAGAAAAGAAAAGTAAGGAAAGCAACTTTGCTAGTGATTACCAAGATAAAAGACTTGATAGACAGGAGGGAGTGCAAATTATTGGCCAGAGTGAAGATGATAATAAAAATAATTTTAGAGAGAGCAAAGCCAAAATCGATCAGCAAAGTACCATAGTCAAAGAAAATTTTTAAGCGAACATAAGTTCCAGATGGATGATGAAAATAGCACATTTTACCGGTATGAAGAACAACTTGGGTTGGAAAAGAACAAATCCCAAGTGACGCAAAGTCAAAGCAAGGAATGGGGAAAAGCACTTATTGAAGAAATGGATCTCAAGCTGCATAATGAAATACCATATGAAGGCAGCGAATTCGCACTAAGTCTGACAATGCACCCTAAGCGATCTCCTGTGAGGTTGAAAGACAAAAATGAAAGCTATGAATGGATAACCGATGATGATGAAGACGGTTGGACAACTGACGATGATAACGATGATCTGTTGGGATGTTGTTTCAACCCCGGCGTGGAGTTACTCCTTAAACAACCCCCAGATCCTATTTAAATTGTTAGTTATTTTTGTGAGTTTTTTTTTGCGTGTGTGATTGATCTTTTTATATACTCTTTTATATATATTATACACTCTATATTTTATTTATATACCTTTTATATATATTATGCACTTTATATATACACTTACCCTTTTATATATATATTATACACTCTATATTTGATCTATATTAACACTTTATATATTGTACACTTCATATTTTTATACAGATATATTAACACTTTTTATTTTATTATACACTTTATATATTATACACTTTATATTTTATTTATATACCTTAGATATATTAACACTTTATATGTTACCTTATACATATTATACACTTTATATTCTATCTACATACACTTTATATATTATCTGTGTTATAATTTATTTATATACCTTACATACATATTATACACTGTATATTTGATCTCTATATCCTTTATATATTACACACGTTATATTTTATATATATAAAAACATATCTTTTATTTTTGACTAAGATGTATAATCGTTTGGGTATATATCTGTTTTAAGTTTAAAATATTTACTAATAACCGATGATTTCATTATATGTGTTGATAATTGTTAGAAGCACTAAATGTATTATGATAGTGTAATCTACTATGATGTATTACCATAGGTTTAGCATAGGATTAGGCCATGAGTTTATATTTTGAAAGAAACCATAATTTACCTCTGTGTTTATATAAGTAAAGTCTTTTTTTTTATTTGTTTTTTTTTACTAAGTTTACTGATATGAAACGAAAATCTCCAATCCCTTTCCGTTTCACCATCAACCTAATGATCTACTCGTCTAAACTAATTTCGAACCTATTTTTAATGTAAAAATGTAATATATAAGTTGAGCGGGAAAACTTTGCTACAATGGCCGCTTGAATGGCATCATCCATTTACATACGAAAACACGCTATAATTAGACAGGTTTGATAAAATTATAGCGGAGAAATGCTCATAAATTATTATAAAATGTTTTATTAATTTTCAGTCAATTCTTAATTATATTCGCTATAATATTCGTATGCGGATGGATAATTTATAGCTTGGAATAACGGAAAAATGATTCATATATATTTAAGTTTAAATAAAGGTAATGTAAATGTTTCCTTTAATTTATTTAACGGTTTTCTGATTTAATGTTTTACATATATAGTTGAAACAAGTATTTTCTTTAAATTTGCTTTTTTTTTTAATAAACAAATATGTTAAAAGTTATTTAGTTTTATAAAATAAGAATTATCTGTTCGCAATTAAAAAATGAGAATTTTTGTAAACAAGATATCAATTAGTGACACACCTGGGTAAAAAAGTAAAATCTGTTTTCTGATTGATTTTTGTTTGCAACAAAAGACTTTTTCATTAAATCAGAATACCGTTCCTTCTGCTAAGTAATAACACCTGAAAAGGAATTTAATTAATGAAAATGAATCAAATTATATAGTTTATATATTTTGATACATTTTTTAAGGAAATTAAATATAACACCTCGGAGATTTTATCAGTTGTTGTAGAAATTGAATTATATTATTTTGCTTTAATTAAAAGTCCATTGGTCCCGAGGTTTACGAAATTCCAGAAAGGTGTTAAAGTTTAGTAGAAGGATATAAATAGGCCTTATTTTAAGCAGGAAGGGAGAATTCATCTTACTTTTGAAGAGAGTCAACAGGAGAAGTTTTATTATTGTTCAACTTTAACATGTCTGGTTAAAGTCAGGCAAAATTTTGCTGCTTTCCCGTGATGGAACGCCTAGTTCAAGCCATCAAATGCCAAAGGAACAACCAAGTTTACACCAACTAAATTTGAAGATGCCATAAGCCGTAAAAATAATTTATTTGCCTTCGTTCCGATTTCAGTGCAGGCTGGTCCCTGACCTAAATCTCGGGCTTGACTGGGTTTGAAGTACATTTTGTGAGTTCCAGCTCGTGTTAGATGGATAAGCATGTTTTGACTGGCACAATATACACTAATAAATTATTTAATATTAAAAAATAATAATAATAATAATGTAATCATTTACATATATATATAATTTAAAATCATGTGTATAATAAATGCACATGATACATTATAAATCTACCTATTGTGTCATTAAAATAATTCAGTGTGTGTTATATGTTTATATACAATAACATCCATTCACACTAGATTAATAATAGAATGTATTCTGATATTAGTTATGTATGTTTAAAAATATACTATGTTAATTGTCATGTAAGATTCAATTTGGAATATAATAAAACATACTTCCAAATTGAAATAATTTAAAAACGTTTACCTTTGTCAGCTGTCATTTCCATCAGAGTATATATCAAAATATCAACATCTAAATTTTATTAAATAAATAAAAAAACATAAAGTGTTCATCTTGAAAGTTCTCCACTTTAATATACGAAGTAATTTTTCTAAGTAAATATAATTATCCACAAAGGAAATAAAGTTTAAGAGTTCTTAAATTATACAATGAAGTAATCCAAGACGAGAAAGAATGTGGTTTTATATCCCTCCTTAGACGAAATAAAATGATGATGAATGTTGAAACATAAAATTCATTGATCATCCTTCGAAAAGGTAATTCAGATATTCATTCTTTAAATATTTGCGTAATAAAATATTTAACATCTTCTTCAATATAATACTCCAATATTAAGGGCAGCTTTTTAAATGAAAATTACGACAACGATTATATTTTAGGCATTGATTAAGTAGGAATGAATTTACATGTTCAGGTTTAAAACATTAGTAGAAATCCCCTGGTATAAATTGTCTAGCCGAAGAACATCTTTATAAATTTTTGTCTTCTTAAATATATTTTTTTAAACTCATTTTGAAGACGTAGATAACTTTTATAACCTTGTTAATTACAATGATTATTTTTGTATAGTTCTTTATAATATTCAAAGGCAGTAAATTAATTACTTGAAGCAGGTTTTAAAATATTGAATCTTCTTTTTTAATTTTTCTTAAATGTGTTCTAAATTCGAACACATTAAAATTTACAGATGTAGTTCTTGCCTTGATAACTAAATAGAAGATTATTGTTATAACAATATTAGTTCGTTTTTATACTGGATTGATTTCTGCAAGCATATCACATAATCACGCTCTATTGTTTAAAATATACAATTTGTAATGAACCCCAAACGTTTATTTCCTTTGTTTCATCTGATAAAAATGCGATGTTGACTTAAGGTTTTGTCAAATGTCAAGTTTTATATTAACAACAAAAAAATACTATTACTTAGAAACATTTTATTTATGTGTGTGTATATATAAACTAGAATTATTCACTTTTAGAATTATTCTTTTAATACTAACTAGTCTATATATATATATATATATATATATAGTTGATACATGAAAATTTTAAGATAGGTGTAAGTTATTTATATCTGTTGATTCGATATAGGCACAGTTAAATTCACAAAGAAACACAAATTGTTTTAGGTGAGGCTCATATGGTACTCTCACAATATATTGTAACAGAATAAAAAAATAAAGGAAATGATGAAAGATGCCTTTTTATCACGAATAAGATAATGATGATTAAATACATTTTTATTATGATAGTTGCTATAAAATTTATAACTAAATAATGAAGATGCTAATCTTTGGATAAGAATATGGAATTATATATCATATTTTAGTTGCGTGTCCATTTGAAACTAATTAAATATAACACTATAGCCCGTTTACAACTATCATAAATATTAATTCTTTCACGCTAATAGTGAGATAAATAAATTATCCCATTTCCAAACACACAAAGTAACGAAATGAAAATTAATTACTGTCATCATCTAAGATTTAAAATATGCCCATATTGGGAAGTAATTTTAACCAACAAAATATACTGGCCATTGTCATCTGATAAACTAATATTAGCTATTGCAACTGAATAAAATTACTGTGAAATTTATGGAGTTCATTATGCTTATCTCCAATAATAGGTTCTTTCAACAAAGAATCATTCCCATTCCTCTTTTCACATATATAAGACCATTCATGGTCACATGCACACACTGGCACTATTTATAACAATTCATAAAAATATCTAAGAAAGTTAATAAGTCAGAAAAAAAGGACTTCATTTTTATTCAGCTTAGCTAAGTACATGTGTTTTCCACAGGCACCACTAGATTATTTTAAACCTAGATAAATATCATTTATCCATAGTGTACTGGTTTCAAACCCATTTGGTACATCTTTTACTACACATGACTTGGATGACTAACAAAAAAATGACATACTCTATCTGTGTTAATAGAATTATAAGATCCCAATACCTTTAAAATTTATATATTCAACACTCTTATAGATATCACTAGCTCAGTTTAAATATATTGATGAACAGATGCATGAATACTTTTAATAATAGCTTGCAAACAAACATAATGAAGACCATTACTTACATATATGGCCATTAAACCTAGTTATTAATTTAATTATTCATAGTAACATGATATTGATGATGATGATAATAATAATAATAATAATAATAATAATAATAATAATAATAATAATAATAATAATAATAATAATAATAATAATAATAATAATAATAATAATAATAATAATAATAACCTCAGCTTTATAATGAACGCATAACAATAAATTTATCTTTCAAATGCATATAGGCACTACTTAAAATCATACTATGTTCAATCTGGGATTTAATTATAATATTTACTAGCATTTATATATGTTTATGGTTATATTTACTTCAAACTATTTTTATACTTAAAACTATGATTCAATCATTGATATTTACCAGTGATGATGAATGATCATCATGAATCTAATCACATGATATTCAACCTTTTATAGACTTCTATTTACGAAGCATATTAATTATTTTTAAGACTTAATGATTATTATTTATTTAGTGATGATGGTGATCTAACTAGTAACATACACCATTGACAATGATGGTTAAAACCTCTTGGGCACAACATAATTTTAGCCTTTCTATTAATAATCCCTAATTATTAAAAAAAACTTGGTTATATGTCAAGTGTGTTCCTTAAACATCCCTAAATATAAATCAATATTCTACACTTGCTTAACATTTGCAAGTGGTGATGATGATTTAAAAGACAGAATCAAGACAAGAAAAAAAACAATCTTAATAATAATTCAAAAACTAAATATGGTATAATTATATTTATTCACAATCTTTTTTAATATAAATCAAATTACTAATTATACAATTGACTCAATTAAATAAATAATTAAAACAAAATAGTTTAATACTATATGCATAACAAACTAACTTTATGTATCTGCTCATGTTACTACATAGTTTGAGATAAGTTAGCTTAAAATGACTTAAAAAATATTATATTTATATAATGTGTGTTTTTTTTCACTTTTATACGTATGTGAAGCCCTGTTCTTTTCAATTTGCTATATTTAAATTAACCATGCATAACCTATTTTTGATGGGTTTGTATAGCAGTCACACATGCACACACTCTGTGATATGTCAACATATATATTTAAATGTGTACCTCTATATTATGGGTCATTATATAAATCACCTATATAAAAATATTATTGCAACCTTGAGCAAAAATAAATAATAATAAAAAAACATTATCAAACATATAGTGATAGGTTGAACAATCATAATAAAAACATTTTAGTATTACAATATATAATAAAAAAATCAAAACAATGAAAAAACTATGTTTAATGAATTTAAATTGTGTGTGTATAGCTATGTATTATTAAGAATCACAATTACTAAATAAACTCTTAATGTTTCTGTATCAAAAAAAAAGCCAAATGCTTGACTTTTGAAATTAAAGTTAACTTTTAATAAGCAAGAATAAAAGATTTGTTAATTAAAATCACTTCTTATGAATGTCCCAGGTTTGAGTTTTCAGACCGCTTGCCTATTTATAGCTTCCACTGTTTCGTTTGGATTTATTGCAGATACAAATATGAATTGGTTGATTTACTTGTTCCATTTTAAAAAGGGTTATTGCAGATACTTTTAGATAAATATGAATTGGTTGACTTGCTTGTCTCTACCATTTAAAAAAATCATTGTAGACACTTTAGATAAATGTGAAAAAAACTTTTAAATAAAAAAAATGATTCATAAATTAATCAAGGTTGGATGCATGGCTTTATTCATCTTCTTCTTCCTTCTTCTCTTTCCTCCTCTCCATCCAGTCACAAAATGGTGATCCTTATTAAGCCAGAAGATGGAAAAGAAGCCCCTCAGATAGATTATGTGGTTGGCTTTAAACTCTGCCATTCTTTGGTTAATATCGACTGGTATATGAGCCCATAAATAGATCAGTGAACTAACCCATAGATGTCAGGTTTCAAGGAACAGAAATTGCAAATTAGCACATTATCCTTACGATTTCATAACCATCCAATATACATATAAGTACCATTATATGTTATTAACAACTCCTTTTCAAAGAATTTAATTTAAATCCATCTCTTTTCTTTTAACTAATTTTGCTGTAAATTACTTATATATAAATGCACATCTTCTATGCTGACTTTAAAACAAGAGTCATATTTTCTTCTTTAATTTTAAAGAGAGAAATAAAATCAAACAACTCATATTGAGTTTTAAAAAAAACGATGACAAACTGCTGCTAATACTTTAATTTTTTTTTTCTTTCATCTTGTAGTTTAAAATTTAAAACAACTGCATATTTCTTTTTAACTTTAAGACAACATTAACAAATGCCATTTAATGCTAAAACTGAACATTGTTTCTTGACTTTTTTTCTGAAAACTCCTTTTTCTCAAATAGTAATGACTGACTTTTTATTAGTAATGACTACACATCTTTTCTTTAATAGTAACAACTGATTGACCTTCAAATATTATGTCATTCATTTTTATATTCCGAATTTCTGATCAAAGAAACTAAAATCTTCTAACAAAAAAAATAACTGTGATTTTGGGGATAGCAATCAAATCTCACAAGTGGACGGTCTTTACCAATTAATAAGAAGATTAATAATTATATTTATTCTGTCATAACATTTCTTTTTCTTTCCCTGAAATAATCTAAGATCCAAATATCAGAGTTTGTAATCTAAAGTCAATAAAGACTTTGTGTAAAATGTTTTTAGATTTACCCAGGCGTGCGCTCTTTCACACTCTCTTACATGTGTGGCCAGTTTATTTTAATCGTTTTTACACCCTTTTTTGATAGCCTGTTTTTATTTAAAAAAAATAGAACTAAATAACTGAATATATTATTTATTTAATAATAAGAAAATATAATAATTTAAATATCATTTCTTATAACTTTACATTCATTACTGCATATTAATCTATCTATATACAATACTTGCACACAAAAATCTATATATAATTTTTTTTTCTTTTTAATTAAAGAATATATATATATCTATGTGTGGGAAATGAAAACATATATACATGTACAATATATATATATATATATATATATATATTGTATCATATATATATATATATATATATATATATATGATGACATCACAGATGTATGTATTTATTATTAACAATAATAATAATAATAAAATAATTAAAAGATAAAAGTGAAACAAACAAAGAAATTGAATGAATTAGATCATTGATATTTTTTTCAAAAGTAAAGGTATATATATATATATATATATATATATATATATTTCATATATATATATATATATATATATATATATATATATAATTCATGAAAGGGTTAATAATTAATTGAAAATTAAATAAAAGGTTGTAAAGACTTTTATTTCTTTAAAAAAAGGGAAAGGGAGTGTATAACAAAATACATCTCTTTTCTCTCTTTAAAAATCACTTATTAAAAAAAGGTAAATAAAAGATATTAGAAGCATGTAATAAATAAAAAGTATTAGAGGGTTATGACATTTAAAACTTTGTAAAAAAGTAAGTTTAAATGTAAATTTTATTAAAATGTGAAACTTGTACAAAATTTTCATTATAGATCTGTATAAGATAAAAATAAATGTGTGAAAGGACATTTTTTTAAATTAATGGCATTCCAGTAAACAATAGCCGGCACATCTATAAATAAGGAAGATCGAGATTATTAATCAGTAGTTGATTTTGGATTTTTCTGTTATCATATTTGTCTAAAGAACTAAAGCTTGGAGACAAGCATTTCTGAGCAATACTAGTGAGTGTATGTCAGTTTATATGTATGGCTAGTGGCCCTAAATGGGAATTTGCTCAGTCTTTACCCATCTAAATTCAAATTCACCCATGAAAAAAACATCTGCTGCCTTGCTTGCTAAAGTATATTGCCATTATTAACTGTGCTATGCCTGAATAAAAAAATAAATGCTGCTAAGAAACATAAAGCCAGAAAGAATGAGACTAAATACACTGCAATGGACCACACCAAGAAATACCCAGCCAGCCACAGCATCGAGTGAAGAATCAACCATCTTTGCAAAAGAAGTGGGTGCTTCCCACAGAATGGTCTATAAAGTGCTGGATATCTAATAACCTAGGTAAACATTTTTTTTTAGCAAACATGCATGTATTGATTTATTTCATATAAAAAAAATTACACTAGTTTAAAATTGTGCAATATTTAAAAAAAAAGGAAAAGAAAGAACTAATACTAGAGAAGTATATTTTATTAGATAAAGTAACAATTATTTTACTCTGGACATTTGCTAATTAGCTATGCTGTAATATAATTATATTATTTCAATACTTATAGATTTGTTTGTTATTTTAGATATTTTATTCATTATGCTATTTAACTTGATAATTTTCTTTTTTAATTAAACATTAGTACTGCTAAAATAGTTGTCTTGCTTAATTCTTTTTTCACCAAGTGAATGAATAACAGTAGCAAATAAAATCTAGGTCATTAAAAGTTATGTGGTTAACTTTAGATTTAAATAAAATAAGGGGTCAAATAAATAAAATTCTCTTTTATTCTAAAGAGAAGTGGAATAAACAAAGAAAGAGGAGAGGGGCTATATTCTTATATTCTTCTGTTACCATGATAATTTCCCCCAAAAAATTATAAATATTTCAAGTGCTGGATGCTTAATAAGGAATTCCTTATGAATACTTTTGTCCAGCAGCTAAGGGGCATCTGATCAGGAAATATAATGTTGGAATAATAGGTGCATATTTTTTCAATGTTCGGTCAGGAATATAGATTTAAAATCTAATTAGGTTTGTATTTGCTTCTTGCTTCAAGTAACAGTAGAAGTGAAATATTAAACAGATAACCAAAACTGTTACTATATATATATATATATATATATATAGTAACAGTTTTATATATATATATATATATATATATATATATATATTGTAACAATATATAAATATGTCGTTACATTAATGTAAAATAAAAACTTTTAAGTTCGCATATAAAAATAAGTGTATTAAAAAGAAAAAAAAAACAACGCTAAAATTAAAATGTTTGTTAAATGTATATATTTGCACAGATGCTAAACTTTAAAAATATTTTTTTTAATAGATAAAAAAAGGTATTTGAATGTATTTTTTTTATAAAAAAAAGATTTAAATATAAAAATAGTTTAAAAAAGAAATAACGTAAGTAAAAATAAAAACAGGTATTAATTAATTCCTGTAATCTGTAAATGGAAATGATTGTTTATTAATTATCCAAAAACTGTTTAATTAAAAAGTCAGAGAGTAAATTAGATAAGAGAATAAAGAGATTTTAGCTTGACCAATGGAAGCACCAAGCCTCAGCCCGGACCCGAACGAAAATTTGGATTAGTGACATCTTTGTTCATTCAATCTGGAGATTTACTATAAAAAGGGAAATACAGTTTTTTCGGACAGTTCCAGCATTGTGTGTTTGAGAGATGGTAGGACGCACATACCACACTCTCTATTTAAAAAGGAAAAATGAAAGGACTGTGGTACCTTGAACCAGCTATTGCCATCTCCAGGACATTATCTTCCAATGGAGGCGTCACGGGAATTAAAGGCAGAAACCTGGACTCTTCTACCATAAGCTATATGAAATGAACAATTGTTAAAATCAATTAAGAACTTTCGTCAAGTTTTACAAATTAATAAACAAGCCAACTTAAATGTTAAAACGGACTCTTTTCTGACTCTTGTAAGTTTTTAAATCAAATTAATAATGTTTAATTTTATATGTTTTCCGATTGATAGAAATCATTTCCATTTTTTTTTCTATTACTGTATAAATTATTTGTTGTTTAAATTTTAAATGAGGGAATTTAAGGTTGGGTATAGACGTTGCATAGATTCGTTAGCGGTTGATAATGTTGTGGTTTTCACATTCGATTAGAATATATGTCAACGATATCACTGCAAGCATCTTACGATGAATGCTAATGCGATTTGTATATTCCCTATGCAAGTGATGTTTATCGATGACTTTGTATTTTGATCGGTTGTGTTTAATTTGGAATGTTTTTGACCGTGGAATCTGTGCAGCTGATCTGTACTCAACATTTTAAAACAAATTGTATAAAATGCATTTGTGCGAACGTATCTAAATGTTAAATTTAAGTCGGGCGTGAATGGCTATATAGTTTTGTAAAGTTATATTAAGGGAGGGAAATCTTAGGTTATTCATTTCGTAGTTGAATTGGTTCAATGGATTGGATATATTTGTGTAGTTGTAGATGTAGTATGAGGTCTGCTACGGGCAAGATTATAGATATACGCCACACACCCTCTGTTTGCCTATGGATGGGTTTGTAAGTCGGCAGAAGACCGCAGTCTATTCCTATGGAGTTTTTTGTTTATTGTTCTACTTGCCAACAGATGTAACATTCCTGTTGGTGGAGAGTCAATGTCTTCTCTATTTCTACTTATTGTTCAGATGTCCATTCCTGACAGTATAGTATTTTGTGTTGTGTATCATGCTACATTGAATACATGAATGTATCAGATGGATTGGCACCAGTTGATTGCGAAATTTGTTGCCTAAGGTTAAATCAGGGAAGAATATTTTCTTTTCAAATGCAGATCTATGTAGTCTATTCATACTTGACTATTTAAATAAAATATTAAACTCATTGAAACTTAGTTAAATCTAAAATGTTGAATTTATTCCTCAAAATTTAAATGTTATTTTATATGTGCGTAAATAAATATTTTTATGTGTTAATTTCTGGCAGTGGCTTTCATTTATTGATATTTAAGATATAAATTAAGATATAGATTTTTATCTCTGCGTCTCCACTGAGCTAGTGACTTGGGCTAACGATCAGAATATTTAAATAAAGTGGAATCTTAACAGCGTGTATCTGCCTACTTTATAAATTTTTCTAGGCTCAAATGCCTAGATGGCGCCCTGGTAGTTGCAGATATTGTTTTTGGGGTTAGATTCGATCTCCACTTCCATTTTAATTATAATGATCAAAATGGAAGTGGAGGTCGAATCTAACCACAAAAACAATATCTGCAACTACCAGGGCGCCATCTAGACATTTGAGCCTAGAAAAATTTATAAAGTAGGCAGATACGCACTGTTAAGATTCCACTTTATTTAAATATTCCGATCGTTAGCCCAAGTCACTAGCTCAGTGGAGATGCAGAGATAAAAATCTATATCTTAATTTATATCTTAAATATCAATAAATAAAAGCCACTGCCAGAAATTAACACATAAAAATATTTATTTACACACATATAAAATAACATTTAAATTTTGAGGAATAAATTCAACATTTTAGATTTAACTAAGTTTCAATGAGTTTAATATTTTATTTAAATAGTCAAGTATGAATAGACTACATAGATCTGCATTTAAAAAGAAAATATTCTTCCCTGATTTAACCTTAGGCAACAAATTTCGCAATCAACTGGCGCCAATCCATCTGATACATTCATGTATTCAATGTAGCATGATACGACAACACAAAATACTATACTGTCAGGAATGGACATCTGAACAATAAGTAGAAATAGAGAAGACATTGACTCTCCACCAACAGGAATGTTACATCTGTTGGCAAGTAGAACAATAAACAAAAAACTCCATAGGAATGAACTGCGGTCTTCTGCCGACTTACAAACCCATCCATAGGCAAACAGAGGGTGTGTGGTGTATATCTATAATCCTGCCTGTAGCAGACCTCATACTACATCTACAACTACACAAATATATCCAATCCATTGAACCAATTCAATTATGAAATGAATAACCTAAGATTTCCCTCCCTTAATATAACTTTACAAAACTATATAGCCATTCACGACCGACTTAAATTTAACATTTAAATACATTTGCACAAATGCATTTTATATAATTTGTTTTAAAATGTTGAGTACAGATCAGCTGCACAGATTCCACGGTCAAAAACATTCCAAATTAAACACAACCGATCAAAATACAAAGTCATCAATAAATGTCACTTGCATAGGGAATATACAAATCCCATTAGCATTCATCGTAAGATGCTTGCAGTGATATCGTTGACATATATTCTAATCGAATGTGAAAACCACAACATTATCAACTGCTAACGAATCTATGCAATGTCTATACCCAACCTTAAATTCCCTCATTTAAAATTTAAACAACAAATAATTTATACAGAAATAGAAAAAAAAAATGGAAATGATTTCTATCAATCGGAAAACATATAAAATAAAACATTATTAATTTGATTTAAAAACTTACAAGAGTCAGATAAGAGTCCGTTTTAACATTTAAGTTAGCTTGTTTATTAATTTGTAAAACTTGATGAAAGTTCTTAATTGATTTTAACAATTGTTCATTTCATATAGCTTATGGTAGAAGAGTCCAGGTTTCTGCCTTTAATTCCTGCGACGCCTCCATTGGAAGATAATGTCCTGGAGATGGCAATAGCTGGTTCAAGGTATCACAGTCCTTTCATTTTTCCTTTTTAAATAGAGAGTGTGGTATGTGCATCCTACCATCTCTCAAACACACAATGCTGGAACTGTCCGAAAAAACTGTATTTCCCTTTTTATAGTAAATATCCAGATTGAATGAACAAAGACGTCACTAATCCAAATTTTCGTTCGGGTCCGGGCTGAGGCTTGGTGCTTCCATTGGTCAAGCTAAAATCTCTTTATTCTCTTATCTGATTTACTCTCTGACTTTTTAATTAGACAGCTTTTGGATAATTAATAAACAATCATTTCCATTTACAGATTACAGGAATTAATTAATACCTGTTTTTATTTTTACTTACGTTATTTCTTTTTTAAACTATTTTTATATTTAAATCTTTTTTTATAAAAAAAAATACATTCAAATACCTTTTTTTATTTATTAAAAAAAATATTTTTAAAGTTTAGCATCTGTGCGAATATATACATTTAACAAACATTTTAATTTTAGCGTTTAGTTTTTTTTTCTTTTTAATACACTTATTTTTATATGCGAACTTAAAAGTTTTTATTTTAACTTAAAGTAACGACATATTTATATATCGTTACAATATATACATATATATATATATTGTACTGGGTTCGAATATGGGTCGATCAAAACACTGGCCTCTTAGGCAGAGAAGAACATACTTGGAGAGTATGTATGCCCAAACGATAGCTATAAAATATATATAACTAGCATTACATTTCCAGGACATAACTTCTTTTCGTCTGTTGAGTTCAACACCAGGTTCAAAGTACTTTTTTTGTTTGTGTATAAGCACGGGCGCCAGCTATCTATTCAAGAATGAATAAATAATGCACTTTGTGCAATGGCCTCTAACTCAACGTCTAAATATCCATGATTAGCTCAGCTATTTGTAATTACTAACAGATTATACATAATTAATGGTGAAAGAATTGCTAAAAAGAATTGACCGACAAATAAAGTTTAATTTTAAAGACAATTTATTAACTAACATTTACTAATTTTAAACATTTTACAATTCTAATAAAACACACACATATTTTTAAATTAACATGTCTAAACTAGTTTAAATATTTTTGTAGATTTTAATAATAGAACACTGGTATTTATCTGATTTAACTAATAACACTGATATAATGATCATGCACATATTAACTCATACACTCACATATATAATAATAAAGTATTACATAGCATTTGAAACTTAAACACACGTATCAATAGTTCATTTTATGTATGATATAGAGTTCATGTAATTAGACTCTTAGAGGATTCACACAAATTAATGCAATGGCTATTACAGTATAAACAAAATAAGCAAATGTTTTACCTAGAATTTTGAACGTAGATTCAGAACTTTGTTTTCTTCTTGTTTGCTGTTTCTTCCAGTACAAAGGCTTCCAGCCGGCTGGGATGTTTCCTTGATGAGTTTTCTTATTATTCATGATTATTACTATTGGAAACAATTAGATATTGATGGAGATTTCCAAGTTGTTAAGCTGACATTATTTCACAGACAGATCTTGCTGTTTTCATCGGACATCAGGCTGTGGAGAGGCATATATTTCCCAAACTGCTCAGCACCACATTTTGTTTCTAGATACAATTAACTCAACTGATTGTCTTCTCTTGACTTAACTGACTCAATTAAATTCTGAACTCAACTAACTCAATTAATTTGTGAACTGAACTCATTATCCAATAAAATTTTACTATTTATACCTGCGACGTGTTGTTCTTGTAATATCCTCCGGCAAAAATCTGTTGTTGAAATTCCAGTGATAATCCTTTGACAACGTGTTTTGGAAGATCGCTTAATTAGTAATAGCCATGCAAAACATATTGTTTTATATTTTAATAAATATCTAATCCTTTGGAGACAAGCTTTCTAATCCTGTAGTTTTATATTTTAATTAATAGCCATTGCCATGTTTTTTAATGATAATCTTCTTTAACTTTCATTTGTTTATAATAACATTTATTACACATACATTTATTCTATTATTGACAATCACACATATATATGCATGTATATAACTAGTTTTAAGATTACTTTTTCTTTAATTCAAATGAAAAGAGATTTGTATTTTTTTAAACTTTAAATTATTTATATTTTACGAATACTAATAAGAAAACTCTTTACTTCCTTTTTTATAAAACCTTTGGTTTAATTTTTCTAATGAAACACCCCTCTCCCCTTCTGATTAATTAATTGTAGCTTTTTATTTCAAAAACTAATGATGGAAAACTATTTGATTCATATCTTTTTCGAAAACAAACTGTAATAAACTCTTAAACTTTTAATTTTACTTTTGACAGCAAACTGATTTTGTTTACTTAAAAAAAAACCTTTTAGATTTTTATAACTTATTTATTATTTAATAATTTTTAGGCAAAATCATCATGTGCCAATTTCAATATTGGTACAATATATATATATATATATATATATATATATATATATATATATATATATATATATATATATATATATATATATATTGAAGCAGTAATCTTAGCTTAAGATTGTGCTTCATGTTTCTACTTACTAACCCGTGTTCAAACCGCTATATCCCATCCTGCTCCTTTTGTCAGTATATATATTTCATGTATTTATTTGAGATGCGCACCTAAATTTGTAGTTTAACTTTCAATATTTATTATTATTGATTCTTTTTATTAATTATTAGTTCTTCTTATTAAAATTATAGTTGCAGCTTAAATATATACTTAGGAGCAAAACTTACTAACAAAATATTGATGTTTTTGTAAATATTTTATTATATGTCGTTTTAGCTTTTTCTTTTCAAATTGCTTGTTTTTCTATAAATTATACATTTTTTATATAAAATCCAATATGGAGAATGCAGGTGTTGTTTAATTGTCTAAAAATAATTAGGGGTTGGAAGCACTGTTGTTTTAATCTGGGAAAGATATTTTTTAATTAAAGTTTTACTTAAGATAAATGGGATTAGTTAAGATTAGATTTACTTGTGTTAAAAACATGTTGTTAAATCTATTTCTAATCTAGAAATAGATTTGAATTTATTTTGGGCATTATCTAACAATTGCATCTTCAAAAACAACTGATAAGAGAAAAAGTATAAAATGACTAAATTTTGAATCACATAGATTAGTTATTAATTAATTAGTTACTATTGATTGAGAGATTGTTAACATTGCTGTAAAACTAAGAAAAATATGTAGCAGTAAATCCACCAACTTGCTCGACCCCTTTTGGGTCATCATCTGCCGCTACCATAATATACTGCTGCCCTGAAAAGAAGAAACGTCAAAAAAAGAACTTTAGAATATGATAGAAGTTTTCTGCCATTGGAGAACTTTCATTTTCAACTGCTGTGCACGGACAATATTTTAATCGGACTCTTAAAATTGAAAGGTAAATTTCAAGCCGCTACCTAATAGTCAATTTAGTCTCAATAATCTCTCAAGATCTTTTTTTATGTATTCTTTAACTTTGCCTTTTATATATATATAAATAACATGTAATTTGCTCTTAAATAAATTATATAAATTTAATTCTATCTTATATGCTCTTTAATTTTGGTAGGGTCATTTATTTACATGTGTTTATTATTTGATTTATATATCTGTTTGCCTATTAATATGTCAATCTAAAACAATCTGACAAATTGAATTTTCTAAAAATCCTTTCTTCTTTTAAACTAAACCTTCAAGCAAGTTATTAACGTCCCCTTAAATATATATACGTATTATTAATTAATTGATATACTCGCCAGCTTGTTTTATGTACCAACATTTTATTTATGTTCTAATATAAAAATATATATATTTGTTTAACTCTGAATTTTCTACCGGTGTAAATTCAAAGTTAAAACTAATTAACGCTTTGAAATCTTATAAAATATTATTTATTTAATTCTAAAATAAGGTGACTCAATTGTTTTCTATATCACTGCTAATCTTATTTCATTTTCATACTCTTAACATTTCAAATCTTGTATTTATATATTTCAGTTATTATAAAAATCACGAAAGTGGGATTGATTTATTTTAAATAGCAGAAAAGGGATGGGGGGAAATCTTAATGTTTCTTTATTAAATAAAATCTTAACGTATTTGGGAAATTTTAATATTTTACTTACTTAGTAAAATCTCTCTCTATATATAACTGCATAGTGTATTATTTGTCTAAATTATGGTATTCAAACTGGGCTCGTTTATTTTAAAGCTATAAAATTTATTCAATGTTGTTAGAGACATATATCATTACTGTGTTTCTGTCATTTAGCCTATCTTCATATATATATATTACGTGCTTCTTAATCTGGGGGTTACGACAGGTTCGAACCCATAGATTTCTTCTCGTCTTCGTATAAAAATGCCTCTAGCAGTGACCCCTAAGTCTGGCACATGCTATGCATATTATTTCTTCGTATAAAAAGGCCACTAGCGGTGACCCATAAGTCTGGCACATGCTATGCCCATCCATTTCTTCGTATAAAAAGGCCACTGGCAGTGATCCCCTAAGTTTGGCACACGCTATGCCCATCCATTTCGTTTTCATCCAGAAGCACAACTTTTCCTTTTCCTCTTAGTTATTTTTAGGCTATTATGTCAGCACCGCAAACTTCTTCGTATTATTATTATCTCTTTTGCTTCATGACCCTGTTTTAATGCTCTAATATCAAAATTAGCTTTGCTTAAAATATATATAAATGCCATTTCTATTATATTAATTTATTTCAGTCTTATTCAGTCCCACCATCGTAATTTATATATCTATATTTAAGAGTATCTATATGCCTTGGGGAAAATAAAGCGTTTGTCTTACTATTGTTAAAATAATTTGTCATTAATCATTTTGTCATAGGTTTAAATATAATCAAATGTATTTTATGTATTTTCACGACCATAATGGCAGGAAAATAGTTTGTATTTATATCTGTAATGAATCCCAGAACGCTCCCCTAATATATGTTAGTCACCACATTTCTGAACTGTAACCCAAAGCGTTAATAGCAATATTATGTAATTCCTTTTATTAACTGATTGGCATCTTAATATTGGACCCACCAAAGATGTGTGTTTATTTGTAATATATTATTTAGCTAATAAAGAGCATATGAGAACTAATAGCATGAATGACACTATGTAATCGCTTGCTCATTCACGCACACACTAATGTACTTAATTTATAAATGTATATAACTAAATTTTCATTATATTAAACTATCTTTTATTGTTTAACTTATTTGAGTAGTTCGAATTCCTTTTCCTTCACTTCTTCCACATATATTACAGCCATACTTATGTATATTTTAATATAATCATAATTAATAGATGTCTCATTGTCTTCTCAGCTATGCTAGTCGGCCGAATTAAGATTAATTCTCATGAGCCATAACTATTATGTTATTCATTAGGTGTTCGATTTGGGACTTAGAGAGTGGGTTCGAATCCAGGCTGGTTCCTGACCTAAATCTTGGGCTTGACTGGGTTTGAAGTACATTTTGTGAGTTCCAGCTCATGTTAGATGGATAAACATATTTTTACCGGCTCAATATATATATATATATCGTAACCCTCCTTCTGATCATTGGTTAGCTTAGGCCCACTCATTTCTGGGTGCCATAATCCCATATGACCTAGCTACATCTTTAATCAATCAATCAAGCCACTACTTTGCGCTATAATCTCAACTGTAAACTTCTCACTGGTTTAACTGGTTACAAACGAATCATGCTGCATGTTTTAGTGACCAAATTCTCCTATGCAACCTATTATACTCTCATTATCAAGAATATAAGCATAAAGAAACAAAATGTAAAACTAACAAAATGATTCCAGTCTTGAATAAAATTAGCATGAAACTATAGGTCTGAGGAAGATCACAAGGTAAATCAAGATAAAAACTTCTGGTCAAACCAGCTTTGAAATCCACACAAACAAAAGTGATGAGTTAAATTTGATATTCAGCCAACTAATAAATAACTAATAATTATATGTCTGGAATGATTATGAAATTAAACCTATAAATGAAATGATAGGTATATTATGATGTAGATGACTAAATGGATGATAGAAAGAAGTGATAATTAAATAGTGGAATGAAATGAGTCTAACAATGAAGAGAAACGACTGAAGATGTATGGGAATAATGACTGATTAAGATGATGATAGACTAAGAGTTAATGAATAGTTAAGGTGATGAAAGAATAAAAGTTAATGTGTGATTAATCAATTATGATAATGAATTAATGTCAAATGAGAATGAATAAATAAAAGAATTGATCAAGATGAAATTGAAGAATACTGTTAATGATGGAGACTGAAATCTTAAACTATGAACTAATATGGTATTAATAGTAAAAAAATAAGCTAAATAAAACTGGGGCTTTCAAGCTTGACACAACCAGAATATTTATCCTGAAGTTAAAACAAACTATCCATTTTATGCCAAAAGAAGTAATTTACATCTTAAAGCTCAGTTGACTTTCATAAACAGAGAAAGTAATCTATTTTAAGTCTAACTATAATAATTGACTAGGTATAAAGTTTATTACAAATTTAAATTCTATCTTGAAACTTAACAATTAATTCTTCTCAGGGTTCAAACACTATAAATTGTTATACAACATCTATTTGGGTCAGTAATAGGAATTTTACCACTACCCAAACATAATGCACAAAACAGCTCTCAATATAAACTTAAATTAAAAACTATATTTAGCAATTACTCATAAACCTTATAACTAACATAAACTTTAAAATTTATGACTGGGAATGACTTTTTAATAAATAAAGACAATAACTTACCAAATTCCTTTTCTCAAATAATTATAGACCATGGGATCAAGATCAATGAATGATAGCTCTATGGATTTAACTAAATCAATTAAATCAATATTATGTTTAGTGTTTAATATATTACTTAAAGCAATCTGTACTCCAAGTTCTTAACATTTTAATTATTGTGTGATGATGCATTAGATTTACCAATACATGACA
This sequence comes from Epiperipatus broadwayi, assembly GCA_028023455.1. Classification (NCBI taxonomy): domain Eukaryota; kingdom Metazoa; phylum Onychophora; class Udeonychophora; order Euonychophora; family Peripatidae; genus Epiperipatus; species Epiperipatus broadwayi. The sequence goes on from JAQFVV010006331.1 coordinate 1,293,312, forward strand.
AGACTTACCAAAACTATTATAATATAGCATAATATAGTTAATAGTACTATATTGGTTGATGATGATTTCAATTTATAATCTTCTAATAGTTTGATAGCAATAACAATAATAGTGTATATATGTGGTAATTAGCAATAAGACTACATGCAACTAAATAAAATTTTAAATACAATAAACTTTATTTACAATATTTACAAATTTTTAATTCACAGACATGGCATGAAATAAAACTAATATTAAAAGAACTTATGGATGGGAAAATACATAGTATCCCAGTGACCATATACTTAGCAAATGATACAACCTGCTTAGAAAATAATGTTCAAAATATCATTTGTTACTCTTTGGCATATTTTTAAGAATAAGATACTAAAACTTATTTAAGCTGACTAGCACTTAAATTTATAACTAGCAGTACACTTAGAACTTTAGGATATGCACCAAGTATAAATTTAGAATCAAAAAATTTTTTAAAAGTATTGCATTCTCCTAAAACCCTTTCTTTTATCAGAATATGGTAAGGGCAATTATATTCTATGCAATTACTAACTTATTTAAATTTGAAATGAATAAGTTTAGTGCATTAAATGAAGACTAGACATTAAAAGTCAAATACACATAGATCTCATTAAGCATTACCTATGTCCACAGCTCAACCCTTGAATATGTAACTGATCTTACAATTCTATTGTCACATCATTATTTGATGAAGGTGAATTCATGCTGCCAATGTGCATCTCTTACTTTTACATCTAACATTTTCTACAATCATTAATACATTTGGTTTGGTCTGTCTATAAATGATGATGATCCCACAACATTATAAACACTATTTCAATTAAGATAACACTATGCTAGATCAGTGTTCCTAACTTTATCATTATTTTTATACTTGCCATATGAATTTAACCTCTTATACTTCACCATACATGGTGGAAAAAACTATCTCTATATTATCATGAGGAATTTAATACTAAAAATGGAGGCATTATAAAAACAACATGACAGTTGCATAATAATATGACTGATCCTATGACTTCTCTATGGGTATACGCATGTGTGGGCTTTTGTCTCATCACAGGAAAAAAATAGAATTCAGACCATGGATATCCTTTCTTTCTAGGATTATTTATGCTATAAGCATTCATTGCTACTTTGCCTCTACCAATCTTTTCTCTCATAAAATCAGCAATAGGTGACACTCTATCAGCCTATGCTCCATATTAATATTAATATATGGGATGCCATTCTATTGGAACATCCTATCAGTTAAAAACTGTCACTAATCATTCTCAAATTATAGCAAGATAAAACAATACTAACAATAACAGTGGAGATACATACTCCATTTCACAATGTAAAACCATTAATGTATCAACAGACCCACCAAAATATAAATGTCAAATGATTATTAATCATTTAAGATGACAACTATCCTTTTATTAGAGAGAACACAATGTATTTAAACAATAAAGATCAAACCTGTATTTGTATTCAAAGTGGACAAGTTCATTTCTATACAAAATTATGAAATGAAAAAGGTTTATATGCAATTTTATTTTATATAAGAAAATAATTTGGTCATTTTAATATCTTTGATAGAGTATTTGTTTGTTTACCTTTAATTAAAATACACTAAAATCTGTTTAAACTATAAGAGATAAATATTTTTCTTTCTCTTTAGATCAATGACATTAAAATTATGTTTTTCCCTACTTGTGAAGATAAAAAAAATGTGTGTAATAATATATGTATGTGTCTTTATACATGTTTATATCCCTTTGACTAAATATATTTATATACCATGTACCACAATAAAGCATGTATGTTTAAAAAATAAATTTCCCAAATAACACCTTATGTACATAATATATATAACACAGCAATATATAAACAAAATAAATGTACATTTTTATCCATTAAATTTTTATCCTGTTTGTTCAAGTTATTTTATCCTGGTGGGTGAGAATAATAAAAATGATTCTTAAGAATGAATATTGTGATTAGCAAATATTCCAGATAACACATATATATTTTATTCCTGTTGGATGTATAATGAGCAATATTCAATACTTATTCAAAAGCAAAAATTATTTGATGGTTTCAGTATTGATAGTTAACAAAATGATGAAAATTTATACTTTCAATTGTAGCAGACTTAAAAGATAATTTTATCTACTTTTCTATAAAAAATTTCCTGAGTAATTCTTTGAGCTATTGTATTCGTCAAAACAAACTTTTTAAAATCTTTATTGATTTATTCTGTATGCATTTCAACTGAAGTATAACAAGACTCATTTATTTACATTTAAAATCCAGATAATTTTTCCTTGAAAAACCAGTCAAATTTTATTACAATTAGCATATTTTTTTTTCCTTTTTAAAAGTCTTTGTTAATTTTATTCTTTCCTGCACGGCAATATATATATATATGTGTATCAATGTCTAAACAGCAGGACATTTTTAATATTGCAAACATTATTAAAACGATGTATATTTCTCAATAAAACTTTAAAATAAACATTTATTTCATTCCATTCTTATTGACAAAATATGATGTGATTGTCAATATTAGACAGAATTCATCCAATTATCACATTGACATATTTAGCATTTTAATCAATTGGTAATTGACTATTTCTTTCATTACATAGGCTCCTGCTGTAAAATTTTGCAGACAATATAGATAATAAAATTACACAGTTATTTATTTTTTTAACTTTACTTTATTAAAAGTTAGATGATTCAAAAATGACTTTTAATTTATTTATTATATATATCATAACACTTGTTTTTAATATTATTTTGAATCATTATCTTTAATTTACAAACTTAATATTGTACTGCTGAATAATAAGAATGACACATGAAATACAAACATTATCAACTTCTTGGTTTACTTATAAATAATTTGTGTGTTATTTTTAAAGATAAAAGTTTAAATGTATTAAATCAAGTAAAAGCTTACTTTCTCTTGAATTTTCCTGGGTTTAAAACAAGATTTATGAGAGACAGTTAGGATGTATAAGGTTTCCATTTCTCTTTTTGTACAACTTCTTAGAATTATCAATCAATAGAAGAATGGTATTTAAATGACTGCAAGGCTTTTTAGATTTTCTATTCCAACATTTTTAGATAGCAAGAGCTTATAATTCCATTCAATTAGATTTCAGAATTTTATGATTTTTAATTTTTTTCCTCCTTCTTTTAAATCAGAATTGAGGTCTGTAGTTGTTTAGTTCTTGTTTTTCTTAGTTAGTCCACCCCCCTACAACTTGGTTAGCTAATATATAGCTTGTTTTTCTATTGCATTGTGGGAGTGAATTGTCCAATAATTTTGGTATGCATAATTAGTATTACTCCCTCTGGCTTCATTTTTGATAACTACCCATTATTATTTAAGACAGCTTTAGTTCAGTACTAAAAAAAATATGCTTAAGTAATTTACTATTACAATTCGTTTTACAAGTTTTAATAAATTTACTTCAATTATTTATTTATTTTATTATTGCTATTCAACAACAATAAAATAGCAATATATTTATCTCCCAATTGATAATAGTAGTTTTAAATTATTATTTTATCTCTAGTTTCAAAACCTAAACTGGGTTAGAAATCTCATCTCCACTCAAGCAAAATTCCCAGTGCATCCAAAACAATCTTTATTGAAAACCACTCATTAAGATTTTAATGCCAAATATATTATCATTTAAAATTTTGGAATTATTAACTACAGGAACCTAAATAAAAGGTCACAATATATATATATTGTGACCTCTTGGATCAACAACTAATCTAGACTCATGTTTGGGGCTATAATCCACCTTTGTGTCCTCTTTGAATGCTGGAATCATGTTCATGAAACTGGCCACACATTTTGTGGCACCAAATCCACCCTGCGTAATCTTCATTACCCGAATAATCAAGAATATAAACATAAAGAAACAAAAATGTTAAACTAATGAGATGATTCTTTTATTGAACAAAACTAGCACGAAACTATAGATCTAAAGAATATCACAAGGTCATTAATAAAGATAATAACTTCTGGTCAAACCAGCTTTGAAATCCACACAAACAAAATGTGATGAGTTAAATTGGATATTCAGAAAATCAATAAATAACCAATAATTATATCTCTGGAATGATTATGAAATTAAAATTATAAATGAAATAAATAAATTATGATGTAGATTACTAAATTGGTGATGAAAATGAGTAATAATTAAATAGTAGAATGAAATGAGTCTAAGAATGAAGAGAAAAAAACCAACATGGATGAGAATAATGAATGATTAAGGTAATGATAGAATGAGAGTTAATGAATAGTTAAGATGATAAAAGAATAAAAGTTAATGTATGATTAATCAATTATGATAATGAATTAATATCAAATGAGAATGAATAAATAAAAGAACATGAACAATGTTGATTATAAAGACTGAAATATTAAACTATAAACTAATATTGTATTAAATGGTAAGAAGATAAACTAACTAAACATAGGGATTCCAAGCTTGACAAAAACAGAGTATTTAACATAAAGTTAAAACAAACGATACATTTTATGATAAAAGAAATAATTTATACCTTAAAGTTGGTTGACTTTCATAAAACAGTGAAAGTAATTTCATTCAAGTCCAACTATCATAAATAACTAGCTATAAAATTTATTGCAAATTCAAATTCTACCTTGAAACTTAACAACTAATTCTTCTCAGGGTTCAAACACTCAAAATTCATTATACCTAATATACTTGTGTCAGTGAGAGGGATTTTACCACTACCCAAATATGAGGCACCAAACAGCTCTTAATATAAACTCAAATTAGCAACTATATTCAGCAATTCCCAAAAAAAACTTTATAAACTCAATAACAATTATAACTTTAATATTTAAAAAATAGGAATAACTTTTTAATTACTAAACACAATAACTTACCAATTTTTTTTCTCAAATCATGATAAACCATGTGATCAAGATCAGTGAATGATAGATATATGGGTTTGACTAAACTGATTAACTAATATTAAGTGTTTGTCTTTTATTATATCACTTAAGATAGTATGTACTCTAGGTTAATCATTTCGATTGTTAGGTGATGATGCCTTAGATGTACTCATAAATTATAAGGATTAACAAAATTATTGTGATATGTCAACATATAGTTAATTTTACTATATTGGTCGATGGTGATTTCAATATATAATCCTCTGATATGTCGATAGCAATAACAATAATAGGGTGTTTGGTGATTAGCAATAAGATTACAGGCAACTAAATAAATTTTTAAACACAACAAACTTTATTTACAATATTTACAAATTTATTTCAGACACATGGTCTGAAATAAAACCAATACAACAAACTAAACTCAGGGATGAAAAATACTTAGTATCCCATTGACTATACACTCAGTAAATGAGACTAACCAATACAGCAATGTCTATAGTATTACTATTATTACTGGCTAAGTTTCTCTTATTATTCTGTCTTATAGAATATGAGATTTCAACTTTATTTAAATTAAACTAGCATTTAGATTATAAGCAAAATGTACTTAGGTCTTTGGGACATACACAACTTTTTAAACTGAAAAAAAACTTGAAGTTATGATTTAGTGTAGTGAGTTGTAGCTAGTTGATTTGTCGGAATATGATAAGGGCAATTATCATATGAAGCACAATTAAAAATTTATTATCTTTTAATATGAAAAGATTTATTATCTTGATGTGGTGTCAGACATTATAAGTCCCATACACCTATGACACTTAAACATTACCTATGTCCACAACCTAATCATTTTTATTTAATTGATCTTAACAATCCCTCAGTGAATCACTACTTAATGAAGATAAATCCACAGTGCCCATGTGCATCCCTTGCCTTACATGCAAAGGTTATACAATCATTAATAGGTTTTGTTTGGTTTGTCTATAAACTGATGAAAATCCTACATCATAAAATACTATTCCAATTAGGCAAACAATATGGATAGACCAGTGGCCCTGAATATAATTTTATCTTATCCTTGCTATATGATTTTGAAATACGAAACTTCACCATACACTGTGGAAAACTAATTTTATAACCTCATGGGGGATCTAACAATAAAGGGAGGTCTAGAAAACAACATGATAGTTGTGTAATAATATGACTAATTCTAATACCTCTCTATAGGTATACATGTGTGGGCTTGGCCTCATCATAGGAAAAATAGAATTCAGACTCTGAATCTTTTTGGATTAATTATGCTACCTATGCATTAATAATTACTCAGCCTCAACCATCCTATCCTCTCATGTAATCAGTAATGGGTGAATCTCCATCAGCCCATGCTTTATATTAATATTAATATTATTTTATTTGATGTCATTATATGTAGCATATAATTATCAGTTAAAAGCTGTCACAAGTCCTTCTCAAGACCATAGCAAGGTAAAATAACACTAACAATAACATTGGAAACATAAATATTCCATTTCACAATGCAGAAACTATTAATGTGTTAATAGACAAACCACCCACATAAAAGTCAAATCACCATTAATTACTTTAAAATAATAACTATACTTTTATTATAGCAAGCCATGCATGTAAACAATGAAGATCAACCTGCATTTATATTCAAAGTGGACATTGTTCATTTCTATGCAAAATTCAGAAATGAAAAAAAAAACTGAGGTTTTATCCCCCCCCCTTTTTCCTTTCCTTCTTTTTATATAAGAAAATAAATGGGGTCATTATAGTATATCTTTAACTAAATGTCTGTTTGTTCACCTTTAATAAAATACAATAAAATCTGTTTTAAAATATGAGAGGTAAGTATCTCTCTCTCTTTTCCCAGATGAATGATATTTAATATTAAGTTTTCCCATAATTGGAAAAATAGCACAAATAAATATGAAATAAGTGTATATATTTTATACAATTTTACATCCTTTTAAATATATTTATACTACAATAAATACACATAAAAAATTCCCAAATGACACATGAAGCAAGTATTATAAACCAACATAGCAATAAAAATAAAAAATTAATAAAATGAACATTTTCTCCCATGAAATTTTATCCTGTTAGTCAAAGTTTATTTCATCCTTGTGAGCTAAAATAATAAGAACTGATATTATGATGAGTAACATTCCCAAAATAATGCACATATATATTTTTATTATTCTGTTCGATGTTAGCATAAGACAATATTTAAACACTTTTCCAAAGGCAATAAAATCATTTATTGGTTTATGTACCGATGTCAATATAGTGAGACAAGATTTAAATGTTTTCAAGTGTAGCATAATCAAAATCGGTTTATCCATATTTTAATCTAGATAAGTTTCCTTAAAAATGACTTTAGAGTTTCATTACAATTAACATATTCAACTTTTTAAAATTATTTATTGATTTTGTTCTTTTCTCCATGGTAATATCTGTAACAACTTTAAGTAATTTGGACATTTTTCAAACATTTTTTTATTTATATGCATTGCACAGTAAAAATTTAAAAGTAAATATTTATAGTTTTACATTTCCACTGGCAAAGTAATAACTGTTTAGCAATTATCCAATTATAAATTCGATATCCTTAGCATTTTAATTAATCTGTAACTTTCCATTTCTATCATTACACAAATTGGCACTAAAGAAAAATTGGCAGATGAGTTTTATTTCTTAAGAAAAAATAGAGAATAAAATCACGCAACTATTTTTTTATTAACATTATATGATATAAAAATGACTTTTGAGTTTGTTTATAATATCTTCTGAAACCTTTCTTCAAAATTATTTTGAATTATTTTTTTGAACTTACAATTTACAAACAAATGTATTTTCTGCTTTATGCTTAAGAGTGGTGTGAAAAACAAACATTCTTGGCTCTTTCTTTTAATTGTAAATAATTTATGCATCCTTTTCAAATTTGACAATTTAAAAATATAAACAAAATAAAAGCAAATGCTTACATTTTCTTGACTTGTTTTGGGTTTGAAATAATATTTGTAGAAGTAAATTATTATCCACATTATTCCCATTTCTCCTTTCCAGTATGACTTTCAGGAACCATCAATTGATGAAAAAACAGTGTTGAAACGATAGCAAGGCTTTAAGATTTCTATTCAATCATTTTAAAGTAACAATATTTCTTAATCCCATTCGATTAGATTCCAAAATTTTCTGATTTTTCAGCTTTTTCTTCCTTATTTTATAAGATTAGAGTTGAAGTCTGTTGATTCTGATTCTCTTTTTCTTAATCCCCCTCCCTACATCTAAGTTATCCCATATATAGCTTGTATTACAAAGCATTGTGGTACCAAATGGACCAATAACCTTAGTGTGAATATATTAATATTACCCCCTCTACCTTCATTTTAAATAACTACCCATAATCTGCAAGACTATTTTCAATTCATTACAAAAAAATATGCTTAAGAATTAACAAAAACGATTCATTTTACAAGATTTACAAATTTAATTAATTTATTTATTTATTTCAATTGCTATTCACCACTAATAAAATAGCAATATATTTATCTCCCAATTAATAACAATACTTTTAAATTGTTATTTTATCCTTAGTCAGAGCCTAGACTGGGCTTGAAAAATCATCTCCACTTAAGCAGATTTCCTAGTGCATCCAGAACAGTCTTTATTGAAAGCTACTTGTTAAGATTCTAATGCTAAATATATTATTATGATTTAAAATTTTGGATTATTTAAAGCAGGGACCTAACTAAAAGGTCACAATATACATATATATATATATACACCTTTACTCCGCTTAGCGATTGTCTACTTAGCAATATTTCACAATAGTGATCATCAATTTGTACCCTCTACTTCGATGTACAATTGATTATTCGCTATAACGATCAGGAAAAATTTTAAAAAAAATTTTTGGCAGCCATCTTGAATTTTGCATCACTGATGATGTCAGAGATAGCTATATTATACCCAAAAGCAAAAGTATATTATTGCAATATGTATACAGGTAATGACTTTGCTGTAATTGTATACACATACAATATTTTATTCATAAAACCCTTAAAATATCTATAATTAGATAAACAGAGCAAAACTCTCCATACAGTACATGTGATGCTTAATGGTTTATCTATAATTACTTTATCTATAATACTGTATACATCATATATAATAAATAACACAGCAAATGTTCATCCACTTTTATACGTATATATGTTCTACAATAATATCAACAAATTAAAAATCCTTCTCCTTTTTCTTTTCAAAAACATTATTTTCTTATCTCAATACTGAACATATACAGTATATATATTTATATAGTACAAAAAGTTCAACGTTTCAACATTGATTTATAATTAAACAATGTAAAAGAAAGAGTAATAAAATATAGCAGTGAGAGAGAGATATCCTTGAAAATGACTGTATGAAGATAAATAGTTGAAATGAAGTTTTGTATTATATAAATACTGTATATATATATTGTGCCCTTGTCTGTAGGTCATAGGTAGGGTAGAAAGGTCAATTATTAAAAAATTTTAAATTTTAAGTTATATTTGTAAGATATATAAATAATAATAAGAGAATGAGATTTTATAGTACAATTTAAAGCTAAAAATACCTGGTAGGTAACAGTGTAATAAATTATTTTAAAAGAAAAACAATTAAATAAAGCTTAATCATGTCATTGCTTATGGTTGTGAAAGCTGGCCATATAAAATAATACAGCTATAGATAGTTAAAAGCATATCAATTATTTAGTCTAATATTTAAAAACTAATAAATTAAATAAATGAAATGTAATGTTATAATTGTATTTAATAATCCAATTTAATAGAGTATAATTTATTAATAAACTGTGGGATGGTGAGAATTATATTTAGTTATACATTTTAAAATTATTTTCTAAATTTTTTATAAAATATATCAGTTTTGGTAATTTAAACCAAGACGTAAATAAAAAATCATTTGATAAAAGTTAGTAAACACGTGACCGTATATTAAATACCTTCACGCACACTCTTGGTAAAATAATAATAAACTGTGTGAATTTAAAACTAGATATAATTGCCATCGATCTTTAAAATGAAAGTTAAAAAATATTAAATATTGTTTTAATAATTATTTTAAAGCTTAGATGATTTTTTTATATCAAACTATAATTGAATTTAAAAATATTGGTATAAATAATTCCAGACATTACGTCATCAGTTCTTAATTTTAGAACATCCATTCTGTTATCAAAATAAAATGAATAAATTGTTCGCGCTAAAATAAATATTAACCAATCAAAGGATGTAAAATTAACAGACAAAAATCTAAGAATTATACAAAGCGGGGGAGAAGTAATGTGTAATTGAAAGGGAAAGTAACACATTTTGATAGCTGGTAACATCGTAGCTGAAAGTAATATAAATCTATAATTTCGTATTATTCTAAAAGTTAGACTGTAACATATAATATATTTTTGACTGCAAAGACATGAATTTCTAATTTTATAAGTGATCTTACCAGGAAATTTTATTCAAATTTAACCAGAAAGCCTACAGTAACATGGAAATACAAGAAGAAATATTTAAAGCGATTGATGAAAGAAAAATAATGGAAAAGTATCTTAAGACGACTTTAGTTGTGCTCAACCTGAAACTTAATCTTATAACTAAAAGGAATACAATTGGGACGATATGTGAAAATATGAAAAAGAAGCTGCTGATCGTCAAGAACAATTTATGACGATAAATTTACAGAGCTATTTTAAAACTAAGTTATACTTCTCTATGAACAAAATTTTAATATGCGTTCTAGTACCAAGAAAAATAATAATGGAAAAAAAATGTTTATTTTGTAAAGAAAACATTATTAAAACTATAGTTCTAGAATGTTAAAGTAAAGAAAAGTTAAAGATTAATATAAAAGTGCTATAAGTATTTTATTGAGAGGAGCCGAAAAACTTTATCTAAGAGAAATGAGAAAATATTACAAAGAATTTAATGAAAAATGTTTGATCAAAGAAATATATAATTAAATGACTAAATAGAAATGGATCCATGGAAAACGGAAAATTTACTAAATCTTTAAGTAAAATATCTACAAGATGCATCGGGGGACAAAGCGCGCGGGAAAAAGCAAGCAGACTATGTTGGAGACATCAAGAATTAATAAGTGTATAAAATATTGAGAAAACTAAGGATCATCGTCGATGAAGATTATTAAACAGAGTTATTTTTTTTTATAGAACATTAAGTGACTGAAAGAAAAAATAAAGTATATTTTTTTTTAGCTTTACGATGAACAATTTGCAAGCAAGTTCGACAAAGCAGTATCGTAAATATAATTTAATATTTTATTTGATTGTATTTAAACTATAAAAATTCTATATTAGCTTAGGGAAACATATAAACATGAATTTAAGAATAAGAAGATTTTAAATATAATAGCTTAATAGAATGATAGAAATATTATTATAAAAATAAAATGTATGTATGGAAGTTTTAAATTGCTACAAGAAGTAATGGAATGGTGAAGCCTTCAGAATGCGATCAAGAAGATAGAGATCGTATGGGTAATTGTGATATTATTGATAATGCATAATGTATTTTTTTTAGGTCATCTATTAATGAAGAATGATGTATGAAAGTTTTTAAATTATAAGTACACATTTTATCCAACATTAAAACATATATTTGAGATAGTAGTAATTTTAAATGTGCATGCAATAAGTTGTTTTAAAAATATAATTCATAATATAAGTCTCATAATAATTATGTGATTCTTTTGAACTTTTATGTTGCAAATATTCATGATGATTTTAAAATAGTTGGTATATTATAAATATACGAGATAAGTAGTAAAAGATTTTCTTGAGAATAGCTGTATCGTTTGAACTAAAAATGAATTTTATTATTGTTAGAAAAGTAGACAGAAATTTGTCGATGTATTGCATAGATAAATCTAGAGAAATAAAATCGGATAGTGACTTGGTAGTACTGGTGTAAAGGAAACCAAGATGATGTTTTTTGCCAAGAAATAAGAAAAATCAAATATATGGATCATAGTATTTTGTGTGACTTCAGTATAGCTAACTAAGTCCTATCACTGAACACATATATTTTGGACAGTGTTTTTACGTATTTTTGAAACTTTTTGATGTTTTATAAAGCTGAAGAAATAGCTTTAGCATCACTCCTAAAGTAGAGGTGGATAGACAGATAAAGGTCACTCCTCTATGGTGTTCTTTAAATTCACTGTGCCATCATTGTAAAGTTTTATGACGGATAATATTCTAGTTGTTTTGATCCTGCGCATCTATTTTCACTATCCTTGTTTCATGAATATACATCGTCAGAAAGATATTTTTATAGAAATGATACATAAAATAGAAATGAAGCTAGGTTGTCGTTATGTAAGAATAGTTATTTACTAGAACGAGTTAGAACTGTTATTTTAAAAATGAAAGTATAAATGTCATAAAGAGATGAAGAATCATATGATATAGTTTTAAAAAGTAATTCTGAAATGAATATAAGATTTTAAAAGAAAAATTTAAACAAAGTTTTTTTTTAAAGTAATAATAAAATTTTAATATTTTATATGATATTAAAAATAGAGATTGCATGTTGGTTGAAAAATGATTCAATAATGTGTAACAGATATATGTATTTGTGCATAGTATGTTAATGAGTGTAATTACCATACGAAGCAAAGGCTTGGATAAGTATTTGATTAATAATTATTGTATAGTCAATAATAAAACGGAACATCAAAATGTCAAGAAGGGTTTGAATCTTTAGGATTCCATACGAATAATATAAAAATAGAATTTTATGATGTTGTATAATTTTACTACGAATGTAAAATTTTTTGTAAAAATATAATTTTAAAATTAATTGAGATATAGGGTATTAATGATAATTATTGATAGAGACATTTTGTAACAAGCTAAACTAAAATCAGATATTTAATAATAATAATACTGTATAAGAGTTAAAAATAAAATAAGTAGAAATTTAATGTTAAGAGATAAACTAGTAAAGTAATTTTGTAACAGGAAAATAGGGATATCCGATGTACATAATGTAAATATTGTTATTTGTATAATTATTAATAAACTATGTTGTAAATTTATTTGTAAGCTTCGTGTCTTAGTTATTATTTCTCCACATAAAATGCATGATATCGCAATACACATTTATAATTGCAACAAACATATAATTTTGCACAAGGTAGATAAACATAAAAGTGTTATAATAATTCTTGAAAATTCATTTGTATGATAAAATTAAAGGATTATAATTATATTGTTTATTGGTCAGAAGTTGGTTGCCACAATATTAAAATAAATTATATGCTAATATTACAACACGTATTTTGATTGTCAGATTATTAAATACTACCACGAACGTAATATTTATTTATTTATTTCATTTAAGAAGAAATAGGATTACATTATACTATTATTATCATTATTCTTATTTATTATTGTTAGTTGTTACGTAGTGAATTTATGACATAAAATTCCCTTCTCATAGTTTACTACCGTAATTTAATCAGTTTAAATGCAATTTATGAACCTGAGATTTATTTGATTTGATTTGATTTCATTTATTTACTTAAATTATTTAATTGAGCTAGATTATTATTGAAAAGAGCTTGGAAAGTCATAAGAATGCCATAAGTCGATTATTTAGTATGGTGTTCTTATGCCATTGGGATAGTATCATGTGGATATATCTCAATGTAGTCTGTCTCGCTCCCCGTGTCGTCGCTCCATGTCTCATGAAAATAATAAATTTTTAATAATATAACTGTATTTATATTTTAAAGTTTAGAGCTAGTAATAAATTAATTTCATTGATTTTGTTAAGACTGAGCTAGAGAGAGAACCCGGAATATATTTTAAACCTTATTATGGAGAGTTAGTGGAGAGGCGACGTCGGGGGAGGAGGGTACAATATATATATATATATATATGTTCAGTATTGAGATAAGAAAATAAAGTTTTTGAAAAGAAAAAGGAGGATTTTTAATTTGTTGGTAATACTGTATACAAATACTCCAATATATAAATACAGTACAAGACAAATAAAATACCATCATCACAAACTTTCCAGAAAACACTAAATATGAATATTAAACTGCGTGTGTGTGTTTCTTAAATACGATATATTATTTTTAGAACACCTGGCTAATTATGTAAAAATAGTTATTGATTTTGTAACTTTGTTAATAAACATGTTGTTTACACTCAAGATGTTTCAAATCAGAAGAAAAACATCATTTTAAAATGGTGGCGAATTAGAAAAGTTTAAAAAAAACAGATTGCATTTAATTAAAAATCTTTCTACTGGAGCGGGGAGGGGGGGCATTATTACATTACTAAAAATTTACAGTAAGAAAAATAAACCTACCTGTATGTTTTAGAAAATTAGAAGTTAGATTTTTTACTTTGAAAATAAGTTTATTTTTTTTCTATATGTTCAATTAAATAATTAATAATTAAACATTGTTTTTTAATTTGAATAATTTCACATAAGTAATAAAATAAATGTATAGTAGTAATATATACTGTAATACATTTTTTAAAAAAAAAGCACTTCAGTATAATTTTTTTTTTCATTATGATGAAAAACTTCCACGGAAGAATATAAAAACTTTTAAATTCAAATTTAGTTTCATTGCTGTTCTGTACTTTTTAAAGTGAAAATATGCATTTTTTTCCTAGTGATATAAAGCTTTTTTTTAGATACTGTATTTAGTAATCATTGTCATGAAAAAATCAAGAAAATCTTTGAGCTTGGAAATCAATGTGGATATTTTATGTCACTGGAACTGATCAATTTTTTTCCCATAGACCCCCCTTATAATTACATATTTTGTCTATGATATTCTTGCTTAACGATGAGTTTTGGAGGACCAATTGCCATCACTAAGTGGGGTAAAGGTGTATATATATATATTGTAACATTTTCCACATCTTGCTAGACATCTATACACAATAAACTGCATGAGTTGATCAAGTTATGTAAAAAAATGTTTCATTTTCTTATTTCAAAAACATAACTATATTTCCTGATCAACTCTACCTAGTAATTGTTACAATTTACGCTATCAACAAAATCAGCCTTTAATTTATTTGATCAGCATGCTAGGATTCTGTATACAAATCCACTGAAATCTGTCGAATCACATGTCACAAATTTAATTAAAAATGTTTTTAAAAGAATCAGTATTATATTATACCATAACTAGAATTATTTTTTGATATTATTACTCCTGGAGCTTATTCAAAATATATTGGCAAAGGTAAATTATATTTTTAAATCTCACTAAACTAATAATAAATTCAATAATAATCATTAATAACTATTATCAATAATGTACAAATGAAAAGTTGATATTAGGAATAAATATTTTTATTCTAACAAATTAAATGTTTAACGATAAATTACTAATTAAATAAACTGGAGAGAACATACACTAATCTAGATATGAATCCATTAATAAAAAAATAACAGTTTATCAATTATTTAAAAGTTCTTGGGAAAACAAGAGTCTCTTGATCAATAAAATTAAAGTCTATATCAAGATCCTATTATAAGCTTATTTTTAAGAATTGTTTACAAACACTTAGTTTTGTCATAGTCGGGAATAATAATGAGTCATAGCTTACCGGTAAGTTTAGTGAATTCATGAAGATTGTAGGATACTATACAGTTTTTTCTGGGTTAGAATGAGCTCATGGCCATTAGTGTTAACTTGTTTTTGGTCCTGATTCTAAGGCTAGTCACAAAAACTTTTCTGGTGTCCATCTTCAGTAACAAAGTTAGATAAAGCTCTGGTCAATTCCCACATGAAGAATTATTTCATCATAAAGTGGTTTTGGATTCTTTCCAAGACCAGCCAAAAAAACAGATAAGCCAAGACATTGATCAAACTGGCCTCCTCCTTTTTATACTAGAGGTCCAGTTTTCAGACTTCTGCACATACTTTTGCTTGTCCAAAAATATACATTGATAATCTTGTACATTCTTTATAAAATTTATGTTACAAAGTCTTTATTTTTTTAGCATAATTCTGCCATTGTTAATTAGCTAAAATATTTTTCTTTTAGCTTATCTAGATTGGTAATTTGTGTGTCTTTTGTTCTCTCCAATGTTAACTTTTATTTTTAATTACATAAAAAAATATGACAGACAATTTTAACTTTCATTGTGCATTTTTAAAAAATAAATTATACTAATCAGAAAAAAAATCTAAAAAATGTTTTTCTTTTAAAAGATCACTAAATTTACTTTTTTTTCTTAACTTTTAACTATCTTACCAAATGCCAATATATTTGTACCATATAAATAAATGGTACAATATATTATACCTAAGTGAAATTTCACTTGGCTCCAACAGATGCCAAAGTGGATCTTAGCTTAATCATTTATTTGTAATTTTCTGTTTTTTTTTTAAAAATTAATGATAAAAATAGAAGTTAATTATTTAATGAATAATATAGAATAATATTATATACTATTGTAATAATTATTAAATAGTTATATGATTAGGTGTAAATATTTCAGTAGTATATGTTAATTAGTCTAATAAGAGATGTAAGACAGTGAGTTTACTTAAAGGATATGTCAGAATGGTTGTTTTTAGCTAATAAATAATATTAAATGTGTTATAAAGTAATTATTGTTTTATTCATTTTTAATGTATACCTATAATAAATTGATTTTATAAATAAATGGTAGTTACGGATAATTCAACCGATGATGTATCACACTTGCCAATTTCCCTTCCAGTAGACATCATCAATTTTTGCATGACAATGTTGTCATGGCAACCAAGTGACTGGCGTGATTAATCCATCAGAGAGTCAATTTTTTTTTTCACCCATGACATTTAAAATTCGTAGAGAGGTTTGGGAAAAAATTTTGATTGTTCTGTCTATTGTGATTTTGCTATCCACGGCATCACAGTTACTTTTCTGAGCTCTTAATTCGGGTAAAGTGTTTTATTTATCTGTTTATTTTAAATTTACAAAAATTTTTTGTTAATATTTCTACAATTCTCAAACTTACATTGAATTACGTTTAATGTGTAAATAAAAAAAACAAATGAGCAATATACAGTACGTTTTTAAAATTACCAAATGCGTGTGATAATACGTTTTCTCCTAGGACGCCATTAATTCGGGTAAAGTGTTTTATTTGTTTATTTTAAATTTACAAAAAATTTTTGTTAATATTTCTACAATTCTCAAACTTATTTACAAAAAATATTTGTTAATATTACATTGAATTACGTTTTAATTTTATTTTTAATTTGTGAATTATATCATACAGAAAATATTTTTTTCGTAAATTGATCGGCAATTATAAAAATTACAGTTATGAGAGTAATACAATGTCTGATATACATGTACGCCATTAATGCCAGATTCTCATTAATTCGAGTAAAGTGTTTTGTTTATTTTAAATTTACAAAAATTTTTTGTTAATATTTCTACAATTCTCAAACTTATTTACAAAAAATCTTTGTTAATATTTCTACAATTCTCAAACTTACATTGAATTATGTTTTAATTTTATTTTTAATTTCTGAATTATATCATACAGAAATTTTTTTTTCGTCATCAGCAATTATAAAAATTACAGCTATGAGAGTAATACAATGTCTGATATATGTGTACGCTGAGTCTGCGGCTCGTCAAAAACATCTGGAAGCCCCCCCACCAATTCCAGTGCTACACGCTGCTGTATTTTAAAATTGAGAATAATATTTTGATGAATGCATGTACATTTTTTAAATTTTTTTTTGTATTTTTTTTTAGTATTTGCATGACCTGCATCAGATTTTTTTCATTTTTGAATAGTTTTTAGCATGTGACCTGGATAATTCCACCGATGACATATTACCCTGAAGGCATACAGTCTAATCTTGCTATTTTTAATGTACCGTGTTCACGTGATCTGCGGACACTTTAGCAATTACATGTGTCTGCAGATACCTTGGAGACGTTATTTTAAAAATCGCAACATCAGACTGATATGCCTTCAGGGTGATATGTCATCGGTTGAATTATCCATAAGAACCAAATAAATTAAAATAAACAGTATCAAATTAGTTTAAAAATAATCTGTAAATTTTATTAAAACAGTGTAATAATGTTTAAATATTTAAGTTAGCTTGGCATTTAATTTTTAAAGTCATTTTTAAATTTATTATTCATTAGTATTTTTATTTTATAGTTATTTTAAATAAATTAAAACTAATTAGTTGAGTTCATGTATATGGATCATCTTCTTGTGCGAATGTATATGCATGGATGGAAGACCCGTGACTCTAAGAATCAATAATAATTTGATTGTAATGTTGATTTAAAACAAATGAATGAATAAAATTGTTACAAAATTAAATATCTAAAAGTTTAATAAATAAAACTAATTACATTTTTATATTTATTTTATTTTAGGTAACAAAATATTGCTTAAAAATATTACATAAAATAGTTAATAATTAACTTTCAATTTAACCGTTAATGACAATGTGGGTTCAGATAATTAAATGTATTAAGTCAGTAATCAATTTCATAGCTGATTTGTCAAAAAGTGTTAAAGTTAAAAATAAAACTTCATTGGTGACAATTGTGGGAGGGGTAGAACTTATCAGATATAAATAGGTGTGTTGGAGAAGTGGTCAGTCTGGTGTGTGTTCCTACGTGGTGATTTTGAACTTTTCTTTAAATAAAAAAAAAGTTATAATTGTTTTAAAATTATTATTTTGTTTAAAAATAAAGTATGTTTAAATAAAATATTTTTAAATTGTTCTACAAGTATGAAAAACTGCTAAGTTAAAAAGGTAACTATTTTCTGATATAGTCTTTTAGTCTGAATTTGAAACTATAGTAACAAAATGTTTAAAGGAAGTTATGAATCTCTTATCTATTTACGTATTGCATGCCTTTTATCTATTGGAAACTTAAAATTAAAATTATTAATATTTACATGGCTACATTACTTTGTTGTACTGAACTATTTTAGCTGAAGGATACTCATTATTTATTTAATTAAATAAAACATAACTCAGGAGAACTCAAAGACATTATAGTGAACTATATTATAGTTTAAAAATGCACCAGTCTCCTTGTATAAAAATTTATTTAAAGCTTTCATCAAGTCTGACTTTTATTCTTGATACTTGATATTGACTTTAAAATATTCTCATGATTTTAATAATGCTTATTTCTAAAATAAATTTAGAAGAAAAAAATGTATTGCGCTAAACTCAGGAAGTATAAATTGTATCTGCAAAACATTTGTATAATTTTATTAATTTTGCATAGTGTTCAACTACAATGTCTTGAATACTAGATATTAATTATCTTATTCCAGAAACTGTTAGATAAAATATTGTAAACTATGATTAATTAAGGATGACTTTTCAAATGATAGTGTATCTTAAAAGTTTATTGCTTATACCTTAACCTGAAATGAAAATAGCTTATTTTAGCTAATTGAAAAACAAATGAAAATATGAAGTTTAATAAAATAAATAATTCCTGTTTTATGCTAAGCAATGGGAAGTGAAAGTTATTTGGAAATAAAAATTTCAAAATGCTATATGAGAAATAATTTAAAAGTTATTTATTTATAAAAAATAAAAAAAGAAATGTTTTCTTTTAAAAGAAAAAACAGAATTAGAAATCAGAAAGTAATATTATTATGAATTTAAACCTAGGCTGCTATAAAAATATTATCAGCTGAAGAATTTGTTTTTTCCAATGCTGGCCTATTTTATTATTTTAATGTTTTAATATTTAGTATTGAAGCAATGGATCTGAAGCCCGATCCATGCTTCACATCTTCCTATAAACTTAATTAGTATTGTAGACCTGAATTAAGTTTATAGTTCAATATCAGCAGGGTTTTGCATTAGAGTTAAAAATAATTATGCTTATCAAATGTGTATTACATTTAAATATTTTGTTTTAAATAAATTTCATTCTATTAATAAAAATTGCTTAACCTATTAGTCAAACATATATATACATCTAGCGTATATATATGAGTTAATGCAAAATTCTGCTGAAATAAAATGCTTATTCTACTATAAAAAAAACAATAATATATTGTTGTTAAAATTTTGTTAAAATATTTAGTATGATTTGATTTTGAGATAAGCCTGCCAACATTTTCTAAAAGAATGTATGGTTTTAATTAGTGAGCCATTCAAGTGTAATTAAAGATGGCCTTCTCTTTCTTTCTTTTTAATTAGGAGAATTCAAACTTTGAAGTAAGAAAGTTAGAGTAAAAAAGTTAAAGTTATTTTTAGAAAGTGTTGCTTTGAAACAAAGGAGCATGGGGAGGCTTATCAAGATCTCAGATCATACAAACAATAGAAGGTAGCTGACAGAGAGGGTATAAATAGAAGGGAGAACAAAAGATTGATTATTCAGATTTTTCTTTTTGAAGAATTCACATATTCAGATTTTTTCCTTTTGAAGAGTTCAGTTGATTCTGATTTTCCTTGTGAAGGTGATTCTTTCCGATTTTGCTATTGCAAGGTGCATTCAGATTTCTCTTAGGAGAACTCTGTCAGATTTTGTTCGTGATTTTATTCCCAAAAGTCTACAACTGTTGTCTACAAATCATGGAGAAATTTGAACCTGCTCAAGCTAAAAATCATATAGGTTTGATAGATTCTACGATGCTCGGCTAGGCCAATAAATAGCTTTGCCTATTGCCGAGGTTCCGGAATACCATTCAAAATGCCTTAATATCCACTCAATAGTCATCTGAACTCTGTGCCGTGTCTGGAGAACTTTTCGTAAAACCAGTCTACATATTTTCATTGTCCAGACAACTACATCTCGACGGTCGGATCAAGCCACGAACGCCGTAGGGAACATGACCAAGGAAAAAGGACGGTAATCGTATCTCCTCTATTGAACTATTTCTTATGCTACCTTTTGTTCATATATTTGTTTAATTGCTTCATTGAATTGATATGTAATTGTTATGTAACCATTTTTATTAGACGAGTCTTAATTATATATATATTGTGTGATCATCTATCTATATTTAACCTTTTTCCCTTCGCTATTCTTCCTTACTAACCTGTGTAAATATTTAATATCCCATTGCGGTTAAGTTTAATAGTTAATTTTTGTTCAGTAAAATCTCTTTCCAATTTATTTATGTTTGTTAATTAAATACGAGCCAGTTTCTTTTGTGTGCCAACTTGATCTCTTTGATAACGCCTCTTTTGTCCGCCATTAGCTTTACATATACCTGATTTAACTATATACGTTTTAAATAATTTTTAAACACTGTTTTTAGCGCAAAGCAATTAGAAATGCTTTGCGAAAGATTCTTTTTTTATCGTACGTTATCGAGAAGATCGAGTTGACAATTTTTTATTAAAATTGGGAAGAGATTTAGACCGCAATCCTATTAATCCGTTTTTATTGTCTAATTATTTTGTTTCATTAATTTAGAGGAATAGCGGAGGCCATTATATCATTAGTCATATTATTAAAGTCATTAATTAAACATGATTTAACTATAAAAAGCTTGAGTTTCTTAATTATATTAAATGCTTTATTTTTACTTTTCAATGATCCAGGCACGCATAACGTAAAACACATGTTTCTTAGTACTTTTGCACATTTAACTATTTAGCTCCTTAGGATTTCCCGTCCATGTCTCTTCCACTGTTGCTAAGCTTTGTGGCCGGTTGAAAAATAATTTATGTGTGGCTCAGATGGTGTTGTTGGTTCATAAATTAGCCTCGAGAATAGGCGAAATAGGGCAGAGGTTATAGTATTCTTGATTTAATATCTCGCGTATGAGTGGCCTCGAGGTACTTTCGCTTAGGATTCGAACTAGGTTAAACCAGCATACATAATCTGACTGTCACAGTATATCTTTAAAGGAAGAAATTAATATATCTTTGAAGAACTATTTAAAACATGTTTCATTTTTATTAGCAATCATTGCCATGCTTATGAACGTTTTGATTAGAAGCTTCGAATACTGTCAAATAAATTACCCACAATAAATTATCTACATATCTAGAATGGAAAGCCAGTTTGGAGCTGCAACTATGAACTTAAGTTATTGTATTATCTTTTTTATGATTATTGTCTGTAGTTTTTGGTTTTTTTAAAAAAATAAGGAAATCAGAAAAATATTTATGCCATACATTTTGTTTGAAAATATGTGTAACATTATTAGCATAAATATACCAGGTAAACTAATGTAATAATTTTAATCTTAATGGGTTATAGAATAAGTAGATTGATATTCTGCTATTCTCAGGCAAATTATATGCTATTATTTATATTTATTAAGCATATTACAAATTAAGTTTATTTGATAATTTCATTCTCGGAGATTTAAATATCACAGTCTTATCTTATTATATGTGGGATGTTTCACTCCGTTTTGATGCTAATTCAGCCAAAGAGGTTTCTCAAAGGGTTTCCATTCATTTGTTTTATGAATGCTACAGTATTAATAATTGCAAATATTTTTTATGCATTCAGAATTAATATTCTCAAGTTTAATTTGTAATCTTTTAAAGTCCACTAGTCACAATATTTTTAGTATTTAATATTTTATTATGTGTGCATTGTGCATTTGTCTAGAATTTTATATGCATTTAATTTTAAAGTATTTCCTATAGTAGTCAATTGACTCAGTTTTGCTTTGTTGGTTCTTACATTAGATATACATATCGTTATTTTAAATTTGTTAGTGATAAATTAGATAATTTATGTGAAGTCTATATCTTGTCATTAGTTAGTATTTGTTAGCCTCATAGCATTAGGCTTTTTAACTATTTTGAGTATGCTTTATGGAGTAGACAAGGTCCTCCATCCTTATTGTAATGCTTTTCCATGAATTGATAGAGCTTGTGCCCATAGTGGGTTATTGTATATCTTATAGTTGTATTTTTCTAGTGATGATTATCACATTTATTAGCAATGGAATCCCATGAGAGAAAATCATGCTTTCCTGGTGCATTATCCTGTTCATGATGCACTGTAGACAATGTCCAGGCATTGTATTTTCTGCCTCAAAGTTAGGTAAATTTGAAAGCCACCACATTCTTATCCAGTTCTGTGGAGCATATGTGTTCTTATATTTTTGCCTATCATTCATGATGAATTAATGCTAAGTTTCATCACAGAAGGTGATGTTTCATTTTGTTTTAGGTTTGTTATGACAAGATATGCTTGTTTGAGGAACTTAGTTTCTTCAGGTAGTGGTAGCTATTTTAAGGCTTATAGGTATATCAATGTTTGAATTGTGTTGCTATGATAGTTTTATCATTCACAAGCCAACCAACAATAATCTATGTTTATTTTAAGTATGTTAAAGTGTGTATATGGTATAAGAGGCATTTCACACATAATAATTTTAATATGTTCATTCAGATTTTCACCGTTGGATTTGTAAGTTCTTTTAGGTCTTTAATTTTAACACACACTCAGGGTAATATTTTATGTGGACAAAATTTATTTTAAAAGTGTATAAATGACCTCTGATAAATGAGTGGCCCATACATATAATTTAATTTAAACTTAGCTAAAGATTTGTTTAATTATATCACTAGCTATAATATTAATAATGTCACTATAACTGGTGATAATATTTTTAAATATATGCTAAATATGCTTATCCCAGCTTAGCATTTATTAAGCTCAGGATTATAAATTTAAGCTTCTTATGTGTTATTATGATTGTTAGGTAACACTACCATATAGTTAATATGCTAATAATTATAATAAAGAAATAGAATTGTTATTATTAGACTCGGTTTATTTTAATTTACATTTTAAAGATTTGAAATCTGATTGTTTTAAAAGAGATTAGAATTTGGTGTTAAATAGCCTTTATTTGCTATTAGAGGTATTCATTATTTAGTATTTTTTTTATTAAAACAAACCATTTAAAAAAATGTAGGATAGGTATTCAGTAACTGAAGCTAAAGAAATTGTTCATATTATTTTATTTTATTTTTGTAAGCCAAAAATGTTGGCAATATTTGTAAGAAATTTTGGTTGTAAATATTTTCTTTTCACTGTTTTAATCAATAAACCTTATTGTTATTATTTCAAAAGTTTTGTTTCTGTTTGCTTTACTTTTGTATGAAATATTATTGTCTCGAGTTTCACAGTTCATAAGAATTTTCAATTCAGAAGTTTACAAACATATTATAAAGTTTATAAAAAATATATTTGATACTGGTTTGAAGTATAAAACCATGCCAATTTAAGTGATTCTCAGATTGAATCACAGTAACAGATAATTACACGATTTCAGATACTTAATTAAATGCTAATATAATAATTGATTTGGAGTTACCATTACAACTTCTTAGACTAAAAATGTGCAATATAAAAATGTAGAAAATAATTGCATCAAGAGTATTTATTATTATTTTAAAAGCTGCACATTATTTTACATTAGCTATACATTGTTTATCATCATCTTTTATTTTAGAATTTTATAATCCATCTGCATTTGAGGTCTTAAGTAGGTTGTCAGTGAGTATGGGGAAAGGCATAAAAAGTACCCTTGCCCTTTTTTTTTTGCTCGAGTAATATCTTGGGTAATAGGCCATTATTATTATTATTATTCTAAATTTAGATTGATTCATTAAAATTATTAAATTAATAATTGTTTTGTTGTTGTTCCATGATTGAACAGTAAGGTAGTTATTTTATTGTCGACCAAGATATCATTTACTTGTTTATTCATCCTAGCAATTCTTTAATAGATAACTTTATTTAATATGTTAGTTTTGGACAAGAGTTTTAGTTTTTAAAACCCCTGAGATTGTTTGCTCTTATTGCCTTATTAGTTTTTGAAATTTAATGTGATAGTCCTTCCAATCAAAGTATCATTTATTCTTATTTAGAGAGTGTGATTTGATGATAGGCCAATTCCAATTACTAGTAGCTAATGATTTTTAAAATTTACCTTTGTATTGCTTACTGGTAAATTATTAACATGCCATAATAGTTATAATTGTCTTAGTAGTGGATTTGGTCTCTATCCAATCATACATCTCTGGTTAATCATCTCTTTCCTTAAATTTATTGTAACCCCACTGAGCCAAGTCATCAAAGAGTCATTTCTTTACTTCTCTATTCACTCTTTTCATCATTCTCTCCCTTCATGTTCACTCATTTCTCTCCTCATTTCTTCATCATCATCTCTCATTTCTCATCTTTGATGATTTTTTTCTCTTCATCATCATCAAGTCTCTATTTCTCCATCATTTCTTTCTTTTCATCTCTCTCTTCTTACCTTTGTCATCACCTTTCTCTCTTCTCTCTTTTCCTCACTTCATTTGTCCATCTCATCTTCATTTTTTTTCTTCACCTAGTCTCTACTGAATATCATTTCTTTCTTCTCTTCTTCATCATAATTTCTTTTCTTCATCTCTCCCATTTCTATTCTATTTCTCTCTTTTCATCATCTGTTCTTCTATTTTATCTTCACCCCCTCTTCCTCCACTCTCTATCTTCATCTCTCATCTCTTCACTCTTTTCATTATTTCTCTATCTTCATCTCTCATTTCTCATCTCTCTTCTACTACTGAATATATACTTCATCTCTTCACTCTATTCCTCTCTTTTCTCTCTCTTCATCACTGTTAAGAGTCTCTTATTTCTCATTTCTCTTCTACTACTGAATACCTTCATCTCTCATCTCTCTTTCTCTCTTCATCATCTCTAATAGTTCACTTTCATCTCTTCTTTATAATTTTCTTTGTCATTTTCCTTCACCACTCTCCCCCTCTCTCCTCTTCTTCATTTTATAAAGGTTACTATATATATATATATATATATTCTACCCATGCCGTTTGCATACTCTCTTCTGGGCAATATAATATAAAATAAAAATGGGTTAGCTCAGTTACAGATTACATTTGTTATAACACAAATAATTAATAAATAAAATATTCTGCATTAATATTAAAACATTCTACTATCAAAATAATGAAAAGGTTCAGTTTATAAAATAAATAAATAAATAAATATTTATTATTTCATAAGACTTGGAAGTGAAAATACAAATGACAAAAAAGATTACATTGAGCCAATATCCCATAGGATACTACCTCAATGGCATAAGAATACTATCCCCCCTATTACTATCTCAAATAATTCAACTTATAGCATTATTATGACTTTAATAAATCCTACTTATTAAGATTAAACTAATACTTAAATCTTAATTTTCTATTTATAATAATTTAGCTCAATAAAATTTCAGGTTCATAAAATAATTCTAAGATAATCAAATCACTGTAGTAAAATATGATAAGGGATTTTTATGTCATACTCTACTACACTTAAACTAATAATAACAAATAATAATAATATTCTTTATTGTATGAACTAATTCTGTAAATCTTTTCTTTTGACTATAATTTTTTATTACCATAATAAAATAATAAAAATACTATAATATAATCTTTTATCTTCATATAAGAATGTAATAAATATGTGGTAGTATTAGATAATCTGAAAAAATATATGTGTGACAACTAATAGCATATAATTCGATGTACTATTATGATAATTAATTTATGACCATAAGATAATATAAAATGTGATTACTTAAGTAAATAAATTCCAAGAAAATATTCAAATTTTTAAAATCATACTTTATTTATCTCTGTGCAAAAATTATATGTTTGATTTTATCATTCTGGATGTATCATGTGTTTGAATGGAAAAGAAACAGTCTCAACAAACAAATTTTTGAAAAAAAAAACAACAAATTTTAATAAAGTTTTATTATAACAATAAAATAAAATAATTTATTTACAATATTTCCACTGGATATTTTAAATTTGCACTGTTATACAATTTTTATATTTGAACCTAGTTAAGTCTTCACTCTGCCTTTAAGTAATAATAATAAAAAGAAAAAATACAATTTTATTTATGTCTTTGAGATCAATCTTATGATAAAATTACATCTATTAAATAATTATTTAAAAAAAACATATCGTATCTTTAACTATTATTTAACTATGCTTCTTTTTATTAAACATCTATTGAAACATAGCATGGAAAAACAAAATAATAATAACAATCGAGAGCATGGATATGTTTCACTAGATAATTTCATTTTTTGCAATGTTAAAAGATATCATTTAAAAATATCTAATGATAATTTATTACAAAATTGTGCAGATATTGTTGTTCACTACACAATGACTACTAAATATAACATATCTCATTTAATATTACTCAAATACTATAAAGTTGTAATTACTGATATGTTCTCTATTATTCAATAAACACAAAATTGTACCTATGCCTATTGTTATATATCATTTTGCTTTATAACATTGTATTTTAAAAATATGCAGTACTTATTTTAAAACAAAATAAAGCATTTAAAAGTTATTTAACATTTTAAAGAGCAACCTTGCTTTATATACTTTATTCCTGAAACTTTATTTTATTTCCAAAATAATATCTAAAAAACATATTTTATGATCCTTTTCTTTTGGATCCACTGGATTTTCAATTTCAATTTGCACAAACTATACTTCTACTTACAAGTAAATGAACACCTCTCATTCAAACAATAGCATATTTTAAACTCTAAATTATCTATTATTTTTTTTGAAATATACCATACTGTACAATATAGTTACTTTGGAAATCTAGATAGTGAATAGATGTGTAGGCTTTAGGGAAGGAAAACTAGAGTATAACTCATAGCACATATCAGAAAAATATCATGGCACAGTGTATATATAAGAAATAGAGGCATGACCTATTCTGTCTAATGTCCTCCAATAATACCAATAATGTCAAAGCTATTCATTTAGCTTTATTAAAACATCAATACTTAAAAAATAGACACTATCCACAAATAAATATACAATTACAGGGCTTTGTTAACTGTATTGCATATTCACTAAGATTATAAAATACCATTCATATTCCCTAATTACATCCTACCATAATATCATCTCCTGGGTTCATGTTCATAATATTACAACCAAGCCACTATCTTATCATTATTTCCTAAAGCATTTATCACATCTTACATCGACAAATAACTATCTTGCATATTCAAAACAATAAACAAAATTTCATTATAATTATAGTGATCTTACTAATCCACAAGAAAAGTCTGCTTCACTTTCTTATTCTATATTCTAAAGCATATACAAACTGGCCATATAAATACTTTGAACATCCAATAATATGAAAGTATTTTAAGAGAACCATATAATATTCATCATCATATTGTGTTATATTACTTGTATAAAATTATAGTATGCATATTCTCAAAATAAATTCTGATCTCATAATTTAAAAGTGTTGTATAAAATGCACTTTGCATATAATTCAACATTTATACTTCCATACATTATAATTCATAGGCAATCTGCTAAAAAGAAAAAACAAAATATACATCATAAAATATATCAATATTAATTAACTATTACCAAGTGATATTGACTTGTTATCACCTATGCAGACTTCTTTTTCCATCAGATACCACATTGCATACATGAAAATAAACACATCCATGCTTTTATTTAAATGTTCTTATTTAAGAGACCTGAACGGCCATTTTGAATTCACAGAAAAAATTACAGGACATACAATTTTAAATGAAATGTCTAATTTATTACAATAAATAACAAATATATATACATTTTTAGAAAGTGCAAATATGAAAGAATGTAATGAAGCTGATAAAATAGTCATTACCACAAAAAAATAATTAAAGAAAGGAGATTTTTCACATTTTTAAATATCTTTATTTTTACATTGGTTCACAAACTCTCAATTTTGAAAGATATAGCCTAAAATGACAATTTCATAGACAGCTTCATCACATTCGTCATAAAATGCAGAAAAAAATAATATATAACATGACCTATTTGAGTTACAGATTGTTGGTGTAATGTGGCAAAAGGTGACCATTTCAATTTCTTTTTTCTGCTTGACACTCTATATGTTCTATTTTTGCAAGCATTTGTTTTTCTAGGCCCTCTATGTGGGATATCTATTAGAAATGCAAGGTTTTAGTGAGGATCAAAAAAAAAAATAACAGTAATAACTTTAGTAAATTCTAAGTTATGGGGGTAAAAAATAATGACTATATTATTGAAAAATCAGGGGTGGGGCAAGATAAATTATGCATTATTTCATGGCAGATCATAATTGCCAAATATGCAAATAAATAATTTAAAAATTTGTTTCTAAAATAAAATGAATAACAACATAGTAAATAAAATAAAATAAATAATCAAAAGGAATTACAAGCAATTATTATATATGAGTGGGAGATGATGATGACTGTTGATTCAGCATTGTGAGGTATTTATTTTTTTCACCTTGTTAGTTTCACAGAACAGAGTGGATAGTTTGAAGACAGTTTGCAAATTGTTGAAAATATAAATGCATGAGCAAAATCAATTTCAAAATAACTGATGATGATGATGTGGAGCAACTGGTAAGGGTGAGCTAAATTATGCATTATTACATAGGAAATCATAATAGCAAAGTATGCCATCAAATGAATAAAAAGTTATCTATAATGAAACGAATAAAAATGTAGTAAATTCTAAGTTATGCATGTAAAAAATAATTACTACATTATTGGAATATCATGAGGGTAAGAGTGAGCTAAATTATGCATTATTACATAGCAAACCATAATAGCAAAGTATGCTATCAAATGAATAAAAAGTTATCTGCAAAGTATGCTATAAAATGAATAAAAAGTTATCTACAATGAAATGAATAAAAACGTAGTAAATTCTAAGTTCATCATCATCATTATCAACCATTACCAATCCACTGCAGGATGAAGGTCTCTCCAAGTTTAATCCATCTTCTCCGATCTTTAGCTTCTCTTCTCCACATCACCCCTACACATTTTCTTATTTCATCCATCCATCTTACATGTGGTCTCCTTCTAGGTCTTTTACAATCTCTTGGAATCCAGTTTAAAATTTCAATTGTCCATCTATTATCATCTCTTCTAGCAATATGTCCAGCCCAACTCCACTTCAATCTTTTAATTTTTTCAATGAGGTCAGTAACACCTGTTTGTTCTCTTACCCATACATTGCGTTTTTGATCTCTTCTTGTTACTCCCAACATACATCTCTCCATACTTCTTTGAGTGGTCTGAAGTCTCTGTATTGATCTTCTATTAAGTGTCCAAGTCTCAGATCCATAAGTAAGAACTGGTAAAACACATTTGTTAAAAATCTTTCTTTTCAAACACATAGGCATATTTCCTTTTAATATCAAGTTATTTCTACCAAAAGCACTCCAACCAAGTTTAATTCTATGATTAATTTCCTCTATTATGTTTCCATCTGTATTAATAATCTGACCAAGGTATTTGTAACTCTTAACTTCTTCTAATTCATCATAATCAATCTTTATTTTCATATTTTGAGCAAATCGATTAAACATTACTTTAGTCTTTTTAACATTTATCTTTAGTCCTACTTTCCTACTTTCATCTGATAACTCCTGCAACATTTCCTGCAGCTCGGAAGCATTATTTGCAAAAACAACTACATCATCTGCGAAATCTAAATGACTTAAATAATCTCCATTTACTTTCACTCCTTTAGTTTCCCATTTTAATCCACAAAATACTTCTTGCAGCACTGCTGTAAAAAGTTTTGGAGATATGGAGTCACCTTGTCTTACACCTTTCTCAATGTTGACTTTCCCAGTATCATTATGTAATCTAATTGTTGCTGTTGCATTTTTATAAATATTCTTTAAAATATGACAATATCCTGGATCTATACCTTGATGATCCAATGCTTTAATCACTGAAGAAATGTTTATAGAGTCAAATGCCTTTTCATAATCTACAAATCCAAAACACAATGACAACTCATATTCATTTGTCCTTTCTATAACTTCTCTCAATACTTGAATATGATCTACTGTACTAAAACCACTTTTAAATCCAGCTTGTTCTCTTGGTTGGTGAAAATCCAAGGTTCTCTGTAGACGAGTTGTAATTATCTTGGTAAAAATTTTATATAAAACTGATAAAAGGCTGATAGGTCTGTAATTTCTAATATCTTCTTTATCACCTTTTTTAAATATTAATATTATTACTGCATTCTTCCAATCATCCGGTACATCTTTATCATTTAGACATTTGGTATATAAC
Organism: Epiperipatus broadwayi; assembly: GCA_028023455.1. NCBI lineage: Eukaryota > Metazoa > Onychophora > Udeonychophora > Euonychophora > Peripatidae > Epiperipatus > Epiperipatus broadwayi. The sequence continues at coordinate 1,324,491 of JAQFVV010006331.1, forward strand.
TTTGCTAATATTTTTTCTGTTTCTTCACCTGCTTCTTTTAATATATCAATTATAATTCCATCATTACCTGGAGCCTTTCCTTTTTTCATACATTTAATTGCATTTCTCACTTCTTCATTTAAAATTCTGGGCAATTCGGAAGAAGTAATAGATATAGGAGGTACTTGTTCTTTATTACTATATAATTCTCGATAAAAATCTTCTACCAATTTCATAATGTCATCCCTCTTTTTAGTAATAATTCCATCTTTTTTCCTTATTGCAGATATAAATTTCCTACCAATACCAAAATGTTGTTTTACATTCTTAAGACTTTTATTTTCTTCTACAGCTTTTCTTGCTAATTCACAGTTATACTTTCTTATATCATTTTCAACTCTTTTCCGCACCATTTTACAAAATTCGAGATATTCAATTCTTTTTAATGCATCATTCTTGCATATCTTCATATTCCTTCTTTTCTTCATAAGTTCTCTAGTCTCGGTAGAAATTTTATTAGTCAATTGCTGCTTTTTTCTACCAGCTATCTTTGTTGCAGTTTTTAAAAGTGTATCAGTTATTTTCATATTAATTTCATTCAAATCTGAATCATGTTCAAAATCTACTAATACTTGAAACCGATTTGTAAGTTCTAATTTAAATTCATTAGAATGTTTCTGAAGATTAGGAATATCAACTGTAAATATAGTTTTTCTTAATAATTTTTGTCTCTCTAGTTTTACATTAACATGTATCTTACCCCTTACTAATCGATGATCACTTCCTGTGTTAAATTTATTAAGAACATTACAATCTTGAAATATGTATTTCCTGTTAGTCAAAATATAATCCAATTCTGCTGTACCTTCATTTGGATGCTTCCATGTCCATTTCCTTCTAACATTTTTCTCAAAAAAAGAATTCATAATATAAAGTTTTTCCTTCTCTGCAAACTCCACAAGTCTATGTCCTCTCTCATTTCTATTACCATAACCAAAATTACCTACAACACTTTCATCTTTCATTTGTTTACCAATTCTAGCATTAAAATCTCCCATAACAATTTTAAAATGTTGTTTACTCTGATCAAAAGCCTTTTGTACATCCATATAAAATTCTTCTACTACTTCATCACTGTGAGAACTTGTTGGGGCATAAACCTGAATTATCTGCATTTGATATCTGCTATTAAGTTGTATAACTAATCTTGCCACTCTGTCTGATACACCATCAATCTCCACAATATTGTTCTTCCACTTTTTATTTATAATGAATCCTACTCCACTTGTATTTCCAATATTTGTGCCTTTATAATAGAGCATATGTCCACTTTTTAAATCAATTGTCTCTTCACCTTTTCTTCTAACTTCACAAAGTCCAATAATATCCCATTTAATATGAGAGAGTTCTTCTTCTAATTCTTGCAATCTTCCTTCACTTGAAAGTGATCTGCAGTTGTAAGTACCTAAATAAAAAGTCGTCATCAAATGGCAGCCTGGGTCCACCTCCAGGATATTCTTAGCACCCTCCGCCTTCGGCCACCAACCGCTGCCTTGGTTGGTGACTTTACAGCCTCCTGGGCATGTAAAAAATAATTACTACATTATTGGAATATCATGAGGGTAAGAGTGAGCTAAATTATGCATTATTACATAGCAAACCATAATAGCAAAGTATGCTATCAAATGATAAAAAGTTATCTGCAAAGTATGCTATAAAATGAATAAAAAGTTATCTACAATGAAATGAATAAAAACGTAGTAAATTCTAAGTTATGCATGTAAAAAATAATTACTACATTATTGGAATATCATGAGGGTAAGAGTGAGCTAAATTATGCATTATTACATAGCAAACCATAATAGCAAAGTATGCTATCAAATAAATAAAAAGTTATCTATAATGAAACGAATAAAAATGTAGTAAATTCTAAGTTATGCATGTAAAAAATAATTACTACATTATTGGAATATCATGAGGGTAAAAGTGAGCTAAATTATGCATTATTACATAGCAAACCATAATAGCGAAGTATGCTATCAAATGAATAAAAAGTTATCTGCAAAGTATGCTATAAAATGAATAAAAAGTTATCTACAATGAAATGAATAAAAACGTAGTAAATTCTAAGTTATGCATGTAAAAAATAATTACTACATTATTGGAATATCATGAGGGTAAGAGTGAGCTAAATTATGCATTATTACATAGCAAACCATAATAGCAAAGTATGCTATCAAATAAATAAAAAGTTATCTATAATGAAACGAATAAAAATGTAGTAAATTCTAAGTTATGCATGTAAAAAATAATTACTACATTATTGGAATATCATGAGGGTAAGAGTGAGCTAAATTATGCATTATTACATAGCAAACCATAATAGGAAAGTATGCTATCAAATGAATAAAAAGTTATCTGCAAAGTATGCTATAAAATGAATAAAAAGTTATCTACAATGAAATGAATAAAAACGTAGTAAATTCTAAGTTATGCATGTAAAAAATAATTACTACGTTATTGGAATATCATGAGGGTAAGAGTGAGCTAAATTATGCATTATTACATAGCAAACCATAATAGCAAAGTATGCTATAAAATGAATAAAAACTTATCTACAATGAAATGTATAAAAACAGTAAATAAAATAAAATAAATAACCCAAAGGAATTACAAGCAATTATTATATATTAGTGGGAGATGATGATGATGAATGTTGAATACTTACAGGTAATGGGGAATACGAAACCTCAAAATCAAACACATCAACAGAAAAGTTTGTTAGAATCGTAATTACGTTTAGCGGCGAAAATAATTGTTTTCTCCGTATATTTTTTTTTATCAGTTGATAAAATCTAGAAAGATAAAAAAAATTACAAAATTTTAATAATGTACTTTACAAAAATTGCTATAAAAAATCTAATTTTCATTGCACAGAAAAAATTTTTTATACGTACAAAAAGATAGAAAAATGGCGGAGAGAAAGAAAAAAAAAGCGTAACTGTGACGTATACGGTTTGCACGCTATTGCGGTCGAAATTGCAAACTTTTTTTAATGCGTAAAAAAGCGGTTTTCGGTCTCAAAGGCTTAAATTATTAAAGTATTCTACTATAAGATTCTAATATTATCAATAAAATTAATATTCATGTTCCTACTCTCATAAACCAAAATAATTACATTTAAAAATAAATGAGTCAAAACTATATTTACTTCTTCTTCAGCTGAGTTGAAATTTTTTTTATAAAGTTCAAAATTTTTTTTTTATTTTCTCAAGAGTTTTTTTTTTAAATATTCTCTTCAAGAGTAATTCTACAACTCCTCCATTGCTACAATGATGAACAAGACAAAACATTTCCTGTGGTGAGTGTTGTACTCCTTCCGGTACAAAAATCTCTAATTTTTTAAAATTGAATAAGAAAAAAAAATACGACATCTGAAATCTTGAAAAACTAAATAAAATAATCATCAATCAGTTCTGGAATAGTTAAGAGAATAATAGTTTATGACTTCTATAGTCCAGAATGATGATTATTAAAGTCATAATAAATTATATTATTAAAAATAATAACTTGAAGCTTCTATCTATAAAATATCCCACGTCAACATAATGATACATCCTGTCCCTTTGGCTTAGCTTAAACTATCCAGATAAACTTTTGCACAATATAAATTTCCATAATTCCATACTTTCATTTATTCTCATATTCATTTTCTTTGTAGATTTCTTTTTTTTAGTAAAATTTATTACCATTTACTATTCCTTTACAGTTGTTTCATTATTGTTTAAATTATCAGCTTTAAAATAATTTTTCATGAAATGCGTATAACATATATATCATTCAGGTTTTAATAACATACACTTTTCCAGAATATCTTCATTAATCTTTACTTAAGATAATTTCTTTGCAAGTATTTTAAATGTTTCCTTCAAAAAGGATATAACATTAATTTCTGTAGCATTGTTTCCATCAATTATTATAAAATACACTTGTCATTTTTTACATATTAATCTTGAACAAGGCTATCTTGCTGTTATATAAAAAATAATGCCTATTTTACTTTTAACCGGCAAATAGCTTTTTTATTAAGCTTCTTGTACAATGTCCATAAACTTAATTTATTCACTGGAATAGTCCTCTGTGTTAATATTATCGATATTGCATTAACAAATATTATACTTATTTTTAAAATATTATAAATTAAATATGTTTCACTTATTGGCATATCCATTTTTGTTGTGAGGTTAGATTAAAGTTTGATGAGTACTCCTGATAAAAAGGAACTTTAAAAATTAGCAATGCATATTAAAATGAAGTTATTAAACTATTTTTATTTTACACTCTCTTTGCAAATATTATAAATAAATACCCTATAAGCTTTGCAAATAAATTGTATGAGAGCACTAAAAAATTGACTAAATAATAAAATTTAAAATGACTATCTTCTCAATAGCTACTGATATGATCTCTGGTACCTTTGATCACCTCTAATACATTTTAATCATGCCTGATATCCTCCATGCAATTGGCATTTATATCCTAGAAAATACATCATTCTATTGGTTGATTCTTACTTTTCATTTGATACTAAATTTGCATAATGTTACAGACTTACACAATTAAATTTAAAAATAAAAAATATGACATATTAAAACTTTAAAAATATTATTTAAAATATTACTTTTAAATCAATTATTACTTTACTAAATTAATTAAACATTTAAATGATTTAAAAAAATAACATTTAATAATTTATCCCACCTTTAATATTTAATTTATCTATTTTATTTTAAAACAAAATATTTAACTTAGATTAGCTGTATTCTTTTTATAACATTATTTAAAAACATTTTATGTGACTGATTTAATATTTGCTTTTATGATAAGTATTAATTATATTCAATTTTATAATGCAATTTTAAAATATTTTGAACTTTACTAATCTAAATACAAGCAAGCATGTGTGTATAACATATTATACAGGTCACATAACTAATATAACCAAGACAGATTGTATCCAATTTTTTTCTGTCTGGGAATAAATAATAAATTGCTACACTTATTGTATTGAATAAAATAATACAATAATATAAAATTTGGAAAAATAAGTTGGAAAATATAGAATTAAATATAAATTTCACTATCATAAAGCTGTACTTTTAAAATATATGATATTAATTATAATTAGTTAAATATAATTTATAACTTTAAATATAACATTTATTTAATTATAAATTTAGGACTATTAAAATTGAACTTTTTAAACATACTTTTAAATATTTATAGCTGAGTTATTTATTATGGCCAGCTTTTGCAACCATATGTAATAATATTTTTAGCTTTACTTAACTATTTTAAGATTATTCATTATAATTTTATGCATTACATATTTTATTTAGCTTCAAATTGTATCTTTAAGATATAATTAATACAATATAATTAACACATAAAGAGAACATATTCTAAATTTAAAATTTTTTAATAATTTGCTGTGGTGAACCAATTCTGACCTATAGAAAAGGGCACAATATATATATATATATATATTATTACTGTTTGTGGGATATTTCATGTAGTGAAAAAGCTAAATGCTGACGTTTCAGTACAATATCAAGTACCTTCCTCAGAGTGTCCTCTTTCTCAAATCATAAGAATACACACGAGATTTAAAACTGTTTTTATCGTTTTCTTTCTCCTCATAATTAAATTCTATTGGTTGAGAAGTTTTAAAATTTATTTTCTCTACCAATAGCTTCTTCCAAATGTTGTTAATCTTCTTTAATTCACACCTCTCATTTATGCTCTTGGGCCTTTTAAAAATCTCTATAGCTTCTCTTAGCAATCTCTGGTCATATTGTTCAATTTTTGCTAAAATATTTGTTTTTTCAAAATTGATATCATTGTTAATTTTATATGAGAATAAATAGCTGATGAATTGGATTTTTCTCTCACTGCCAGAATGTGTTCTTCCTTTCTAATATTTATTCTACGATTAGTCTGTCCTATATATGTATGTGGACAGACCCTACATGGAATTTCATATACACCATGACACTCCAAAGCAATTTTATTTTTAGGAAGTGGAAATATTTCACTAATTTTTTTATAAGTAGTGTAAATTGTGTGAATATTATTATTTTTTAAAATGTTACCAATTCTATCAGTTACTCCTTTTATATATGGCAAAATTGTCTTAATTTTTGATGTATCAAAATCTTTTTTCTTTTGATATTTATAAGCCTATTAATAATGTTGTAATTAAAATCGTTATGAAGAAGCATTTTATTAGTAGCAAAAAGATCCCACTGCAAATGGCTATCATCAGAAAGTCTCTTTGTTCTATCCAATAATGTCTTTGCTACTGAAAATAGTTGTGCAGGATGGTGATGAGAGGAAAAATGCAGATATCTCCCAGTGTGTGTTGGTTTTTTATATATACCATGGGATAAAAAACCATCTTCCCTCCTTTCAATCAAAACATCTAAAAAAAATTATTGATTATTGTTTTCTATCTCCATGGTAAATTTAATATTGTTATGAAAAGAGTTTAAAAAATTAAAAAAGTCATCAAGAGCATGCTTGCCATGAGGCCAAATAACAAAGATATCATCAACATACCTCAGCCATATGGATGGTTTTTTAACTGCTAAAGTCAAAATTTTATTTTCCAAATCCTCCATAAAAATAGAAGCTAATGCTGGAGAAATTAGTGAACCCATAGCTAGACCTGATGTTTGTTTATACATCTGCCCAACAAAAACAAAAAATGTATTCGATAAGCAGTGTTCAATCAAAACCACAGCAAAATTAGGCAACTGAATATTTTTTAAAACTTGAATTGCTTCATTTACAGGTACACTAGTAAAAAGTGAAACAATGTCAAAACTTACCAAAATATCATTCTTAGTCAATTTAATATCCCGGATAAGCTCAAGAAAATGATTAGCATCTTTAACATATGATGACATTGTTGATAAATGCGGCTGTAAAAAAGAAGTCAAAAAACGAGCTAGTGTCTGTGTAGGTGAACCAACTGCACTTACAATCGGTCTCAATGGAATATCTGACTTGTGAATTTTTGGTAAACCATATAATTTTGGATAAAAAGAAGATTTTTCCCTGGGAGTAAGCTGTAACTTTGTTTTTAAATCTAGATCAGTAGAATAAATTAATGTTTTCGTTTTCTTTTCAAGATAAGTCATAGGATCTCTATAAATTTTTTTTATAAATATTATCATTTAATAAATCATGTATTTTTTTAAAATATCAGCCTTATTTAAAATTACTGTAGTATTGCTCTTATCTGCCGAAAGAATAGTAATAGATTTGTCATTTTTTAATGCAAACAAAGCTCTTCTTTCATTAATTGATAAATTAGTTTTAGGTGGTTTTGCTTTATTTAAAGTATCGTATATTTTTCCCCTTACTATATCTGCATCTCCGCAAGGTATTTTTGATAAACTACTTTCCACTCTGCAAATAATATTCTCAAAAGGTAATTTTGTTGGTGCTATTGCAAAATTAAAACCTTTATTTAAAACTTTTAGTTCAAAGTCTGATAATTTTCTATCAGATAAATTCTTTACAGCGTGCACACTTCCTCATTCAGACAAAGACAAAGTTATTATTTCCTGTTTCTTTTTAAGTAGTTTGTTAAATTTATTCATTTGCCTTCGAAATCACTTTCTTTAGTCACTCTAAAATAAATGATCTTATCACTAATTGACCATAATGTTGGATGAAAAGTATTACTTAATAAAAGGCAGAGTTGTAACAATTTTTTATCTAAAAAGTCTAACTTTTTTCTTGTATTTCTAATAAAAGAAGTTAAAATATATTAGTATGCGCTCACGGCCGCCATTTTGAATTACAAGAACCACCCAAACCATGCTGAAACATCCAGCCGATAAATGACATCGCTCAAAATGGCCATTTTCGTATTAGTCAATCACGTGACAAAAATGAGAAAACATAAAAATATTAATTTTCATTAAAAAAATTTCACGTGATTAAAATATTAAAACACAAAAAAATCACAATTTTCATAAAAAAAATCACGTGATTAAAATACTAAAAATAAAAATAATTTCATGTGATTAAAATATTAAAACACAAAAAAATCACGTGATTAAAATACTAAAAATAAAAATTTTAAAAAAGAAATCACGTGATTAAAATATTAAAACACAAAATCGTATATGCCAAAAGATTATAACTTATAAAATCTGAATGCTAAAAATGATAAAAAATAATGATGAAAAGATTTTAAGCAATAATTATGTTTTCATTCACTTACAGAAATGGAATCACGAGACCAAAAAGGCGGTAAAGATCTTGAATACACGTTTACTCCTAATCAATATGATGACTTAAAGTTGATAGATTTAAAATACAAATTATACTATATGCTAAAAGATTGTAACTTATAAAATCTGAATGCTAAAAATGGTAAAAAATAATGATGAAAAGATTTTAAGCAATAATTATGTTTTCATTCACTTATAGAAATGGAATCACGAGACCAAAAAGGCGGTAAAGATCTTGAATACACGTTTACTCCTAATCAATATGATGACTTAAAATTGATAGATTTAAAATACGAATTATACTATATGCTAAAAGATTGTAACTTATAAAATCTGAATGCTAAAAATGGTAAAAAATAATGATGAAAAGATTTTAAGCAATAATTATGTTTTCATTCACTTACAGAAATGGAATCACGAGACCAAAAAGGCGGTAAAGATCTTGAATACACGTTTACTCCTAATCAATATGATGACTTAAAATTGATAGATTTAAAATACGAATTATACTATATGCTAAAAGATTGTAATTTATAAAATCTGAATGCTAAAAATGGTAAAAAATAATGATGAAAAGATTTTAAGCAATAATTATGTTTTCATTCACTTACAGAAATGGAATCACGAGACCAAAAAGGCGGTAAAGATCTTGAATACACGTTTACTCCTAATCAATATGATGACTTAAAATTGATAGATTTAAAATACAAATTATACTATATGCTAAAAGATTGTAATTTATAAAATCTGAATGCTAAAAATGGTAAAAAACAATGTTGAAAAGATTTTAAGCAATAATTATGTTTTCATTCACTTATAGAAATGGAATCACGAGACCAAAAAGGCGGTAAAGATCTTGAATACATGTTATCTACATCAATCTTTTTAAAAAAATCATTTTAGTTTATTAAACCATTTACTTCTCCTAATCAAAATCTGAATTCTAAAAATGTTAAAAAATAATGATGTAAGAAAGATCAGTGGTTGCTAGTTTCAATTTTAGTTTGCGAGCTTATCAAACATATAATGGTACCCACATAACTTATAAAATCTGAATGCTAAAAAGTAATGATGTAAGAAAGATCGGTGGTTTCTAGTTTGAAATTTAGTTGGCGAGTTTATCAAACATATATGAACTAAAGGATATGAATTTTTAAACAGAAAAAGTGAAGGAAAAATTGATAAAAAATAAAAACCCACATGTTCAATTATAACTTCTACTTACCAGAAATTCTTGCTTTGTCCCACATAGATATTGTTTGAATTTCGTCTCCTAATGTCAAAATGGCGTCTACTCTTGATCGCGTGAGATTCACACAGGCTGAAGAAATCTATAATTTGCATTGATACGTCGAACTCTTGAAATCGAGACAATCCCTATTTATTTACATGCAAGTGATTTTTATCATCAAAAAATGAACACAGAAACATGTTTAAAGAAAATAAATACATTTTATTATTAATTACAATTATTTACTTTAAATTCTTTAGGTTTTTAAAAATCTTTATTGTTTTGTTTAATTACTTTAAAATATGTAAATTTTATATATTTAAAGAAATAGAAATAAAAACTCAGCGTTGTTGACATGTGATCATATGCGACTTGAAAATGTCTATAAGACCCTTTTGTTTCAAAATCTTTAGATTTTTAAAAATCTTTATTCCTCATGTTAAAAAAATGCCACGTCGTAATACATACACTAAAAAAAAAAAAAAAAAAAAATAAAATAAAAATGTATTGATTATTTCAAATGTAAAAGTTATTTACTTTTAAATAAGATAAACACTAACCTTTTCACCATCAGTAAGAATCTTTAGCATCTTTGAGAAATTTAATAAATGTATCGCTCTCATTTAGATGCTTTTTATCCATCCGCCAACAAATTGAGTCTAGATGGGATTGTAAAAGATCCGGTGTCGTCCCTCTCATTTTTTTTAATATTTTAACTTTGGCTTCCAGCCATGATCGCTCAATAGATTGGGTATGAGCGCCTGTTACCGGATTGACATAATTTTGTTGGTGGTTGATGGTGAAATGTTGAAACCCTCTATCTTTCAGGTCTGCATAGGCTGGCCACTCACCTGAATGAATGACAGAGCCAGCCGTGCATTCCCTCTCAATAATGGGAATCAACGTAGCTTTGTCACGATGTGGCACTACAAAATAGCGACAATCGGTACCCTTTTTTAGTCCGAACACCCAGGGTCCATCAATTCGAGCCCCGTGGTTTTTTTTGTTAATTAGGGTTACCAATGTATCCTTGGAGGTACATGGATGATCGCCACTTAGGAGTCTTCCCCTATTATATTTTCTTCGGCCAGCAAATCTAGCTTCATCTATCTGAACTGGTTCTTCTTCTGTTCCTACTAACTGTCCTTTCTTCTTAACTGCTCGGGAACACACTTCCCTGCAAAAATTAAACCAGTCTACAATTGTAGGCATAGATTTGCTGGCCATCTTCGCTGCTAGTCTAGTTGGCATATCTAGAATGAAAAAAAAAAACAAGCTCCATAATTTCACGTATGGTCAATCGGCTTGCAATCCTACCACTTGCATCTACATAGTGGAAAAACGGATTGCCTGTACGAATCGATCTAGTAGTATGGCAGTGGGAGCACCGCATCGTGGGGACCCAGTCACCCTTCAGATTCTTCCTTCGTTTCTCAACCATGACATCGCCACACTTTGCGCAGGGCTGCTTACTCTCTTCATCATTGAGAAGATCATTATCCCACAATAACGTAACGGCTTGATTTTCATTAGAGATAATATTGTAATAAAAGTTTTGCAAAGCCATGTTAGTTAGGAGATGCACTTTGGTTACTAAAGACCAAAGATTTTGAAACAAAAGTGTCTTTTATAGACATTTTCAAGTCATATGATCACATGTCAACAATGTTGAGTTTTTATTTCTATTTCTTTAAATATATAAAATTTACATATTTTAAAGTAATTAAACAAAACAATAAAGATTTTTAAAAACCTAAAGAATTTTAAAGTAAATAATTGTAATTAATAATAAAATGTATTTATTTTCTTTAAACATGTTTCTGTGTTCATTTTTTGATGATAAAAATCACTTGCATGTAAATAAATAGGGATTGTCTCGATTTCAAGAGTTCGACGTATCAATGCAAATTATAGATTTCTTCAGCCTGTGTGAATCTCACGCAATCAAGAGTAGACGCCATTTTGACATTAGGAGACGAAATTCAAACAGTATCTATGTGGGACAAAGCAAGAATTTCTGGTAAGTAGAAGTTATAATTGAACATGTGGGTTTTTATTTTTTATCAATTTTTCCTTCACTTTTTCTGTTTAAAAATTCATATCCTTTAGTTCATATATGTTTGATAAACTCGCCAACTAAAATTCAAACTAGCAACCACCGATCTTTCTTACATCATTACTTTTTAGCATTCAGATTTTATAAGTTATGTGGGTACCGTTATATGTTTGATAAGCTTGCAAACTAAAATTGAAACTAGCAACCACTGATCTTTCTTACATCATTATTTTTGACCATTTTTAGCATTCAGATTTTATAAGTTACAATATTTTAGCATATAGTATAATTCGTATTTTAAATCTATCAATTTTAAGTCATCATTTTGATTAGGAGTAAACGTGTATTCAAGATCTTTACCGCCTTTTTGGTCTCGTGATTCCATTTCTGTAAGTGAATGAAAACATAATTATTGCTTAAAATCTTTTCATCATTATTTTTTACCATTTTTAGCATTCAGATTTTATAAGTTACAATCTTTTAGCATATAGTATAATTCGTATTTTAAATCTATCAATTTTAAGTCATCATTTTGATTAGGAGTAAACGTGTATTCAAGATCTTTACCGCCTTTTTGGTCTCATGATTCCATTTCTGTAAGTGAATGAAAACATAATTATTGCTTAAAATCTTTTCATCATTATTTTTTACCATTTTTAGCATTCAGATTTTATAAGTTACAATCTTTTAGCATATAGTATAATTCGTATTTTAAATCTATTAATTTTAAGTCATCATTTTGATTAGGAGTAAATGTGTATTCAAGATCTTTACCGCCTTTTTGGTCTCGTGATTCCATTTCTGTAAGTGAATGAAAACATAATTATTGCTTAAAATCTTTTCATCATTATTTTTTACCATTTTTAGCATTCAGATTTTATAAGTTACAATCTTTTAGCATATAGTATAATTCGTATTTTAAATCTATTAATTTTAAGTCATCATTTTGATTAGGAGTAAATGTGTATTCAAGATCTTTACCGCCTTTTTGGTCTCGTGATTCCATTTCTGTAAGTGAATGAAAACATAATTATTGCTTAAAATCTTTTCATCATTATTTTTTACCATTTTTAGCATTCAGATTTTATAAGTTACAATCTTTTAGCATATAGTATAATTCGTATTTTAAATCTATCAATTTTAAGTCATCATTTTGATTAGGAGTAAACGTGTATTCAAGATCTTTACCGCCTTTTTGGTCTCGTGATTCCATTTCTGTAAGTGAATGAAAACATAATTATTGCTTAAAATCTTTTCATCATTATTTTTTACCATTTTTAGCATTCAGATTTCATAAGTTATAATCTTTTGGCATATACGATTTTGTGTTTTAATATTTTAATCACGTGATTATTTTATGAAAATTGCGATTTTTGTGTTTTAATATTTTAATCACATGATTTTTTTTATGAAAATTGTGATTTTTGTATTTTAATATTTTAATCACATGATTTTTTATGAAAATTGCGATTTTTGTGTTTTAATATTTTAATCACGTGATTTTTTTTATGAAAATTGTGATTTTTGTATTTTAATATTTTAATCACGTGATTTTTTTATGAAAATTGCGACTTTTTGTTATAATATTTTAGTCACGTGATTGGCTTTTTTTTTATGACAAATTCTGATTTTGGTTTTTTTTTATGAAAATTGCGATTTTTGTGTTATAATATTTTAGTCACGTGATTGTTTTTTTTTTATATGAAAATTCCGATTTTTGGTTTTTTTTCCTACGAAAATGGCCATTTTGATCGATGTCATTTATCGGTTGGATGTTTCAGCATGGTTTGGGTGCTTCTTGTAATTCAAAATGGCGGCCGTGAGCGCATACTAAATCGACACCAAAACTTACCTTATTCAAAACTGCGTCAATTTTCTTCATATGCATATGGAAGGAAATTTTATAACAGCTAGGATAAAGTCCATTTCTTTTACAGTTGAGTAAAAATTGAAGATCACAAACGGCTTTAATTTTCTTCACACACATTCTTTCAAAACACCTCCATTCTGTAAACCAATCTTTCCCGTAAAGATGAATAATGTTAATTCTAATATTTTCACGGATAAAAGATGTCATATTATTATTACTATTTGCGGGATATTCCGTGTATATCCCGCATTCACTACACGGAATATCCCGCAAATAGTAATAATAATATGACATCTTTTATCCGTGAAAATATTAGAATTAACATTATTCATCTTTACGGGAAAGATTGGTTTACAGAATGGAGGTGTTTTGAAAGAATGTGTGTGAAGAAAATTAAAGCCGTTTGTGATCTTCAATTTTTACTCAACTGTAAAAGAAATGGACTTTATCCTAGCTGTTGTAAAATTTTCTTCCATACGCATATGAAGAAAATTGATGCAGTTTTGAATAAGGCAAGTTTTGATATTTTAACTTCTTTTATTAGAAATACAAGAAAAAAGTCAGACTTTTTAGATAAAAAATTGTTACAACTCTGCCTTTTATTAAGTAATACTTTTCATCCAACATTATGGTCAATTAGTGATAAGATCGTTTATTTTAGAGTGACTAAAAAAAGTGATTTCAAATTTCGAAGGCAAATGAATAAATTTAACAAACTACTTAAAAAGAAACAGGAAATACTAACTTTGTCTTTGTCTGAACGAGGAAGTGTGCACGCTGTAAAGAATTTATCTGATAGAAAATTATCAGACTTTGAACTAAAAGTTTTAAATAAAGGTTTTAATTTTGCAATAGCGCCAACAAAATTACCTTTTGAGGATATTATTTGAAGAGTGGAAAGTAGTTTATTAAAAATACCCTGCGGAGATGCAGATATAGTAAGGGGAAAAATATACGATACTTTAAATAAAGCAAAACCACCTAAAACTAATTTATCAATTAATGAAAGAAGAGCTTTGATACATTAAAAAATGACAAATCTATTCCTATTCTTCCGGCAGATAAGAGCAATACTACAGTAATTTTAAATAAGGCTGATATTTTAAAAAAATACATGATTTATTAAATGATAATATTTATAAAAAAAATGTATAGAGATCCTATGACTTATCTTGAAAAGAAAACGAAAACATTAATTTATTCTACTGATCTAGATTTAGAAACAAAGTTACAGCTTACTCCCAGGGAAAAATCTTCTTTTTATCCAAAATTATATGGTTTACCAAAAATTCACAAGCCAGATATTCCATTGAGACCGATTGTAAGTGCAGTTGGTTCACCTACACAGACACTAGCTCGTTTTTTGACTTCTTTTTTACAGCCGCATTTATCAACGATGTCATCATATGTTAAAGATGCTAATCATTTTCTTGAGCTTATCCGGGATATTAAATTGACTAAGAATGATATTTTGGTAAGTTTTGACATTGTTTCACTTTTTACTAGTGTACCTGTAAATGAAGCAATTCAAGTTTTAAAAAATATTCAGTTGCCTAATTTTGCTGTGGTTTTGATTGAACACTGCTTATCGAATACATTTTTTGTTTTTGTTGGGCAGATGTATAAACAAACATCAGGTCTAGCTATGGGTTCACTAATTTCTCCAGCATTAGCTTCTATTTTTATGGAGGATTTGGAAAATAAAATTTTGACTTTAGCAGTTAAAAAACCATCCATATGGCTGAGGTATGTTGATGATATCTTTGTTATTTGGCCTCATGGCAAGCATGCTCTTGATGACTTTTTTAATTTTTTAAACTCTTTTCATAACAATATTAAATTTACCATGGAGATAGAAAATAATAATCAATTACCTTTTTTAGATGTTTTGATTGAAAGGAGGGAAGATGGTTTTTTTATCCCATGTTATATATAAAAAACCAACACACACTGGGAGATATCTGCATTTTTCCTCTCATCACTATCCTGCACAACTATTTTCAGTAGCAAAGACATTATTGGATAGAACAAAGAGACTTTCTGATGATAGCCGTTTGCAGTGGGACCTTTTTGCTACTAATAAAATGCTTCTTCATAACGATTTTAATTACAACATTATTAATAGGGCTTATAAATATCAAAAGAAAAAAGATTTTGATACATCAAAAATTAAGACAATTTTGCCATATATAAAAGGAGTAACTGATAGAATTGGTAACATTTTAAAAAATAATAATATTCACACAATTTACACTACTTATAAAAAAATTAGTGAAATATTTCCACTTCCTAAAAATAAAATTGCTTTTGGAGTGTCATGGGGTATATGAAATTCCATGTAGGGTCTGTCCACATACATATATAGGACAGACTAATCATAGAATAAATATTAGAAAGGAAGAACACATTCTGGCAGTGAGAGAAAAATCCAATTCATCAGCTATTTATTCTCATATAAAATTAACAAATCATGATATCAATTTTGAAAAAACAAATATTTTAGCAAAAATTGAACAATATGACCAGAGATTGCTAAGAGAAGCTGTAGAGATTTTTAATTGGCCCAAAAGCATAAATGAAAGATGTGTATTGAAGAAGATTAACAGCATTTGGAAGAAGCTATTGGAAGAGAAAGTAAATTTTAAAACTTCTCAACCAATAGAATTTAATTATGAGGAGAAAGAAAATTATAATAACGGTTTTAAATCTCACGTGTATTCTTATGATTTGAGAAAGAGGACGCCGTCTCTGAGGAAGGTACTTGATATTGTACGTAAACGTCAGTATTTATCTTTTTCACTACACAGAATATCCCCCAAATAGTAATAATAATATGACATCTTTTATCCGTGAAAATATTAGAATTAATATATATATATATAACAGTCTACCCGTAATATTATTCTAAGAATTTGTGTACAAGTTATTACCCTAAGCTTTGAGTAGGTATATTTATATGCATGGGCTAAACCCCATCTCAAGATTTCAATCTTCTCAATTAATAAGAATTATACCCTTTCAACAACGAAAAAAAGTTTCAGTGGACACTCTTTGGGTACCTTATCCAGACTAGCTCAGTCTCAAGGCTTTGGGAATAATGTCTATCAGGAGAACAAATGTATGGTGATCGTATGATGGAACGTTATATGTAAATCTTGTTATAATTATTATCTGACTATGAATCCTATTACAAAAGCCTAGAAGTTATCAGAATCCCAGAATGCAAATAATACATAAGTAATAGTTAAATTCTTAAGATTTATTAACATACACATATATATCCCAATATCTTAAGCATATGGCTCATTCATTCTGGTATATATATATATATATATATATATATATATATATATATATATATATATATATATATATATATATATATATATATATATATATATATATATATATATATATATATATATATATATAAAAACTGTAACCATATATTTTAGTATAAAATATAATAATTGATGTAACTAGTATAAAAATTTTTCTTTCTTCTTTTGGTGATTTGATTGGCTTGATTTGCACTTTGAACAGATTACTTTCTTATATTATTTTAATAAATTTAAATTTGCTTCTTTCCATATACTAACTCATATCATAATGTTTAACTTTTTAAAATTTTTACAACACATTAAAATTTGGTAAAATATTATAAATAATAATATTTTATTTTTATTTGTTTAAAATGATCTTAAATTATTATTTCCATTGAATTAAAAAACCATTTGTTCAATTAAAATTAATTATTAAAAATAAATACAGTAATTACGTATGCGTCTCAATGTAATAAAAGAAAAGAGCGCGAATTTAGGAGAAGATCGTCTGTTAGTTTGCTTTTGGAGGGAGAAAGAAAAGAAAATGGTAAAGGCAAATGGTGTAAATTTGATAAGATTATTTTAAAATAGTTAATAAGTAAATGGATTACCACAAAATTTGCTATAAACGTAAAAAATAACCTAGTGGTATTTAATTAAGATGAATTGCTAAATTTAAAAAGTCTGTTCAAGTCGGCTGGCCAAGTGGATCGAATCACCGGTAAAAATTTTCCAATATTACATTTTTAAAATGTCGGAGCTTCCCAGTTTAAAAGAATTAATTGCAAGAGTTTGGTATGTTTTAAAATGTTTTTTATTCTACAATTTGGAAAAATTAAATAAGTATTTTAATTACAGAAGTTTTATGAATATGAAAATTTGCTTTTTAAAAAAGAAGTTTAAATTAAAGTAAAATGTTAAAGTTGTCAATGTAGCTTAATATTTCCGTTTCCAATAAAATATAGTATTAATTGATATTTAACTTTACAATGCCAATCATATATTTGCTAGTTAATTTGTTTAACATTTGGATAATAAACCGTCTTCAAAATAGTTAATCAAAGCTATTTTCTAATTTTAATGTCAGTTTGAAATGATTAAATTAATTGCTATAATTATTATTCCTAGATTTAAGCATGGATAAATAAATATTAGCATGGATGTGATAAACTTGGAACATTTTAATAGAGAAATGTAGAAATTAATAACTTATGAGAAACATTTTCATTTAAATTCTGCGTGTCATGTTTTGAAATTGTTTCATGTTTATGGAGCCACGTAAAATCATCAATCTAATAGTGATTATAATAACTAATTCAAATGGATAAAATTGCATGTATGGAATTTAACTATAATTATAGCTATTGCTTCGTGTATTTGTTGTTCAACACATCGTACATGGATTCCACGGATCATATTTGGAGTTATAAAATGCTATATAATCCAATTTGTGATACACACACCTGCTCTAATTCATGTATTGAACTATAAAATGCGATACGTTTAATTTATATCATACACACACACCTGTTAAATTTTATGTATTTGATGAATAATGCATTACTTTAATTTTATGGTTATATGAACTTGCATGTGAAGTTCATAAGTTATATTTTATTAAGTTTAAATTAATAGGGGTTGAATAAAATATTTATTCAAGAGAATAGCGCTTGCGAAAAAGCTTAAAAAGTACTGAATGAATTCATGAGATGTATCAATCTTTATGAGTTATTTTGTTAGTCTTTCCAGATTTATATTCCTATACTAATATTATTTATATTATATTACACATGTTTTATTTTAAGAAAGATAAGTTAGTACATTAGTTGTCCTGATTAGCGTAACATTTATTATGCAAGAACCCACATTTGCTAAAGTGTTAGTGTTTTCTGAATGATCAGAATAACTGAGGGGGATGATTTTGCACTTTAATGTGAAGTAAATAATAATGTTGTTTTAGAATGTAAAGGGCATTAATCTGTGCTGGTGGTTAATCCGCAGATTACTTTATTGCCATTTTTGTATTTTACACTCATTCCTGTGCTGGTGGTTAATCCGCGAAATGGTGTACTTGTACTTATTGCTTTATGATGGTGTATAAATCCACAAAACGTTTAGGGTTATTTAATTCCTCCGTGTAGATGAATACATCCACAGGAATATGTTTTACTTCATAGATATAAGTTGGGCAAAGTATTTTAGTTAATCTGCTAAATCATCTTCTTTCATTTGTAAGCATAATTTATGAGTTAGATCATCAACTTGTAGCAGGACATTCTATTCAAGTTACTTCATAATAATTAACTGTTGGTTGATTATTATTTACCGGAGTGTAAGTTTAAATTATCACTTTATTTAATGATTACATTATAGCTAAATCCTACAGACATAATATTATTTATTATATTATTATAAGTTTACGGTATGGATTTATTGAATCTGGAAATGACGTTAAATATTTCATGAGTTGATGCTGAATTTAGTATAATTTTCTCAATATTCATTACATCAAATTGAAATATAAGGTATGATTAGGTTCTTAAAAACTGTACCTATGAGATGTTATTGAAGAAAGTCGATGGAATTATAATTTATTTATTTTATTTGTTTATTTATGTCTTTAATTATAACATTGGAATTAATTACTTATTATTCATAATTTTGTAAATAAAAGTTGATTTATAATTAAACTTACTGTGCCGTTGCTATGTGTCATTCGTAAAATCAGAAATCATAAACCTTGGATAGAGCATACATTGAAGTACATACTATCGTCAACATGATATAAGAGTTTAGTGATATTTTGAAAAAACATTTAGATGCTTTTCGTCTTTGGTAGTTTATGATGTGTAAGGTACAATAAAATCCCATTTACCTTTTCCATCATTTTGGCTTTGCATAGTTGATCTAGTATACCATACAAATTGATTATTAAACTTGTAAACAGATTTACCAAATAATGACACGATTAAATATATTTACTTAACGTTTTTAAATTGTCATTCGTCAATATAACAAGAGTCTCAATGATATATTAAACTATAAAGGAACCCAAGTATTTATGTTTATTTATTGCAAAGCTTTACCTGGACTAGCATCTGTATTAGAAATCATATAGATGGTTTAAAATTTCATAATCTTAGGTAATTCCACAAATTATGCCATCTTGTACATGGTCGGCCATCGGGTCTCATACAATAAAAATTGCAAATTAAGGTTTGAAAATAATAACATTACACTTATAATTTGATTAAAGTATTTTATCATAATACTATGGTAGTTCTTCGCGGTACACCCTGGCTGCGATCAAATTAAATCATAAAAAGTTTAGGTTAGATCATTAGTTTGGTCTGTGGTAAGTTGCCCCAGATGTTGATTGTGGTCTTTCATGCATAAAATAGATAGCATGATATGCTTTTGGATACAGCTCTTAATAGCTGACAATGTGCAAATGGGAATTGATCAGTGATAGAAGTTACGATTCTTAGTGCATTTGCGTTTCTGTAGTTGGGACCACACAATTTATGGTTACAATTTATAGTGCTGCAGCGGGTTCGGCACGAGGGGTAGTTGAGAGGGTGAACGGATGGTTACAATATATATATATATATATATATAAGATTAATATACATATTAACAAAAGAGTGCAATTACATGTCAGAGTTGTATATATTAAATGATTTAAGAAATTTTTAATTACTTTCTTTAAGTTGTAATAAAGCACATGTTTTTTAATCAATTACTAAATGTTCATTTAATATATATTGAGAAAAGATCAAGGTTACCTCTGTTGAGAGTGAATGTTCACATGGTCAAGGCTAATGATCTGTAAACTTACAGTTTTGAAAGGGTGCTATTTTTAATGAGAGTTGTTGATCTGAAAGATGATGACAGGCTACAAAATATTTTTCACAAAATAATCCATCCTAGAGGTTAAGGAGATGATTTTAACTTGATTGAAAGAGGTTTAGGTGGGTCCCACAATAGCTGCCCACTGAGCCAGTATAATGAATTCACATGATTTTATTTACTCCTGTATTTTGATGGAGTACATTATGAATAAATGTTATTAATTAATAATCATGTTATCCAATTTACCTTCTCACTTCTTTCTTTTCAATTGTCTCTTTTTGAATTACCACTAAATCACCAAAAAATATAGTTCTTTTCTTTAACTCTCTTTCACCTCACCTTTCTTTTTATCTATTTATATTCCAATGACCAGATCTCAGGACTCAGGAATGCTTTTAGCTTCCATTGTTCTAAAATACTAACTTGACCAGTTTTTAGAAATACAGTGAACAGAGTCATTAAGTGAAATGACCCGCAGCACAACTTTCAATTATTTTTATTACTCTCCAGCCTTATATGTTTAATTTTTCATTAAGAAACATGCACTACTACAGATGTTATTTAAATCTATGGCTTATGATATTAATAAACAACAACAATATATATATATATATATATATATATATATATATATATATATATATATATATATATATATATATATATATATATATATATATATATATATATATAAACAAAAATAAAAAATAACACAACTCTGCATATAACCACTTTTTTTCATCCTCACATACAAATCTGTTAGTAATTAATTCTACACAAATCACAATAACATGTAATATATATATATAATTAGATTCCAACCAGTAACCACCTAAACATTCACAGTAAAATATAGTAATCAATATCTCTCACTGCTGTCAAGGCAACCTTCACACCTTTTAATATATATATATACACACATTCATGTATTTAAATGAATAACGTATTCCATTCATACTCTTTTGTAACAGGGTTTGAATGACTATTTATAAATTTTCTCACATCTATCTATTTAATTTATAACAACAATCGCAATTAACCCTCTTTGTAACTATTATTGCCCTCTATTTACTTTAGAACTCATAATCGAAACAGCTACTGTTACATACCCTTCTGGTGCACTAGCCTTCAAATATTATCTGTGTATTTGAATGGCTTTTTAAACAACTTTTTTATCCTTTATTCCTCTCTTGGTTTGCAAAGGGCTTGACTGACCAAGCACTGTATGACCCCTTTACTTTCCATTTGGTATCCACCCAGAATGCATGTTTCTCTTGACTCTTCATTATTGTAAATGGGTCCTCATATAGATTGCAAAACTTTTTGCAAATAAACTTTCCATGTTTGCCTACATAGGGATCCTCACCATTACTTGATCCCCCACCTTAAAGAAATGAGAGAAACTCTTAAAACCATCTTTTCATTGTAGGCTTCTGTGAACCATCAGGCGGTATGCCTGCTGTTGATCATTTTCTATATCAATGGGATGTTTTTCATTCCTGGATACTCAGTTTCAAACAACCTGGATGCATATTTCCCAAAATGCAAATGTATTGGAGTGATCCCAGTAGATTCATTCACTGCCCACTTCATATAGTTTAAAATGTCTGGTATTTGTTTGACCGACTTTCTATTGTCTGTTTGGACATTAGCATGGAACAACTTACCCGATTCCCACATCATTCTTTTATTGCGATTGAACTGAGGGTTCTGGATCAAGGTTAACATGTTCTATTTTCAATTGTTCAGGCCATCTCGCTGACTCTTTCAAGATGAATGGGGTCCCATGAACAGATATGATAGTTCATGGTTTTCCCACTGAAGGAATGTTCCTTTTCCAGAATTCATATGATGTTTCTCATGTTGGCTTGCATGATGGGATACACGAACATTAGTTTGGAGAATAAATCATAAACAACTAAGACATATTTTTTATTGAAGGCTGGCAGTGGCCCATAAAAATCAACTGCAACCATTTTCTTAGGCTCTGTAAGGATCGTGGACAACATCAGAGCTATATATTTCCTATTTGCAGGCTGAATCCTCTGGCAAATTTTGCATTGCCTGATAATGGCTGCAACTTTGCCATGCATGCCTAGCCAGTAAAGCCACTTCCTAATCTATCCTTCAGTATTCATTATCCAATAGTGTCCAGACCTGTAGTACATGTGTGCCACCACTGTGGTCCTCATTTGCCACAGGATGACTGATATCCATTCTGCTGGTTTTTCCTTAACTCTATATTGTAGCACACCTTCCTCCAGTTTAAATGTTTGAATATTCTGCTTGACCCAACCTCCAATTAATTTAGGTTTTTTTACCTTTCAATTGGTTGATGACTGGCTGGAGTTTAGTCTTCTCTCTGAATATAACCTAGGCACCTCAAATCACTTTCAAGTCCTTCATATGTTCTCAACACTATGATGTTATTGCATGTCCACTGAATTGCAACTGAGGACATCAGATACCATGTTGTCAGACCCTTTGCAATATCTCATCATATAGTTGTATTTTTGGAAGTATAGGCTCCAATATACCAATCTGCTCTTTGTGAGGTAGCTGTACATGATAAATTCCAGACTCTTGTGGTCAGTAACCACAATGACCTTTGAGACCAGGAGACCTCTGAGCCCAGAAACAGCATGTGAAACATCTGAAAGCCCTGACAATGGCCAACACCTTTTTCTCCATTGTTGTATATTGTACCTCAGGACTTTAAGTAGCCTGCACAGAAAATATAGTACACATTCTCCCATCTTCTTGCTCTTGAGCCAAGGTCACTCCATGGCCATATCCACTGCTGTCAGTATGGACTATGAATGGATTTGAAAAGTCAGGAAAGGCTAGCATAACATGTTCCAAGAAACCTGTTTTCACCCTGTGAAAAGCTTGCTCCTGTTCTTTCATCCACTTCCACTCACAACTCTTTTTAATAACTTTACCAATGACTCCATTCGTTAATTTTTAGATATATCCATATCTGCTTTGGCTTTACTTTAGCTCTCCAGTTGTCTGCCATTATATATCTGGTTGTTCTTTTGTAATTTTGTGGTATAATTTCTCTGCTACTGTCGAAACCTGGCTGTCTGAATCCATGAGGCTTCAACATCCATTGAACCTATCTTTACAGGGAAGATGGGCATGTCTGGCATGCATATTCCAGAATCCAGTCTTTCCAAGAACATATTAAATTCCCTATTCTGTTTGCCCCTGCTTATTAGCTTCTGTGTCTCCTTTGTACATAAGCTTATGCTCCTCTATCAGTCTTCTTTCTGTATCTATTTCTAGTTGGCTCAACATTTTATTAATCATCACTGACCTTTCTCCTGTTTTTCCCAGAATCCATCTAATTTCATTGGGTAACTTTCTGCATTTCATTTCTACAATCTGTTCCTCTGATAATTTACATGCAACTATAATTTTTATTGTGGCCACCTGCTGCCTAAAACATTTATGTATGCTTTTCAATTACCGTCTTGGAACTTCTACCCTACCACTTGAGCTTTCACCTTTACTTATATCTCTTCATTGCAGAATATATTGACAATGCTTCTTTATGCTCCAGGAATGGTTGAGGTTGATGACTCAGTAAATTCCACCATGTCTCTGCATGTTTCTCCAGGTGATGATATGCTATGATCACTTGGTGTTGAACCTTTATTTCCTAGTACTTATAGTATATTTGACAGCTCTTGAGGTGCTCAATGTGTATCTCCTGCCCCAATATACTTATCTTCAATTCCATTGCTTCTTTTACATAAATATCTATATATCACTATTACAGCTAAAATATGTCAGGTTCATCACCCCAGCTCTGTGGTACATGGCATGACCTTCCTACCATCATTTCTACCCTTATGGGAAGATATTATTTTGTAATATCCCAAAAATTGGTAAAATTATTAAACCTCTATTTTACGAACTATGTGACTTTATATATCACAGAACAGACATCATCGATCATCAATGTTATTTTCCCTTCTGACTATTTGAGAACTTTTCAACAAGTATATCCATAGATCGCAAAATATGCCAATATTTAACTATATTTCCAAATATATGTTTAAAATCTTTCTGTTTTCTCTATTTCTTTTTTTTTTAAAAATCATTCTCCAACTTTCATTGTGAAGCTCTTTTTAAATGATGTTAAGATGCCATTTTAATCCCCATTCTCCACTATTCGCAGCTCCATTCATTAGGATGCCATTTAAATAGTCTATCTGTAATCTTAGTCTAAGAATTTAGTGTGTACAAATTATTACCCTAAGTTTTGAGTAGGTATATTTATGAGCAAGGGCTAAACCCCATCTCAAGTGCCAATATTATCAATTTAATAAGAATTATACTCCTCGAAAACAAAAGAAAAGGTTCCAGTGGACACTCTTTGGATACTTTATCCAGACTAGCTCAATATCAAAGCCTGGGGAACAATGTCTATCGGGAGAACAAAGCTATGGTGATCCTATGAAGGAATGTCATATATATATATTCAAAATAATACAATAATTAATACAGTAAAACAATATTTTGAAAAAAATATATATATATACCACAATTTAATAGAAGTACTTTCAACTATCTATGTAGTCGTTATCAACTAGATTCAAATTGTATTAGAAAAAACCGTTACAAATGTAAACAAAAAGTAATACATCATACATCAATTTTCTCACAATTCATTAATTTTTATATTAGCGATCTGTCTGTTTATCAAATGTTGCTTTTCACTTTTTATTAACATAGTATCTTTAATTTTTCATTTATTATTATTTTTTTCAATACACAAAATCTTAACTTTATTAAAATCAAAATCAAAACCGTAATTACATGTTACATTATGATCAAAAAATACTGATCATAATGTAACATGTAATTACATTTTTGATTTTGATTTTAATAAAGTTAAGATTTCATGTATTGAGAGAAATAATAATAAACACAAAATTAAAGAAGCTATGTTAATAAAAAGTGAAAAGCAACATTTGATAAACAGACAGATCGCTAATATAAAAATTAATGAATTGTGAGAAAATTGATGTATTACTTTTTGTTTACATTTGTAATGTTTTTTTCTAATACAATTTGAATCTAGTTGATAACGACTACATAGATAGTTGAAAGTACTTCTATTAAGTTGTGGTATATATTTGTTTTTTTTTTTTCAAAATATTGTTTTACTGTATTAATTATTGTATTGTTTTGAATAATTATATATATTTTATTATATTTGGAATACAGACATTGATTAATAATATATATATATATATATATATATATATATATATATATATATTATTAATATACATATATATATAGATATATATATATATATATATATATATTGTGCCCTTTTCTTTAGGTCAGAATTAACTCATTATAGCAATTTACTAAAAAAAATTAATTTAGGATATGTTCTCTTTGTACAATGATTATATTATGTTGATAATCTTTTACAAATTTAATTAAAGCAAGATAAAAATATGTAATGCCTAAAATTGTGCTAAATAAATTTAAAACAGTTAAATAAAGCTAAATGTATTAATTGCATATGGTTGGGAAAGCTGTCCATAATAAATAATATAGCAATAAATGTTTCAAATATGTTTTAAAAGATAAATTTTAATAGCTAAAACTTGTAATTAAATAAATAATATATTTTAAAGTATAAATTATATCTAATAATTATATTTAATATTATATGTCTTAAAAGTAAACTTTGTGGTAGAAAAAAATTATATTTAATTCTATGTTTTCAAAATTATTATTCCAAATTTTTTATTATTATATTATTTATTTAATATAATAATTGTTGCAATTAACATTTAATATCTTCAGACAGAATTTTGATACAGTCTGTCTCAGTTGTAAGTCATGTCATCTGTACACAGTCATGCATACATTCTTACTAGTATTTGTGTTAATAAAGTTTCAAAATTACTTTAAAGAATACACTATAGAGTTGAATACATTTATTTATCTATCACAAGAGGAAATATTAAAGTTAATTATTGTAAAATGTTTAAATAGTTTTATAAAATGGATCTAGTTAGGTAAAATTAAATATTTATTTAAAATAAAATAGATACATTAAAATATAAGGCAGAATAAATTGATAAAATGTTGTTTTTAAAAGTTATTTTAATGTGTTTAGTTAATTTTTAATAAAGCATAAAATTGATTTAAAATTAATATTTTAAGTAATATTTAAAATAAAAATGAGTCATATTTTATTTTAAAAATTTAATTGTGTGATTCCAAAGTTATATGAAAATTAAGTATCAGGTGAAAAGCAAAATCCACCAATAAGATGATGTAGTTTGTTGGGTATAAATACTGATGTATGGTTAGTTCAGTGTTGGTGCTAGTAATTTTCTAAAAGTTTATACTTCTTTTAATTTTTTTTTGTGTTATCAGTAAATTCAGTGCTATAATAGTTCTTTTATAATTTATTTGCAACTGATAAGGATACCAATTTTAAATATTTTGCAAAGAGAGTATTATATGTAAATTATAATAAGTTTTATCTAAGTCATGCAGTGTTAAAAGTTTATTTCCCTTGCCAGATAATTTGTCGAAACTTAATTCAACTTTACATTGAAATATGGAAATACCAATGAGTAATACCAATTTAAAAAAATTTTAAAAGTAAAATTTATAATTATTAATATAGTATTAATGGTTTTAAGTAGGAGAAATATTTTATTAAGTAATGATGTATAGTGGACATTATATGGAAAGCTTAAAAGGAAACCTACTTAAAAATTAATGTTAATAATGCTTTTTCTAGTAGTGAGATAGTCATATCCAAAACTGATAAATAATACAACAAAACTCATAATAAATTCTATGTGGAAAATAAAGCTATTGAGGTAAAATGTTTTTATCTTTTGAAAAAAACATTATGGATAATTTTAAAAAAAAATTGTCACAAAGAATAGATAAATGAAAAGTATTTTAAAGCGTATGTAATAAATCTATAATTTTTTTTAAGATTATACACGTTGCAATAATTTATTGAAAAAAAAACGATAATTGAGATTATGATGAAATAACTATACTTGGATAAAGAAGTAATAGATATCCTGACAAATAAAATCTAGAGATGAAGGAATTGTGAATAAGGGATAAATATTGATTTCTAGAAATATTGTAAAATATTGCACAAAAGTTATATCCGGATGTCCGAAGTCAAGTTGCCATGTATAATGAATTACTAAGCCAATACAGAATCCCAAGGAAGAGAAGCTTCAAATTATTATTTTTTAATAGTATAGTTTTATGATTATTTTAATAATCATTGTTCTGGATAATAGAAACTATGAACTATTATTTTATAAACTTTTCCAGAAAAGATCAATGATTATTTTTATTAATTTTTTTAATTTGTAGATGTCACCTTTTTATTTTTTTATCATTCATTTTTAAAACTTCATTCATCATGTAGGAAGGAGTCTACAGCACATGTGTTGATCTTCAGGAGGATAGTTCCATTTTTCATCATCAAACATTAAAAAAAACTTAGCAACAAAAGTTGGGGACTTTAATTGCTCCTCAAGAGAAAATTAAAAAAAAAAAACTCATGGAAAATAAAAACATTTTATTGTATTTTGTAAAGAACATTCGTCTCAATCTAGAAGATATATGTAATTATGTCTTGATTTATTTTTTATTAACCATAGGTTTAATTATCACACTAGTTAATCAGTAGAATAAGTACATAAATATTAATTTACTAACTAATATTATAGGTTGTAATAAATATTTTTGATAATTTTAAATAAGTTAATATTGTTGAGTGTGACAGTATGAATGTATTATATTATGCAATGTTTATTTTAATTGATGGGACAAGAAAATGTCATAAGTGATTAATAAGTTGATATCACTTAGGTAATAGTTGTGGATATTGATATTTTATGATGTATTTTTTTTCTTTTGCAGATTATGAATAAATTATATAATGTTGAAATATAAATATTGGGTTATGTATGAACGCATTTATACAACACATTAAAATTATAAGATTAGAATTTATTTATTCTAAGGATATGCATACTTTATTTCATATTACTAGTATAATATAACATGATGATGAATAATTATATGATTCTTTTACAAAGGACTTTAATATTTTTAGATATTTAAAGTATGGATAATAATCATTTTGTATTTTGTTCAAGAATATTGATAGGAAAGTAAAGTAACCTTTTTCTTGTTGATTAGTGGAGATCATTATAATTACAACTGAATTTTATTTGTTATTTTGATTATGTATTTAGTACCATTGTCGATGTAGATTTGATAAATCTATAGGAAAATTTTATAAGATGTGACTTGGTAATAAGTTTAAAAACATGAAACCAACGAAATGTTATTATGGTAGGATTATTATGGGAATAGGAATAAAATTTTATAATCTTATTAATTATACAGGTACAGTTAACAAAGCCCTGTACCTGGTATATTTTATTTGTGGGCAGTGTTTATTTTATATTGAATATTGAGGTTCTAGAAAGCTGAAGCTGAAGTAATAGCTTTGACAATGTTGTGGGTAGTGGAGGTCATTAGATGAATAGCTCATGCCTCTATTTTATTGACACACTGTGCCATGATGTTTATCTAATATGTACTATTGAGTGAGACTCCAGTTTTCTACCCTGAGCCTACACATCTATTCACTATCATGATTTTCCAAAGCAATTACATCACACAGTATGAAATGATAAATAATTTAGAATTTAAGGACTGTTATTTGATAAACAAGATAGGTTTGTTTACTTATAAGAATGATTAGAGTCAATGCAAAATGGAATTAAAAATCAAATGGATTTAAATGATAAAGAATCATAGAATATGTTCTATATTTATTTTGGAAAATAAAATGAATTTCATAAATAATTAAATGAAGCAATGTTGCTTTAGAATTTTAAATAACTTCGATTTTTTTTTAATTTTATAAGTATTGAATATTTTTTCAAAATAGATAATGTAGTAAAATGAAACAGTACAAGAAAAGCATAAGTATATTTTGTAATTATTTTAATAATTCAAAAATACATCAATAATAACAACTATTCCAGATTAAAATAATATTAAGTAAGAGATACTGGGTATAATAATCTGATTAGTAATGATGTCCACATATTTTATTAATAAATCAACATTGAATATTGTGTGTAAAATAATAAGTAACATTGCAAAAATAAGAAATTATTTAGTGATAAGATTCATATTCAAACTGTTATTTTTTTGTGTTTTCCGCTTTATGCTTCAATGTATGTTTTTTTAAAGCAAGCATATTTTAATAATATTTAGTAAAAGATAATATTTAGAATTAATGTAAAGTAATTATATCTTTATTATAAAATTTGACAAATATGGAAATAGAAAATTGTATTATTTTTGTAAGTCAGAGTGAAGACTTTAAATGTATGTTTTATTGTATTAGTAGTTACGATGAATATTATATTTATAATGGTGCAAAACCTATTGTACAAAGTATAAATATTGTAAATAGATCATTGTTTATTTTATTTGTTGTAATAAAATTTTGTTAAACTTATTTTTTTTTTAAATTTGTGTGTTAAGTTGAATTCTTTCCCGCTCTGCAACTATTTAAAAAAAACACTGAGGTTTTGGATCAAAACAATAACATTTTGCACAGAAATAAATAAAAATATTATTTAAAAATTATAGTATTTTCTTGAGAGTTATTTATTTAAAAAATTACATTTTAAATTATCTTTATGGTCATAAGTCTATTATTATAATATTATAGAGAATTATAATGCTATCTGTTGCCACACATATATTTTTCAGATTATAAGAAAACCACATAATTATTACGATATCATATGAAAAATAAAAGATTATGTTATAGTATTTTCTTTATTATTATCATGGCAAATAAGAATTATAGTAGATGAAAAGATATGTAGATAGATCATACAATGAATATTATTATTATTATTATTATTATTATTATTATTATTTATTATTATTATTATTATTATTATTATTATTATTAGTTAGGTATGGTTGAGTATGATATCAAATCCCTTATCATGCTTGATTACAGTATTTTTTAATTGCCTTAAATTAGTTTAAGAATCTGATATTTATTTGGTTAAATTATTTTTAAATAAAAGGATTATGATTTTTATTAATTAGTATAATCTTAATGATTATTTATTACTGAAATTGTAAGAATACTATATTTATTATTATTTGAGATAATAATAGGGGGGATAGTGTTCTTATGCCATTGAGGTAGTATCCTGAGGGATATTGGCTCAACGTATTCTTTATTACCACTTGTATCTCACTTCCAAGAATCATGATTAAATAAATATTTATTTATTTATTTTATAAACTGAACCAATATTATTATTTCATTAATTTGAGCTCATAGAATAATTAATATTAAAGTAGAGTATTTTTTATTTGTCAATTATATGCATTTAGTCGATCATAATCATTAACTGAGCTAGATCCATTTTATTTTAATATTATATATTTCCTGAAAGTGAGGGTACAATATATATCTTGTTATAATTTCTATCTGCCTACGAAACCTATTACAATAGCACAGAAGTTATCAGAATCCCATAATGCAAATAATACACAAGTTATATTTAAATTCTAAGATTTATTAACACGTATATATCCCAATATCTTAAGCATATGACTCATTCATTTCTATATATATATATATATATATATATATATATATATATATATATATATATATATATATATATATATATATATATATATATATATATATATATATATATAAGATTAATATACATATTAATGAAAGAGTGCAATTACATATCAGAGTTGTATTTACTAAATGATTTAAGAAAATTTTAATTACTTTTTTTAAATTGTAATAAAGCACTTGTTTTTTAATCTATTACTAAATGTTCATTTAATATATATTGAGAAAAGGTCAAGGTTACCTCTCTTGAAAGTGATTGTTCATGTGGTCAAGACTAATGATCTATAAGCTTACAGTCTTGAAAGGGTGCTGGTTTTAGAAAGAGTCATTGATCTGAAAGATGATGACATGTTCTGAAATATTTTACACAAAATAATCCATCCTAGAGTTTAAGTAGATGATTTAATTTGATTGAAAGAGGTTCTAGTTGTTTGAGTTCCATGGCAATTGCACTTGATGGAATAAATGGCAAATCTCCATAAATAAACTTCATGTGGGTCTGACAATAGATGTCCACTGAGCCAGTCTAACAAATCCACATGATTATATTCACCCCTGCATTTCGATGGAGTACATTATGAATAAATTTTATTAATAAATAATTATGTTATTCAGTTTCCTGTTTCTTTCTTTTCAACTGTCTCTTTTCGAATGACCACTAAATCACCAAAAAATATATAGTTCTTGTCTTTAATGCTCTTTCGCCTCACATTTCTTTTTATCTATTTATATGTCAATGACCAGATCTCAGGAATGCTTTTAGCTTCCATTGTTCTAAAATACTAACTTGACCAGTTGCTAGAATTCCGGTGGACAGAGTCATTAACTGAAACTGCTCAGAGCACAACCTTCAATTGTTTTTATTACTCTCCAGTCTTATATGTTTAATGTGTTTCATTAAAAAACATGTGTTACTACTGACGTTATTTACATCTATAGCTTATGATATTAATAAACAACAACATATATATATATATATTGTGCCCTTGTCTGTAGGTCATAGGTAGGGTAGAAAGGTCAATTATTAAAAAATTTTAAATTTTAAGTTATATTTGTAAGATATATAAATAATAATAAGAGAATGAGATTTTATAGTACAATTTAAAGCTTAAATATCATTGCTTATGGTTGTGAAAGCTGGCCATACAAAATAATACAGCTATAAATAGTTAAAAGTATATCAATTATTTAGTCTCATCATCAATAGTAGTCTGTCCAATAGACAGGTCCAGAGAGTAGTCACTACATCAGTTCATCCATTCTTCCATTCCATTCTCTTCCTTGCCCACTTCCTCAATTCCACATAACCCCTTCCATCTCGTATATCATCCAATAATGTCAATCTCTTCCGTCCTATCTTTTTATTTCCACTCACCATACCTTCCAAAACATCTTTCATTAAACTATAATCTTTTCTTAGTATATGTCCAATCCAGTTTCTCTTTCTCTCTTTGATACTTTCAATCAATCTTCTTTCCTCATTAACTCTTTTCAAAACTTCTTCATTTGTTATTTTATTCACCCAACTGATTTTTTCCATTTTTCTCCATATCCACATCTCAAAAGCTTCCAGTCGTTTTTTAATTCTATTACTCAATGTCCATGTCTCACAACCATACATTAATACACTCCACACATAACATTTAATTAATCTTTTCCTTAATTCTCTTTCCATAGGTCCACAAAATATCTTCTTTCTTTTTACAAATGTCACCTTTGCCAATGCTATTCTTCTTTTAACTTCATCTTCACTTCTTCCATCCTCACTCAACCAACAACCCAAATATCTAAATCCCTTCACCTGCTGCACCATGTCATCATGGATTCCAATTTGCCAGTCTTTTTGCATCTCTCCCTATCCATAAACACTTAGTCTTTTCAATATTAATCTTCATTCCATATGCCATACATCCTTCTTCCAATTTATTCAACATATTCTGAAGATCCTTTTCTTCCTCAGCAATAAGAGCCATATCATCTGCAAATCTTATACACTTTATTACTCTCCCTCCAACATTTGCTCCTCCACAGTCCAAATAATTATTTATCATATCTTCTAAATAAATATTAAACAAAACAGGTGACATACTACATCCTTGCCTAACTCCACTTTCTATATTCACTTCATCCGTCTCATTACATCCAAATCTAACTCTTATTCTTTGCCCATTATACATATTCCATATCAATCGTCTTTCTTTCCAGAATACTCCTTTATCTCTTAAGATAGACATCAGTTTATTCCAGCTTACTCTATCAAATGCCTTTTCTAAATCTACAAAACATATACCAATTCCTTTATCTCTTTCCATATATCTTTCTGCAATTGTCCTAACAATACCAATAGCATCTCTCGTGCTTTTCCCTTTCCGAAAACCAAACTGTTCTTCAGCAATATAATAGTCAACCTTCCCATAAATCCTTTGAGTTAAAATCCTCAATAACACCTTAGAAACATGAGACAATACACTTATTGTCCTATACTCTTCACATTTAACAGCTTTCTTCTTTTTAGCAATTGGAATCACTATAGTTCTTAAAAAATCTTCAGGCCAAACTCCACTGTTATATATCAAATTGCAAAGTCCAACTATTTCCTTCATAGTAAATTCTCCCATTTCTCTCAAAAATTCTATAGGTACTGCATCAAATCCAATAGCCTTACCATTCTTCATTTGTGCGATTGCCTTTCTTACTTCATCTGGCAGTATGTCCATACCTCTATCATCCATTGCAACATCTTCTTCATTTTCAAGTTCATAACTAATTAAATTATTTCCTCTACTAAACAGATACCGAATATATTCTTCCCATCTTTTTAATATATCATTACTATCGGTTAACCTTCTTCCATTCTTATCCGCAATCTCACTTGCTACCCATGTCTTTTTCTCCCAAGAAATACTTTGTATTCTATCAAATGCTAGATCATATCTTTTCATCTGTTGAAACCTTTCTATCTCTTTACATTCTTGCTCCAACCACTTTTCTTTTGCTAAATCTGTTTCTCTTCTTAATTCATTATTAAATTTCCTATATTCCTTTTGCCCTTCCTCAGTATTTATATTCTTCCACCTTCTCCGCACTTCCATCTTTTCCAACATACCTTCAGTTATCCAAGGTCTTTTAGCTTTTCTTGCACGAATAATACCTATTTCATTTTTTGCTATTTTCAAGAATCCCTCTTTAATTCTATTCCAACACTCATCAGAGCCATTAATATAGTTCCCATCCTGAACAATTCTTTTAAATTCACCCTCACATATTAAACCAAATTTTCCTTTTTCCATTTGTCTCAATTTATCCAAGTCCCATCTTGTGTATCTTTTCCCTCTTTTAATTCTTTTTAAACTTAACTTTAATTTAGCCATTACCAAATTATGATCCGAATCTATATCAGCACCTGGCAAAGCATGTGAACCCTTAACAGCATTCTTATATCTATTCTGAATCAGTATATAATCAATTTGATAACGTTCTTTGTTACCTGGAGCCTTCCATGTATACAATCTTCTAATATGATTTTTAAAGCAAGTATTTGAAATGACAAACCCATTCTCTTTACAAAATTGTACAAGTCGACTACCCCTTTCATTTCTTTTCCCAATACCATAATTTCCAACAATTTTCTCTTCCCTACCTTTCCCCACAACAGCATTCCAATCCCCCAATAGCAATATACATGCGATTTTTCCTTCACATTGAATACTTTCTTCTATCTTCTCATACATTTCATCAATTTCACTATCATCATGAGTACTAGTTGGCATATAAACTTGTACAATTACCAAATCCCTAGGACTTGCATTTATTCTCATCACCATCAGTCTATCATTAATACCATCAACCTTTGCCACACTATTCCATATTTTCTTCCTCACAGCAATGCCAACTCCATTAATTGATCTATCACCACCTGAATAAAACAACTTTACATCTCCACTACTTACTTCTCCACATCCCTCCCACCTCACTTCACTTAATCCCATTACATCAATATTATTCAAATTCAACTCTCTTTTCAAATTCTCCAATTTCCCACTTTTCCTCAAAGATCTAACATTCCACGTTCCAATCCTCAGTGTATCCCCTCTCAATGAATTATATTTATGAGGATTTCGCAGGAGTTCGGACACGACGCTCTCCCTGCCGGGCAAGACACCAAAGTTATTCTTAACTAAGGTCTCAACACCAAACGTAATGATTTCTGTAGACATACTCATAATAAAACAAGGGAATTATAAGACAAAGTGGTTTCCCGTTGCCTTCTTTGCCCAGCAATAACCTCTATAATAGGCTTAGTGCACTAGTCAAATCCCATAAAATGAAAATCCAACTACCGCTTCCTCCTCCACTCGTTGTCACCTCTAGTGATCTTCCGTGACTTGGAAGAAATGCCATTGCTGACCCAGCACCCAGCGGGTGTTGACTTATTTAATGGCGGTCAACACTCGCCATTATACATCCACCGTCATAGGAATTGTGGCACTTTATAGAAGTAGACACGCCACTGTCTCCTTCACAACTTCCTGATAGTGAATGTTGTCCCATTGTCAGCGACTGCTTATTTACAGTACTCTGCTTATTCGCAGCTAACCTTCATATCTGAACGCCATGCCCCTATCCGCAACCTGGGGACGCTCTGGGTGGCATGGGACCCATGCCTTATTCCCAGTATTTAGTCTAATATTTAAAAACTAATAAATTAAATAAATGA